>CM070833.1:13049901-13452401 GCA_036326025.1 Chrosomus eos
TGTTGTAGAATTAGTGCGCTCTGGTTGGTCTGGATTATTGGGGATTTTTTAATTTATGCAGAAATAAGTTATTTATAATACAGATAGAGAATAAAGTTAGTGTTGATTAAAATGAAAGAAAACAATTATATTGATCTGAAATATAGCACATTAATTTTAAATTTATTTAGGTTCAATTACCAAACATACAATCTTAATTTAATTTAAAGCAAACAATACATTTGAAATACATGGGTTGTATGCACATTTTTTTTAATAAAAAAAAAAAAAAAATATCCAAAACGACAAGGCTTAAAAACTCTTGTCACTGTAACACACACAATCTCTCTCTCTCTCTCTCTCTCTCTCTCTCTCTCTCCTCTCCTCTCTCTCTCTCTCTCTCTCTCCTCGCTCTCTCTCTCTCTCTCTCTCTCTCTCTCTCTCTCTCTCTCTCTCTCTCTCTCTCTCACACACACACACACACACACACACACACACACACACACACACACACACACACACACACACACGTCAAGTCACTTACATTTTAGATGCAATATTGAATAAGCAGAAAAATCGGATTTTCTGCTCTGAAAATATAAATAAGCATAAAAATTGAATAAGCACTTTGAATATTCTAAACAGAATAAGCAGTAGTCGCTAATGAATAAGTACTAGTACTTAATGGAATAGATACTAGTATCTAAAAAATAAGTACTAGTAGCATGAAAATAGTGACTAGTAGGTTAAAATGATTAAATGTTAAAACGGCTTGCCATATTGGCTCAGAGAGAGAGAGAAAGAAAATGACATTTTAGATACTAGTAGCTATTAATAGATACTAGTATTTATTCAATAAATACTAGTACTAAGTCATTAGATACTAGTACCTATTAAATAGATACCAGTACTTATTCATTAGCTACTAATACGTATTCAAAAGAATATCCAAAGAATAAGCACTAGTATCTAAAGAATAAGCACTAGTCGATAATGAATAAGTACTAGTACTTAATGGAATAGATAGTAGTATCTAAAAAATAAGAACTAGTAGCATGAAAATAGAGACTAGTAGACTAAAATGATTAAATGTTAGAATGGCTTGCCATATTGGCTCAGAGAGAGAGGGAGAGAAAATGACCATATTCAAACCAAAATATCTAACTTCCTCTTGGTCTGAGCTAATGACAGTTAATTAGAAAGTTGTCCGGCTTGATCTGAACTATATGCATACCTGTGTCTTTCGAGTTTCATGCAATTTCAAGCATGCTAAGAGTCTCAAAAGCATCAAACAAGAATATTAAAGTTTGATGTGTTGCCACGGCAACAGTATCTAAGATATCAATAATCCTTTCACAGGTCTACATCTGCCGTGTGTTTACATTATACACATAAAGTTTGAAGCAAATTGGGTAAAAATAAGAGGGTGATTTCAAAGCATTTAGGAAGTGACACACTTCCTGCTGCCAGTTGGTGGCGCTATAACTTTGACTCACAATAGTCGCATCCATGTGATCGGGCTCTTACAGCGAACACACTGCTGAAGTTTCATCAAGATCAGTTAATGTATGCAGAAGTTATAACACACTTCCTGTTTTCATTATTCGCCATAAATTCGTTTCCTCGCCACGGCCAAACCGTTCGAGATATCAAAAATCCCCTGGCAATTTTTCATCCTCAATGTCTTGACTTCGTGCACACCGAGTTTCGTGGCGATTGGTTGAATTCTCTAGGATTAGTATATCGAATTCCAGGGGCATACGCTTCCAAACAAACGATAATAGCCGACTTCCTGTTGGGCTGGGGTAAAAAGTAAAAGTACAAAGGATATATGAACCGATGAGATCTATATGTGTAGCGAGTTTCATATTATTACATGCAAGCGTGTTTGATTTATGGACCAAGTTTTCGGACCCCGTTCCAGGGGGCGCTGTCGAGCCACCCTGCCACGCCCGGATACCAGCTTCAGCACGGCCCTGATGGCCACGTGTTCTGACCCGTGTGCAAAGTTTCAAGAGTTTTTGAGCACGTTAAGGGCCCCAAAAGTGCGCTGAGAGTCTCAAAAGCATCCAAAAATAATATTAAAGTTTGATGCGTTGTCACGGCAACAGTATCTAAGATATCAATAATCCTTTCTCAGGTCTACATCTGCCGTGTGTTTACATTATACACATAAAGTTTGAAGCAAATCGGGTAAAAATAAGAGGGTGATTTCAAAGCATTTAGGAAGTGACACACTTCCTGCTGCCAGTTGGTGGCGCTATAACTTTGACTCACAATAGTCGCATCCATGTGATCGGGCTCTTACAGCGAACACACTGCTGAAGTTTCATCAAGATCAGTTAATGTATGCTGAAGTTATAACACACTTCCTGTTTTCATTATTCGCCATAAATTCGTTTCCTCGCCACGGCCAAACCGTTCGAGATATCAAAAATCCCCTGGCAATTTTTCATCCTCAATGTCTTGGCTTCGTGCACACCGAGTTTCGTGTCGATTGGTTGAATTCTCTAGGATTAGTATATCGAATTCCAGGGGCATACGCTTCCAAACAAACGATAATAGCCGACTTCCTGTTGGGCTGGGGTAAAAAGTAAAAGTACAAAGGATATATGAACCGATGAGATCTATATGTGTAGCGAGTTTCATATTATTACATGCAAGCGTGTTTGATTTATGGACCAAGTTTTCGGACCCCGTTCCAGGGGGCGCTGTCGAGCCACCCTGCCACGCCCGGGTACCAGCTTCAGCCCGGCCCTGATGGCCGCGGTTTCTGACCCGTGTGCAAAGTTTCAAGAGTTTTTGAGCACGTTAAGGGCCCCAAAAGTGCGCTAAGAATCTCAAAAGTATCCAAAAAGAATATTAAAGTTTGATGCGTTGTCACGGCAACAGCATCTAAGATATCAACAATCCTTTCACAGGTCTACATCTGGCGTGTGTCTACATTATACACATCAAGTTTGAAGCAAATCGGGTAAAGCCTGTTTGATTTATGGACCAAGTTTTTGGACCCCGTTCCAGGGGGCGCTGTCGAGCCTCCCTGCCACGCCCGGGTACCAGCTTCAGCCTGGCCCTGATGGCCGCGGTTTCTGACCCGTGTGCAAAGTTTCAAGAGTTTTTGAGCATGTTAAGGGCCCCAAAAGTGCGCTAAGAATCTCAAAAGTATCCAAAATGAATATTAAAGTTTGATGCGTTGTCACGGCAACAGCATCTAAGATATCAACAATCCTTTCACAGGTCTACATCTGGCTTGTGTCTATATTATACACATCAAGTTTGAAGCAAATAGGGTAAAGCGTGTTGGATATATGGACCAAATTGTCGGACCCGTTCAAGGGGGCGCTGTCGAGCCCCCCTGCCACGCCCGGGTACCAGCTTCAGCCTGGCCCTGATGGCCGCGGGTTTTGTCCTGTGTGCAAAGTTTCAAGAGTTTTCGAGCACGTTAAGAACCCCAAAAGTGCCCGAAAGCTTAAAAAAGCATGAAAAAGCTTAAAAAAAGGAATATTAATGTTTGATGCATTGCCATGGCAACAGTGTCTAAGATATCAATAATCCTTTCACAGGTCTACATCTGGCATGTGTCTACATTATGCACATGAAGTTTGAAGCAAATCGGGTAAAAATAAGAGGTTGATTTAAAAGCATTTTGGAAGTGACACACTTCCTGCTGCCAGTTGGTGGCGCTATAACTTTGACTCACAATAATCACATCCATGTGATCGGGCTCTTACAGCGAACACACTGCTGAAGTTTCATCAAGATTAGTTAATGTATGCAGTAGTTATAACACACTTCCTGTTTCACGTTTCTCGCCATAATTTCGTTTCCTCGCCACGGCCAAACCGTTCGAGATATCAAAAATCCCCTGGCAATTTTTCATCCTCAGTGTCTTGACTTCATGCACACCGAGTTTCGTGCCGTGTGTTTGAATTCTCTAGGAGGAGTGTTTCACATTCCATTGCATGCGTTTTCCAAACAACCCTTAATAGCCGACTTCCTGTTGGGCTGGGGTAAAAAGTTAGAGTGCGAAGTATATATGAAACGATGAGATCTACATGTGTACCGAGTTTCATATTATTACATGCAAGCGTGTTTGATTTATGGACCATGTTTTCGGACCCCATTCCAGGGGGCGCTGTCGAGCCCCCCTGCCACGCCCGGGTACCATCTTCAGCCCGGCCCTGATGGCCGCGGTTCTGACATGTGTGCAAAGTTTCAGGAGTTTTTGAGCATGTTAAGGCCTCCAAAAGTGTCCAAAAGGTAGAAGAAAAATAATAATAATAATAATAATAATAATAATAATAATAAATAATCCTTAGGAAAACAATAGGCCTTCGCCCTTTGGGCTTGGGCCCTAATAACATGCTTTTACTCCAAACTCACTTCATAACGACAGTTGAGCATGCTTCTGTGAGATGATGCCCATAGGAATTTCCTGGAATGAGGTGTTGTCATACTACTGCGGCGGGTATATGCGTGTCTGCGTGAGCACCCTCTGGTGTTCAGATTGGGCTGCATTTACTACTGATCATCCGTGCTGCACTGACAAACTGCAGCCTTTGCCAAATCGTGTGTGGTTTCATTGTGATTAATCATGCAGCCCAAATTAAAATTAATAAGTGACACATTTTCATAAACTTAATTTTGCCCTTGTTAGACCATTTTGACACAACAGTCTTCAATGTTGTAGTGTTCTTGAACTCAATGCACATTAAAGACATAATGTTCATGTAGTGTTTGTGTTCTTGCTGCTGATGCTTAGGTATTGAACTGGGTCAGGGACCAATCTGAGAAGGAATCAGACCTGCAGCATTATGTTCCTCACTTGCAGAACAACACCATCCTTAGACTGCTACAGCAGGTTGGTGTGATTATGTACCCCAAGAACTTCAAATATCTACTTGAGGAATCATTGCATGCATTGGTCTTCTGCAAATTTTCAGTCTTGTCTTCTGTGTTTTAATGTATCAGGTGGCTCAGATCTACCAAAGCATTGAGTTCAGCAGGTTGGCCTCTCTGGTACCATTTGTTGATGCTTTCCAACTGGAGCGCTCTATTGTAGATGCAGCACGGCACTGTGACCTGCAGGTACAGTACCTAGTTTTAGTCATCAAACAGTAATATCTGGCTTTCATTTGTCTTTACATTTCTTAACAAACATGTGTATATCTTTCACACTTAGCTTTTAATGCAAGCATATTAGTATAGGTGTTTAAATATTAAAGAAGAGAATCTCCAAGATGTTATAACTTTCACTTTGTATTTATTAAACCTAAAGGTGCGCATTGATCATTCATCTCGCACTCTGAGTTTTGGCTCTGATCTGAACTACTCTACTAAAGAGGATTCTCCAGTAGGTCCATTCCTACAGAACATGCCCTCTGAACAGATACGAAATCAGCTCACTGCCATGTCATCCTCCTTGGCTAAAGCCATTGATGTCATCAAACCTGCCTCCATACTGGTAAGAGAACCGGTAATTTTCATAGAATATCTCCCTGCTGGTCAGTTTTCAGTTTGATCAACTCCACCTTTTCCCCCAGCAAGAACACGAGGAACAGAGTCAACTGGCCATCACAGCCTACCTGAAGAATGCACGCAAAGAGCATCAGCGCATCCTCGCTCGCCGACAAACAATTGAGGAACGCAAGGAGCGTCTGGAGAGCCTCAACATCCAGAGGGAGAAAGAGGAGCTAGAGCAGCGGGAGGCAGAACTTCAGAAGGTGCGCAAAGCCGAGGAGGAGCGTCTTAAACAAGAGGCCAAAGAGCGAGAGAAGGAGCGTATCATGCAAGAACACGAGCAGATCAAAAAGAAGACTGTGCGTGAGCGACTGGAGCAGATCAAGAAGACTGAGCTTGGAGCCAAGGCCTTCAAAGATATTGATATTGAGGTAATGATTTTGTTAGGGAATTGGCCATTGAGCCCAGAACAAATCAGAACGTTTTATTGGTAAAATACCCAGGAAATTAATTTTAATTGTTTTGCTGTAGGATCTAGAGGAGCTGGACCCTGACTTCATCATGGCCAAACAGGTTGAACAATTAGAAAAGGAGAAGAAAGAGCTTCAAGAGCGTCTGAAAAACCAGGAAAAGAAGGTACAGTTTCCTAACCCACATTAAGTACTTTATTGCAAATAACTATGTTGGTAATCTGTTTAAAATGTCAAAGAATTAGGGGTAATTCTGTGTAGGTGAGTAGATGACTGCCGAATATTACAGTGGTTTGATGATATTTTGTATATTCCAGATCGACTACTTTGAGAGGGCCAAGCGCCTTGAGGAGATTCCTCTGATCAAGAAAGCCTACGAGGAGCAGCGCATCAAAGACATGGAGTTATGGGAGCTGCAAGAGGAAGAGAGGGTAATAATCGCATACTGCCTTTTACACTTGAATGTGATTTACTTTGCCCTCTGGTCAAAGTGTCTCAAATTCCCCACTTACTGGAACATACTTTCACTTCAACTGTAGTTTGAAGTATTTCTTAAGGCCCTACTTTGTCATTGTCTGATTTTAGTTTGATTCAGATATTGCTAGCATCACGCAAATCTGATGTACATATGTTGAATGTAGTTGATGTCATGTTGTTTAGTGTAATTGAAGCTAAAGGTTGTTGTGCTCATCTGTTGTTCAGATAAGCAATATGAAGATGGAGCGTGAGAAGGCACTAGAACACAAACAGAGAATGTCCAGGATGATGGAGGACAAGGAGAACTTTCTGTCCAAAATTAAAGAAGCTCGAAGCTTCATCTATGAGGTAACCTTTCTCTTTTTTTTCATTTAAATCTCATTTATTCAGATAATGTTTTACAGATTATGTATTTGCTCTCAATGACTAGTATGGACAATGTAAAAAAATGTATTAGTTGAAAAGGTTTAGTAGTAGCATAAAGTCCTTGACGTTCAGGATATTGACACTTGGCTAAGCTTTGAGCAATTCTCATGTACACAGGAAAAACTCAAGCACTTCCAAGAACGTATGGTTGAGGAGAGGAAGAAGCGCCTTGAGGAGCGAAAGAAGCAGCGCAAGGAGGACAGGAGAAATGCCTTCTATCGCCAGAAAGAAGAGGACGCTCAGAGAATCCACGAGGAACAGCTCAAAAAAGGTTCTTAACTGCCGTTCATCAACCTTCAGTTAACAGTGATTCATTATAATTGAATGAAAAGTCCCTTTGTGGGTTCTTTTGTTGAATTTGCCAAAAGTTATGGCTTCATAAACTTTTTAAATATTCATATCGTATTTGATGTCATGCATAAACTGTTTTTGCCACATGTGCTTGCTTTTAAATTGGTCTTTGATTTTTGTGTTTTTAGAGCGGGAAGATCGGGAACGCGTGGAACAGGAGCAAAGAGAGGAGGAAGAACGCGAATACCAGGAGCGTCTGCGTAAGCTGGAGGAACAGGAAAGAAAGCAGCGTGCCCGACAACTGGAAATTGAGGAGCGTGAACGTCGTAAAGAGGAGGAGAGGAGGGCACCAGAAGAAAAACCAACCAAGGTAATTCATGTGAACCCTGCTTAAAATTTGCTTGTACACCATACACTACCAGGGCTGTCACACTTCCTAGATTAAATTTGAATGCTCTTTTACTTTTTATTTTTATATATGTATGTATGTATGTATGTATGTATGTATGTATGTATGTATGTATGTATGTATGTATGTATGTATGTATGTATGTATGTATGTATGTATGTATGTATGTTAGGGGTGGAACGGTACACAGAAGTCACGGTTCGGTTCATACCTCGGTTCAGACGTCACGGTTCGGTACGATTTCGGTACAATGGAGTGAAAAGCAAAACAAAAATGAAGAAGGCATTTTTATAAATGTCTTAAGCCTTGTATTTTTTAAATAAGTTTTATTAATAAAGGCATAGAACCAGTTTATTTGTAGTGCACTGACAGGAGTTTTATATAATTAGTTTATTAATTAAATTATTAAAAAGATGAAAAGACCTTGAGATATGTTTGGTAATTGTACCTGAATTAATTTAAAATTAATTTGCTCTTTCAGATTAATATATTTGTTTTCCTTCATTTTAGTTAACCCTAACTTTATTCTCATCTGAATTATAAATAATTGATTTCCGTATAAAATAATACTACCTTTAAAAACTTTTGTTAACATTTGTAGGTTACAGTTTGACAAGAGTTTAGAGTGTGACAAAAGCACAATGTTGTGTTTTATTGCAAGTGTTTACAAAAGTAAACAGTAAACACTTTGCAGTTTTAATGATGTCCTGTATGAAAAAATGACGGAGTATGTTTCCACTGTTCGATCGCGCACGAGAGATCTCTCTCGCACGCGCGCAAACACACACACACACACACACACACACACACACACACACACACACACACACACACTGACTGTTCATCGCGCCTCTCTCTCGCACACACGCGCAAACACACACACACACACTGACTGTTCAGACGCGCAGACACACGCAATGTTCATCGCGCCTCTCTCTCTCTCTCTCTCTTCTCTCTCTCTCTCTCTCTCTCTCTCTCTCTCTCTCTCTCTCTCTCTCTTTCTCTCTCTCTCTCTCTCTCTCTCTCTCTCGCGCGCGCGCGTTTTTGTACCGTGTATTCTACGTGCAAATTCGTGCACCGAACCGTGACGCCCGTACCGTTTCGGTTCGATACGAATACATGTACCGTTCCACCCCTTATGTATGTATGTGTGTGTGTATATATATATATATATATATATATATATATATATGTGTGTTTTTCATGGCAACGGTCTGTTATACTAAGCAGCGGTCTGTTATCAAGAAATAACAGACCGCATTTTACACTGGAATTCTACCAAGCCATGTAATAAGAATGAAATATAAAACACTTGATTACAGGCCCAACATAAAATATTGCTATATAAAGTGCCAAATGTAAACATTGTACTTTCAAGTTTAAAATGTAGCAGCAATCAGGGCTCAACTTGTTGAATGAACAAAAACTTATAAAACAATCGTACTTCTGTACTCGCCAATCTAAAATCGCCAACCATGATTACTGAACTACAAAACAGCGGTGTGTGAAATATTGTATCATAGAAATACTTGCATAGGTTCCTCATATGCGGACCATTGAAACGGTCGCTGATGGATCTATGTATTGTTTCTATGGTTTCTACAAGCAGAAAATGGAGTGTAGCGTGGATATTACCTCATTGATAGGCGACAATGACCTTGGACGAGCCATTATTAAAAAATGAATTTCTCTGGATTTACAAATCTTTGGGAACTTTTGGGATAATGTAAGTGCACAACTGCATGAAATATATCACACTGTGAAAGTGGTTTTGGAACATTTTATTACAAAAATCTTACATATTTTACCTTTAAATAATTACAGATTAACAAAACGAAAGAAAAAAAATTTGCTGAGCTTCGGTTTACTGCGACAGGGTCCAAGTTCACGGAAAGGAAATCGAGACGGCAGAAAACGACATTGTGCTTGTTTTCTGTATTTTACAAAAGCTTTACAGTTTTGAATAATTTCTTGCTTCTCTCCGTATCACCATAAATTACGGAGTAACAGGGTCCTCAGAAGGACACAAATTCCTGTTATCGTGCCGGCACCTCGCAACTTAATCTAGCATTGCTAACTTGCCATCGCAGCTTGTTCATTATCAAAATAAAATAGTCAACCAAACATATAGAAAGTTAACCAAACCATGTCCATGCTACAGAGGTAGCCCCTCATTTATGAACGAGCTCCACGGTCATCCAAATGATGAAAAGGTTATGCCGTAAACAATGTATCTTGCGACACCACGATATATACGATATAGCATAATATAAAACTATAGACTTTGTTTCTTCCATCCGATAAATATTGCATATATTTATTTTTATTTTTTTTATTAGCGGTGTAAATCGGACAGTTCATCACGATATATATCGATTCTCAGCCAGCGATACAATATTTGCCGATACCTCAAATTCTTCAGGGCTATATCGATTGATTTATTGATATTTTAGATATTATGTGCCAAGTTTACACAACCAGTTACATTTTTATTAACTCGCAAATGCAACGAAAAAAATATAGAACATGAACGTTTAATTAAACTTTGAAAATTGCACACCCTCTCCCAACTGGATTTACAACAGAAGACATTTGATACTCAAATTTTTTTTTAGCAAAAGCGGTTTCAGAGTTAAACTAAACCAAGTATTTGCTATGATACATAATAAAACACTGTTAATCTTTATAACGTCAATCTCCTAAGCTAAATTAGACGCCTGACAAACTTTGTTGTTGTGATTACACGCAATACAGGGAGCTTTGACCTCACCACTAACATGCTGCTTTAGCAATGTTCCATGAAAAAGTAACAGCTTTTATTTTCCTTTTACGCCCCGAAGAAGATATTACGGGTTCATCAAGTTTGTTGAAATTATTGATCACTTTTAGTCCGTGGACAATACCGGCTTTTGTGACAAAATGTGTTTAGGGTTCAGTCAATCTTATATAGCCTCGAAAGCATGCAAAAAAACGCTTGTCTACACATTGGTAATGAGCGAGCAGTACTCTGCTCATCTTAGAGTGTGCGCACAGAAGTGTTTAATAACTAAACACTTTGGGGAAAAAAATTGAGCACGTTTTGTAACAGTAGACTGTATTTTACGACAATCATGGATCTAGCTAATTTTAAGGTTAAGTTTGGCTTTTTAGGGAGGAAAGCGTGCTCCGCTGTGAAGAAAGAAACTAAAATCACACAGCCCTAGTTTCTTGCTGTGATGGCTGTTCAAATTACTCCACTATCTGCAAAGAGTTTGCACAGGGTATCCGCGGGGTCTTGAAAAGTATTAAAAGGTGATAAATCAATTTAGGGAAAATTAAGACCCTTAAAAAGTATTGAAAAGTCTTATCACGGGTTTATAAAGTCTTAAATTTTGAAAGTATTTTTTCTGAATTAGCTGTCCAACAGTTTGAGTCCCAAAAACATCGTAAAAGTGTGTGAATTTAGTCATTTTTATAAAAAAAACGAACAGGTACATAAAAAACTAGGCTATTTTGGGTGCGTTCGTAAATTGCCTCTCTGTCATGTCAATTATGTACTGATTGCCTACACCAAACACTGATCCCTAAACCTACCCGTCACTGTAACCTAAACCAATGAAATCGGTTGCAGGCGGGATTTCCGCTAAAGTGGTTTGGGGAAAAAATGACGCGTATTACAACGCACCGAAATGTTTTAAGAGAAGGTTGGTGAACGCATGAACAGAATGGGGAAGTGCAAATTTGCAGCGTCCTGGCTGGAAATGCCAGACTTCAAAGAGTTTTAATAAACTTTGCTTTGATTTACTATCCCAGCCGATTTGATTTTTTTGTATCAGAATGGTCTATAGTCTTTATCACAAACTAAAACTGTTAAGTTTAAAGTATGTAAATGGTTACAGCTTGAAGTGGCGGTGAGGTATTAAAAAATATTGAGAAGGTCTTGAAAAAGTCTTGAAAAGGTATTAAAATTAATTTCAAGATTCCTGCATATACCCTGTTGCAAATTTATTGTCCTTTTTAGATGCCTGGTAGAACTGCCAGACCGGTGAGTGTAGTGAATCAATTTTAACTGTGCATAGAAAAATTGTCTCGCGAGTTTCACATCATCTTTACATGATCGACCTTTATAGAGACCAATGATCAACTATATAAAGCTATTATCGGCCGATAGCGATTGCGCCCGATCAATCGAAACATTTTTGTAAAGGCTATTGTTCACTTAGGTCTATCTTTATTACCACAAAAAAACATTATCTGATTAATCAAGTAAAAAAATCCATCTTTGATAAATAAATTCATCGACCGATTACTCGATTGCCAAAATTATGGTTAGTGATAGCCCTATATACTACTGTTCAAACGTAAAGCATTTGTATGATTTTTTTGTTTGTTTGTTTTTGAAAGAAGAATGCTGACTGAGGCTACATTTATTTGAGAGAGAATTTTTTTGTCAAAACTGTTTTAATAAATAAATAAAATGTAATTCATTCCTGTGATGGCAAAGTTGAATTTTCACCATCTATTACTCCCGTCTTCAGTGTCACATCATCCTTAATAAGAAATGTTTCTTTAGTACCAAATCAGCATATTAGAACAATGTTATAAATGTTGAAAAATTGTGCTGCTTTATTTTTTTTTTCAGGATTCTGTGATTTAATAAATTTAAAGAACAGCATTTATTTGAAAAAGTCTTTAAAGTTACACAGTGTAACTTTAAGTTGATTCTTAGTTATTTCGAAATATGTGCTCATTCATGTGTAATTTCTTCGACCAACTAATCAAGTATTCTCGTAACAGTAGAATCTGCCATCCAGAATACATATGAGCGAGTCACTCGAATGGCGGCAGCCTTGTTGCGCCTCCATCTTGAAAATACATTAGCCAAAGAGGGACATACCTGGAAATTCAAGCTTCGCCTTTCGCGCTTTTACAGTCAGTGGCACCGTGACGAATGCAAGGGGGAGATTACTCGCAACTGCCAGCATATTTGAAAGTCTGTTGAAGATGGATCATGCCTATTCTCGAGGATATGTAACAGTCACCAAGTTTACCTTTCCCTCTACCCTTAGCTTTCTCTCGTACCTCCGTCTCATCAACTGATCTCTGCTCACGGAGAAAATTATATAGCCTACACTGTAAACATTGCCTTACACTATTAATCTCGTACAATATACAGAATAACGATAGCACTGATACTTTACTAACATTAGCTTGTATTTGTTTGGGAACCTGATAGCTGATGTTAGCAATGAAATGGTACCAAAATAACGAAAACGTATTATTCGTTTTACATAGAGGTCATAACCTACATGTTAACTGACTAAATAACGATGCAATTTGTAATAGTTTTCTAAAGTAACCTTGTGAAGGAACACTCATGGATGAATTTGAACTAGAAGCCATGTTAATCTTGGAATAATACGGCCATTGTAGGAGTTACAACACCCTCAGAACACCGAGGGAGGGGCTAGAAAGTAATATTCAGTTGGTAGTCATATACAATTTCACCGCTAGATGAGAGAAAATCTTACACAATGTAGCTTTAACATTATAAATGTCTTTTGTGTATATTTCTATTTTCTGCTCATCATCTATCATCATATTTCTATCATCCTCTAACCAGATTATGACAGAGGTTTGTCGATCAGATATTACACAAATTTATATCTTAGGTCAAAATTTTTAAATAATTTTCTTCAGGAATTGCCTGAACGGGAAGAAAGCGGCTGGAGGAAACGCGTTGAGGGCGATTCAGAATGGCGACGTCCTGTTGGTGAGAACAAGTGAGTGATATCAATTTAATTCTAAAGTTGATGCAGAATAACATGCTTTAAAAAAGATGCCACGTATCAGTGTCTTTTTTTCTTTTTCTTTTTTTTTCTTTTTTCTCCCAGGGACTGGCGTCAGGAAGGTCGTGAAGAGCCTGAACGAGAAGAACGTGAGCGTGAACTGCCCTTCCGGAGAGGCGTAGAAAGTTCTCGTCGTGGCGGCTCAGATGACAAAGTACTCAGACGTGGCTTTGATGATGAACGAGCTCCACGCCGGGAAGTTGACGATGACCGTGGACCCAGAAGGGCCTTTGATGATGACCGTGGGCCAAGGAGGGGCTTTGACGACCGTGGACCAAGGCGTGGAATGGACGATGACCGTGGCCCCAGACGAGGTGATGAAGATCGTGGCCCAAGAAGAGGCTTTGATGATGACCGTGGGCCCCGTAGAGGCATGGATGAACCCAGAGTGCCTCGACGTGGGGCAGATGATGACTGGGGCCCCAGAAGAGGTGGCGATGATGATAGGGGAGGCCGCAGGGGTATGGATGACTCTGGCCCACGTCGTGGAGATGACCCTCGACCCTGGAAACCTCTTGGGAGACCAGGCGTGAGCCCAAATGGTATTTGCATTTATTTTCTTCCTAAGGGCAGATTGACAATAATTTGTTTAAAGGGGTCATATCACAAGGAATCTAATTTTCCTCTCATGATACAATGGACTTTAATGTGATGCAATCTTCTGTTATTTAAGGATGGAGCAGTTTAAACTCACAACTCAATTAAGTGCAGCAAGTGTAATTTCATTGGCGAAAAGGACATTATCAGGGCCTTAAGAGTCAGAGGCGGGGTGGGTGGAAAATAGACAAAATGAACTATGACACTTGCAAATCCTTGACTAATATTTGTTGATCTCAGGAGATGAGGGAGGAGGGAGGGGGGGGGGGGGGAATATGACCCCTTTAACCATTTTGTGTTTGATCTGTGAATTTACAGTTACTAATTGTTAATTGGTCAGTTCAGTTTCAATAAACTTTTCTTTTTCTTCATGCAACCTTTAGCAGGTGGATGGAGAGAGAGAGAGAAGGCTCGGGAGGAAAGTTGGGCACCTCCTCGTGATGCTGGCCGTGATGATGATGATGGTGAGCGCGAGGTAGATGACCGTACTGAGGGATTTAGAGATCGCCATCCTCCCAGGTGAAAATATCATGCAACCTTACATTTTCTAAAATGTAATCTATATGAATAAAGCCCCTTTCACACAGCGTGTTGATCCTGGGAAATTGCCAGAACGCCTTCTGTGTGAACTCAAACACGACCCGGGATTAATACCGGGATCGATGCCGGGTTGGGGACCTAGTAACATTGCCGGGATCAGTCCCGGAACATGCCCTGTGTGAACAAAAGCCAGGGTCTTCTTTTTTTTTTTATGGTTTGATCCTGAATTTAGTACGCACCCCTGCCCTTGTGAACCGCACCACCCTCGCCCCAGCTGTACCTTCTTTAGTTTGAATACCTTGTATCAAATGCTTTTGTTGTTGTATTTGGATGTGGTCTTGTAAGTCTTTGTAAGTGTCTCGTAAGTGATGACGCTCGTGCCATCGCGCGACTCTGTTGCTCTTAGAAAAAAGTTTATGTTCGTAATCAACAAAGAAAGGACGGACAAATGTCTGCAAACTGGAACTAAGCAGAGACCAGGAGCTCCTCACTATCCGCGCTGAAGCTGAGATCGTTCGCCAGCTTTGTGGAACGGTACACGCGTGAACATGTTTTCAACGTGTACGTTACACGTCTCATCCTGACGTCATGTGTCTTTACAGGATGTGTGTGTGAACGCACTCACAGATCCCGGCAAATCACTGGCAGTGTGAATGAGCCGAAATCAAACAATCCCGGGACAAATGCCGGGTCACATTATCCGTGTATTTTCCCAAATCTCTGTGTGAAAGGGGTTAATAAACCTGTGTCTGAAAGCTTTTCTGTTTTGAACTCTGATGCAGGCTCTCCGTTAGTCTTTAAAAAGTCTAAAATTTGATAAAACTGAACTTCAGACTTTTTCATATTTAAGAGCTGTTATAACCTTGAAATGTCTTATCATTTTTAAGAGGACTTGAATTTGGAGACAGAAAAACAGATCACGATAAGGACTAAACTGTTTATTAAACTTCAAAATCTTAAATCCGAGAGCAGTTCTGCACATGTATGGCTAGAAATTGCTTTTGATCTACTGTTAATGAATTAAAAATGTTTACTTGCTGGTTTTTTGATTGAAATATGTTGTAGATAGTTGTTATGGATGCCGGTTTTCTTTTTGAATGAGCTGCTGAAATTAGTAAAGCAATGATATTTTAGCATAAGAGTTCTGGTGTTTTTAGGCTTTTTTGTATTTAAAAGTCCAATAAGTTTAATATGAATGTTGTGTGCATGTGCAGGGAAGAAGCGAGCGTCTGGAGAAGAGGTGGTGATGAGCAGAGCAGTTGGCGTGATTCTCGTCGTGAAGAGACTGACCGTGGTGAACGCCGTGACTTAGGGGGGCGCAGAGATGACCGAGACCGTGAACGTGAAGTTAGAGCCCCCCAAAGAGACCAAGATGAAGGTTAGAGTCTTATGATTATTCTAAATACACCTTTAATAGTGCACTTTGAAAAAAGAACTTGAACTTTTTTACAGATTTGGTTTAAAATGTACACTTGCCTGAGATGAAGACACATACAGTGGCCCAGAAAAAGCGGTTTAATAGAGTTGGATCATGAGTGATCAGAGTTACTGATGGCAATGACAATAAATTTACTGTGAAATTGCTGGTTTGGCAGATGTAAAAAAAAAAAAAAAAAAAAAAAGAAAATAAGTCAGACTCAATGCATCCACAACAGTAGCTGTCAGTGGAACGTATATGGGGGAATATTTAAGAGGTCAGTTTTATCTCTTTTTTTTTTTCCCCTAACTCAAAGGTGGTTCATGGCGTCGTGGTGGAGAGGAGCGCAAGGAGGAAAGAGATGCTCCTCCCAGACCACGTGAACGGGACCGTGAGGGCGGTGAGAAGAGCACCTGGCGCTCTGAGAAAGATAAGGAAATCCAGCGTCGGACCAAGAACGAGACGGATGATGATGGCTGGACCACTGTCCGCCGCTAATAAAGCATCAATTTTTTTTGCTTGATGTACTAAGCCTTGATGTGTCCTCTAATCAGTACAGGTCACTGCTTACATTAACATGAAATGCATAAAGCTTTGCCATAGAATTACTACACTTTCAGTGGGTTTTCAAACATGGCAATTTATATTTCATCCCTTTTTAAAAACTTCAACTTACATTTGAAAAGTAGCTCATTCCTTTTTGTTATGCATGCTTAGAGGATTAAATTGGTCACACAAAATTAAGTAGACTTTTTTTTTTTTTTGAGGTGCGGGTGTTGTAGAACATAAACGTTTTTGCAGACATGACCTCAGAGGTGTAGTGCTGAGGTTTTGAGATGAAATCATCAGGTTATCCTTACAGCTGTGCCCTTGCTGTAGTTGCTGCTTATGCTGTGGTTGTATGCCCTCAAGAAATATGAAAAAAAATCTTTATTAATAAAGTCGTTTGCTCATTAAGTGACTTTCAATTATTATCGTACAGAAGATGACAATATCATGCTTTTTTGTGTCATAAATGGAACTGGCTGTAATAAGAATCGGTTATTGAGTAGCCTTGCATTGGATTTTCAATGGTTGCGTTTTGGTTTTTTGCCACTAGGTGTCACCTAAATGTCAAGAAATCAATAAACCAAGTAATATTAATTTGATCCCTATAATCTATTCACTTATGTTATTTAAATTTGCAGTCTATTGTGGCAAATAGGACACAAAATGCAGGCAATTATTCTAATAGTAGAGTGAGATTTATAAAAAACAACAACAATGACATAATCTTGTCTCAATCCGATTAGGATGGCCTTTTTCTTTCAGGAAAGTTTGGTAGTACGTCCCCCTTTTTTAAGACGTACTGGCTCTTGGTTAAACTAACTGGGGTAGGAAGACCACACGCACACGTTGATGAGGTAATCCTCGGTAAACCTCATCAATGCAGTTCTTAGTTTCATGCAAGGGGTTCTTTGGATCGTGAGTCTTCCCGCTGCGAGGGTGATAAACTTTTGCTCACATTATATCATGCAGAAAAAAACTAGGAAGAAAGCGAGAAACAATTATGTTAGAGGTCTTTGTTGCATTCTAGTGGAAAATCCACAATTAAGGCCAATAATCCCACAATCGGAGCCCCAAATTCCCACGCAAGAGGTTATGAACTCCCAAACTAGATTAGACCCTTATATTTGCTAAGACCTGCTTTGTGAAGTTTGACCACGGGTCACCGTGTGTAAACTCCGCGGACCTCGAGCTGGAGGGGTGCTGCTTGTGAATGTGGGATAGCACGACACGTATCTCTGCATCTGCCACCCAATGCCATCTAGCAATGTCCTGAGATTGTCATAACTTATTATTTTCTGATAATTTCATTGATAAATTTGTTTGAACGACACTCCGCATTTATAGGCTACTCTTAGTAAAAGTAAAAAAATAAATAAAATAAAAACAGTCGTATTGCGTAGCCTATAAGAACATTTTTGTTCCAGGCCAGCCATTTAACTCAATATCGTGTATAATGGGTTTTTATAAGTTTAGTCTCGTAGAAAAAAATCGATAAATACATTACTCTTTTCAAACATCACTGGCACATAACATATTCGCCAATACAAAAAAAAATAGAAAATACAGCCATTAAGCGGCATGCAAAAATGTTACAATAATGAACACGAGATCAAGAAACAATGTTTAATAGCGGGAGAGTCTTCTTGTAAAGTCTTTTAGTTGCTGTACTTAATGGGACAATATTGTATGGCTTGTAGGCTATGTGTATTTTACACGTGACTTTGATTCAAACTGAATGCTTCATCTTTTGGCGTTCCTATGAAAATGACTAAAACAGGTGATCAAATAGCATAATATTTCGTAGACTTTTAATGTTTAAGTTATGGCAAGTGAATTTCATGTTGTTTTTATCATTCAGACAAACGTGTTATGTGCAGGCCTATGTATTCAATATAATTGATGAACTATGTTGATAAATATAAATTTATAGCAACAAGTATATAGGCTACAATTTCTGAATTAATTTGCTTTTGGCCCACTATAATTATATTTAATGCGCTTTATGTTAATACAATTCTTGAACTCAAACTGCAAATCATTAGAAAAACAAAAACCTGAGTAGACTAATATTTTATATATAAAAAAAAAGGCTTAGGCAAGGTTACTTGTGGAAAGATTAATATAAATGCCAGAATAATTCCTTTCAATAGATCTGTGCTTAAGTTATGCATGGAGTGAAAGGAACAGCTCTGAGGTAATTCTTGAATTGGAATTGATAGGTCTTGCACACTGAATACATGATTGTGAAGCCTGCAGTTTGACGATATAACATAATTCAGCTGACATTTCTAATGCAATGCTTTTCATGGGCGTCAGTTACATTTCATAACATCTTTTCAAAAGCAATCCACATAATTATTGCGTATCCGGCACATTTTTGAAGGATGGGTCCAATAAATTGTCGAATAAAGCTCAATGCGCTTTTGTCTTTTAGGTCTACGTCACAGGCAACTTTTTAATATTTTTCTTTAGGCTATAGGCCTACTTTCAGAAGAAAAATCACTAGGTTTTGGAGACTAAAACGATGTGCTGATATTGATCTGTTGTTGATAGCATACAAATGAACGATAGGCCTATTGCACTGGGAACAAATTATTCTTTTGAACCCTTAAATATTAACCTCCTTTCGACAAGATCAATTGAACTGACGTAAACATGAAGAGTAGCCTAGGCTATGCCTAAATGGAGAGACCTGAAAAGTTAACCGGCTGACAATCATTTTTAGGCATAGGCTACTATTATTATTATTATTTAAGTTTTGAAGTTGTATTAACAAACACAAAAGCATAAAACAGTCAGGACCTTAGGCATAGGCCTATAGGCCTACTATTAATAATAATAATAATACTAATTTGCTTGTTGTATTAACATGTATGCAATTTATTTACGTTTTTTTAGGCCCGCAAAGTGTTGCAAATGTTTAGTAGGCTATAGCCTAAATTCTGTGTTGATTTCAAGTTAATTTAATTAATTCGATTTTAATGTTTCCATGTCATACAGAAGCTTGTCATGAGCTTGTCGTTCGTGGTCCACGGGAGACCGGTAGAACTAGGCTTTAGAAATATCACTAACTGCAGGTGGTAACGTGGACGATGAAGGAAGACTTTAGATGTCGTCGAACGTCATCGAAAGGTGTTGTAAACATGCGCTAACGAAAAATGTCGTGGAGAGTCATTTTCATGGAAAAAACAAAGTTAGCAATGTAGACAAGCGAGACAGTAAAACTGTGCTTCCCACTGATGCGACCGACTGTGAATCCTATACGTCCAAGAAATGTCGAAAAGTGCATTTAGTTAAAGTACCAGTTGGTGTCGCACTATCCTTACACTTAGCCTACACAGTGCCAGATCGAAGAGCAGCAGATCCTCATATACAGCACATTTCTTTTTTTTTTCTTTGTGCAAAGCTGAAATTATAATGTAAAATATCCCAATCTAGTTTAAAAGCCTTTATATGCCTTATTTAGCAAATTCACAAAAGACAGGTGTACAAATTAGTGTCACAATTTCTTTTGCCGTTTTTCTCCAAACGTTTGTCCTTTATTTACATCAGCAAGCGATAAATTCATTATAAAAATCGAAATGTAGAGTCTTATTTATGTGTGGCCGAGTAAATAGAAGTTAAACAAAAATTGCGGGTAGGCTATAGCCTAGGCTAGGCCTATCAGCTGTTTGGAGTAAAGTGCGATAGCAAATAGCCTAGAACATTAACTGCACGGAAGAGCAGGCTATAGCAAAAACTAAGAGTGACCTAACTCATTCTAAAAAAAATAGCCTCGTACGATTTAAATATTGAATTGATAGCTAGACTAATTGTTGATATGTCTGCTTTAGGCTACGCATGAAGATTCGGGATTCTTTCTAGAATCAAGAACTTGAATATTTTAGCAAGGATTAGAAAAACAAAGTTTATTTTTGAATCCGACACGCCGACAACACAGTACCTATACTATTTAATAAATAATAGCACGCAAGCAAAATAGATCGACATAATAATCCATAGGCATTTATATATTCAGATTTAGCCTAATAATAATGATATAATAATAATAATAATGAAATATAATTCAAACTAAACTGCTCTATAAGCTCACTTTGCGTTAACAAAAGCCTAAAAGCTAAAGGGAAAGGATAATAATTCTAAGAAGAATTCCTCTGTTTTATGCAGCATAAGAATCGTGTACCACTTCCTATTGTCAAACTGCGTCCGTACGTTAAACCAATAGCTGATCATTTGTTCATTTATTTTAACAAATGTGGGTTGTTGAGAGCAATAGGCAAAATTATTAAATGACTTTTAATATTTAGTAAACATTTAGGCTAATATTTAATTCCCACATTGCACAATGGGCTCTCACTGCATGCATGCCGTCCGTGCCATAAAACACACTTGTAAAAATTAGCCTACATCAAACGCGGGTTTTTAACATGGATAAATTCAGAAGAATAGCTTTTTATTATTATTATTATTTTTTATTATTTATTTATTATTTATTTATTTATTTATTTATTTATTATTAGTGTTATAGCCTATATAACGTTAGAAATTGAAGTGTAGAATTTGTGCTAAAATGTCTGCAGTTTCCGTAGGCTAGGTTAGCTACTAATATGGCCTAAATTTCCCTTAATTTGCTCCCAATAATATGTTCAGCTATTGTAGTGCTGTATGAGATTTATGTAAAGCAAAAAGAATAAAAAATTATTAAGATATCACCGAACTACCTCACACCCTACAAAACAGACTCTAAACCCAAGAGATATCGCGTTGTCAATTGTGCATACCTGAACTTTCGAGATGCAGAATGCACATTAGTAACCCATAATGGGATTGAACTCAGCTAATTTAATGAGTAGTTAGAGGGTAATGGACTCTTGTAGTCATACGACAAACAAACAGGGCTGAAAATATTGTCTGTGTCTAATAAGCCTCATCCTTGTCTCCTAGCCAATAGAGAAAGAGAGTCTCTCATCCCTAAACTAATCACAAACCCATTGGAGAAAATGAAAACGCGGAGAGACAATACAGAGGTGGGCATTAGACAGGCCCACCGAACTGACAGAAAAGTAGAACCGTCAAAAGTTTGATATAGGCTATATACGCAGAGATTGTCATTTGAACTGATTCTTTTCTGATAGAATTGCATTGATTACAGTCGTTTGTTTAAACGACGCTTCGCATTGATACTTTTGTAGTCAAGTACAAATCAGCATGTGTAGTTATGCATCTAAACGTGTACTGATTAAGTACTGAGGCACAGCGTGTGTAAAAGCTTCTTTATGCCCTGTGTGCAACACAAATACATGCTGAAGTACCTTGAGTCTCTCAATGGGATCAGCTGCGTATGTAAATTGCTCCACAGCTCTGTTTCTGGGCGAATCCGTTCCGTTTTGCTTGAATCCGCCTCTCCGTGCTCGTTCAGTATTGACGCACTTAAAGACTCTTCCCTCAACCTTAAGGCGAGCGGCAGCGACCAATCACCAAGCCATTACAGGCTTCAGAGGAAACTGTTTATGTGACTCCAGAGCTAATTAGGCTCATGAACTAACAAATCGCTAGCACAACTGGTGAGGAACCGATCACATTCATGGATTGTCTGGAGAAGTCGGCCACCTCTCTCACGATGTGTTGAGCTGTGTGCTTTTGAAAGATTTTTTTTTACCCTTTCTTTAGCTGCCACTAACTTGTCTCTTGCTGACAAAACTTTGGTCTTGGGTGTGGAGTATTTTTTAGTGCTAACGCGTGTACCGTTTTCACTTAAACTGGGGAATCCTGCCTGGTGAACCATGTTTCAACCTACACCGAAGAGGTGTTTTACCATAGAGTCTTTGGTAGCGAAGGATAATCCTTTGCCAGCGTCGAGATCCGAGGAGCCCATACGACCAGCGGCGCTCAGCTATGCAAACTCAAGCCAGATGAATCCATTTTTAAACGGCTTTCATTCCAGCGGCAGGGGCGTCTACTCAAACCCGGACTTGGTGTTCGCAGAGGCTGTTTCACATCCTCAAAACTCCGCCGTCCCAGTCCATTCAGTACCTCCTCCTCATGCTTTGGCTGCTCACCCACTGTCGTCCTCGCACAGTCCGCACCCTCTTTTCGCAAGCCAGCAAAGGGACCCTTCAACTTTTTACCCGTGGTTGATACATAGATATAGATACTTGGGTCACAGATTTCAAGGTAAGTTCCTACAAAATATTTTATTCGCCAATTATTTTGACCAGTCGTCCAGAGAGAAAAAAAGGCCACACGGCCCAAGGACACGGCGTTTTTCATTGATAATTAGCCAAATGTCACTTGTGTGCTATATATTAGAAATCCTAAAATTAATGCTATCGAAATAAATATATAACCATTTTATTGTATCGAAATATTTGGCTAATGTTGTGGAGTGAAGTATGGCATTATACAACAGTAACTCAGTATGGCTACATTTCTGGAAGAAAGGAACCCGGCTTTATAGCTACTACTAAGTCATAACTCACAAGTAAAGTATTTATAACGTTCGTATTTGATATTTTAGTAATTAAAAAGTAATTAAGTAATTATTTTAACATGTTTAAATAGCCTATTTATTTTATAGTGGCCTAAATGGTTTCAATTCTTTAACATTTAATTAATATGATAAAACATATCGAATGCAGTTGAATATGTGAAACATTTATATATTACAAATAATACGCATTCATATCACTATGAAAAAAACTTAAGAGCTACAAATTATTTTATGAATAGAACAGAAGTAGCCTATATTTTCCGTTCGATTGTTTTTTTCCCCCTTCTTCCTTCTAGTAAATTATAATTTCGCCTTTATCTAAAAGTGCTGGTCTGGTTCCTAAATGTTGTAAAACCGTTCCCCTAAAAATTAACGTTAATATTATTAAACGTTAATAAGTTGATACTATCGTATTAATAGGCTACTTATCATACTAAAATTACACATAGGCTACATGTTTTAGCAAAAGTCTAACTTTTTTATTTTACTTTTGTAATATTAAATATTGGGGAACATTTGTCATCCCTGCTTTGACCGAAACACTCGTATGGAAATCTTTATTTACCACTGTTCAAGATACTCAAGGCCATTGAAACAGTTCGAGAATATTTCAGTTCTAAAATAAAAACAGTCGTAGCCTATATTTCCGTTTGTTTAATTTACAAGGGTTGGAAAATAATATTGTGAGCATTATATTTTGAATGATTAACGGTAAATTAACATTATTTTGTCTCTCATTAGAATTTGCAACAAAACTTTAATTAGCCACTGAAAACACTAGCACTGTAACTATGTGCCGATAACATCAGAACAAAACTCTTGCTTATTTTTATGAGGTGACCGGACAATTTTAATATTATTGCAGGCTATGTTTTAGTAAGATGTTGCATTCTATATAATGTTTTAAAACTTCAGGCCCTATAGTAGGCAATTAATTCATGAGAACAGAATGATTGTAATCTAACAATTATATCGAAAATTAATGCTAATATAATGGGAGGCTATGGGTTTTGATTATCATCATTTTCATTACAGGAAACGAAACGAGTCCGGAAAGCTTCCTATTGCACAATGCACTGGCAAGAAAGCCCAAAAGGATTCGTACAGCTTTTTCACCATCACAGCTACTACGGCTTGAACATGCTTTCGAAAAAAATCATTACGTCGTCGGCGCGGAACGAAAACAGCTCGCTCACAGCCTTAGCCTCACAGAAACTCAGGTAAGAAGATGTTTACCTGTCTTCATTAGCGCGGATGTGCGCATGGTGCTGTGGATATAATACGGCCTAAATTACAACTGAAATCAATAGGCTCGTCCTTGAAACGGCTACATATTATGGTTATAGGCTACTTTAAATGTAATAATATATGCAATGTTTGCGTCACAAAAATGCAATTCTGAATGATGTAATTAACAATTTAAGTTTTTTAATTTGTATTTTTTATGTAGGCCTAAATATTTTTTTTTTTACGTTTATTCGTTCTCTTTGCCAGCATTTGCATGTAGTCACAATAAGTATTGTCTTAAGTAAGCGGCTATAGCTTTACAATATATTTATTAACCTATTTGTACAGATTTCGCAACATTTTGATTTCAGAAAATGGTGTTGTTTTGTTTAGCGTTTTGTTGGCAACCACATACGGAAAGAGCTAAGCATTGTTCTTAAAGCTGAATGATCTTGAGCGAGTTAAATCCACCATTTCGAATTCACCCCTGTTTTCGGTGAGGTTGAACGATTCCGATTGAGGCAGAGGGCTCTTGTGGGAAATGTTTGGCAATTAACCAGTTAACCGTTTTAAATTGACACTTAAAAGAATGAGGCGGATTCTATGAATTTCCCTAACCATATTTAAGATCGTATTTGCGCGTATCGTTCAGTGGCCCGGTCGGAGTCTATTGTCGCAGTGACAGCACCGGCCCTTTTCTAAACGGCGCCTTTTCTGAAGAGCAAGAGAGAGAAATGGACTACGAGCCACTTCAATGCTTCAATTAGCTCACTGAATGCACATTAAATGTGCCTCACTTGCCAAGTTGTCAGCTGTGAGCTTTACGGATGATATGAATGATAAAGGTGATGAATTAAGGGAAAGACAGAACTTTACCAATGTATGCTAATAGAAAAGGTTTACGGGGATGTATAATGAGGGGGTGAATTGTAAATAGGCCAGCTACCATATCCGTGATAAAAAGCGACAGTTGCGGTGAAGTTTCACTGGTATCACACTATTCTGTACACTCACATGCTGCTTCTGTTGTATACGGAGTCCATTTCCTCTCATCAGTTAAGTTTGAGTTTGAAGTAGCAGCAGGGAATGATAGTGAGGATTCAACCTGTCGTTAGGAAACAGGTCAGGTGCACTTTAAAAGGAAAGCCATGTCTAAGTTTCATCCTCGCATATCAGTAATATTGTATTTAATAGGCTATCTCATTTAAATTCTTTATGTTGCTTTAATTTATTCAGACCGAAGACACTAAATGAAAGTCGACCAATGCTCTCGCGACTAGATTGACTGAGATACCTGGCAGTTCTTTGTCCGTCTAGACCTAGTTATTCTTAAGGCACGTTAGTGATACTTTCTGTCAGGCCAACTCTCTTTGTTTAATTGTTTTTATTCAGAGACCAGCGAAAAGCTGTTGTATTTTACGCTGATTATTTTCTTTTTTCTCTCGCCCCAGGTAAAAGTTTGGTTTCAGAATCGAAGAACGAAGTTCAAGCGTCAGAAACTGGAGGAAGAAGGGTCGGATTCACAACAGAAAAAGAAAGGAACTCATCACATAAACCGATGGAGAATGGCCACAAAACAAGGAAGCCCTGAGGAAATTGACGTCACCTCAGACGATTAAAAGACTTGAACTGTTCGAACGCGGGACAGCGGCGTGGCTTGAAGGATGTCACGGATAAGGATGCTGTGTACTGACTGAGGGAGAGGGTAAAGCCAATATCACATTTTGATTCTTCGAGATCGGCAGCTTGAGGGTGAGAGATCCTGTTGGTGGCACTGCTGTCACTACAAGGGAACTGTCAATAATTTTCACGTTGCCAAGGCAAGGTGATTGACAGGTATTACATGCAGCCCCCCCCCCCCATCACCACACTACCCGCACCACCTCATCACCACTATTACAAATAGCTCAAATGCGCATAGGACATTTGCACTTCTGAGGTTTTTTCCTCTCGTTTTATTTTTTCAAGACGTGAACCTTCCCATCAAGATACCAAAATATACAGCTGTTTTTGTAAAACTTGAATTGCATGGTAGAGCAATGAATTTTTGGTAGGTTAATTAATTTGAACCTTTTTCGAAGTAAATTTGTTTTGATTCGATTTTTTAATCTGAGAAATGTTGTGTGCTTCTTCCTTTTTTTTTTTTACAACAGTGTGCAGTCTTTGAATTTATGATTCTCGTGTTAAAGTGATTGTGAAAACAATATGAAGTAGCAGTGCTGCGTTATAGTGTTTTTAAGGAGTAAAACAAATTTAAAACCAGATTATATAAAAAAAAGTTTACCACATAGTAAAATTCTCCATGACATTCCTTAAAAATGTAAGCTTTACCATGACTCCGTAATCTTGGTGCGACTATATCGGGACTCGCCCCTCCTCTAAAGAGTTGCCTCGAAGGATGAATGCAAGAATTGACGGCCGCCTAGGCAGCAAAACTTCAAGCACTGAGCGTATTCCATGTATAGAGATACTAAAAGCTAATGTTTATGTTAAATCGTCTTTTACAAGAATGTAAATAATTTTGTGTTTGTGTTAAGTTTGCTACAATTTTAACACAAAGTATACTTCCAAGAAGTATGTAATTGTCAATATTTTGTCAATAAAGTTTTATCAATATGTTGCTCAGAATAAAATTAAAGCCTTTTTGTTTTTACAAAAAGAGGCCAAAATGAAACGTTTGCCCTGTAAATGGTTATATCTGTTTTGGAAAAACATTATAGGACAGTATTGAATGGGTTGCACTGACAGTTCTCTTCTTTTGATTCTGTCCCTTGGTGTCATTGTCATTTAGGACAAACAAGCAAGGTATAGTTATCACTTTCCAATGGAGTTATCAATGGAATATTCCACCAGCTGCGTAATTAATCTGAGCATATAAAGTATGTAACGGGGAAACGGACTGGTTAAAATGTAACACAAATATAATGCTAACAACGGTCTTGAGCTCGTTTTTTCCAGAGCGAAGTGCTTGTTTTTTTCTTGCCTCATTTGCCGCTCAGTCTGATAGACTGGCATTAACCAGTTTTATTTCCATTGGTAGACGAGCAGCGTCTGGTCTGTTCAAGCTACAAAGAGTCCTGAGAGCTTTTGTGAAAGTGCAAATCAGTTTAGGCAATTATCATACGAGTAATATGTGGGGGAAAGGGGATGCATTGCCCAGTGGTCCACTTTAATCTGTTAATCCGTGGATCCAATGGGGCCTGGTTGGACATAATTTAGTACAATCTGACTACCTCTCACAGTGCGATAAGAGAAGGTTTGCAATGTGCCGCAAAATAGGAGCTTTGTTTAAAATCTTGTCGGCAGCAACGGATGGAATGTATCTAGCCTTCGTTTTCAGTTCCTGTTTTTTTCTTCATATATGAATAATAGGCTACAGAAAGCTAATATTAATTTACACGTCATTTCATCAATTACCTTGTATTTTGCATCCATTTAAAAAATACAATATCCGCCAATAATCGACTTTTTATTAGTAAAATTGCATAAAAATACTATTACGTGACAAAAATTTCCGAAATGCAAAGAAAGACAATTGCTGAGCGTTTTCGTGATGTCCCCAAAACTTTTAATTGTAGTTTGATAAAGGTTAAAATTTTCAGAAGTCTGTATACACATTCTAGCTGTATAAGGGGATTTTTGAACAGTCTGTGGACTATAACGGTAATAAAAAAAAATCGGCGGAGAATACTATTAGCTTTGAAAAACCCCTAAAAGCTTTATTACAAACCCAGCTTTGAAATAGAGGGATTAGAAGGCTGAAAGGGTCCCACAATAGTTAGAAGAAAAGGTTTCATGCTAATGAGGTTAATGCCCTTTGTATCTCCGGACTCCACAACTTCATTACTCCTATCTCGGGCAACACCGAGCGGCTCAGAGCCCACAATCCACTCGAGCTGTTCCCTACCCTGCCTAAAGAAGGATTTGATAGCAGCCCTGTTCAAACTAGATAATTATATCTTTTCAAGTTGGAATTAAGATAAAGAAAGTGCAGTGAAGGCGGTGAGCCTTGATCCGCTGCAAACAAATTTGGCGCACTTTCTCCCTCCGTTGTGCCTCAAAAGACAGGACACCCCCTCGTTACCGCTTGCTCCCCTTTATTAATTTTGCATTGCCGATTTAAATGCGACTGGTGCTTTGCATTTAATGGTGGACAATTAGCTGGATTTAAAGGAGGGAAATTATATTCCACTAAACTGAACAGGCTTAGAAACTTTTATTATTTGTTAACGTATTTGAGTTGAGAAGACTAAATTAATTTTAAAGTCTCAGCGTGCAAAATAAAGAGCAAAATAAGGTCATTAGAGAGCCGAGACTATACTTAATGTATTCTATTATATACAAGCCAGTTTTCAAAGCATATAGGCAACGTGTTTAATTCGATTATGTGTCGAACTAATTATTCACATTATAATCAACTCATGTGTTTAAATTAATAATTCAAATATTTTAGAGGGATACAATCCCACAAAAATGTCATTATTCACAAAAAGTGAGCGGTGGGACTATGACTTCGACCTTGTATAGGCTAGGCCTATTAATCGATTTGCTTTTCTAAACAAGCATACGGGCCATGGGACTCCCTGTATTGAGAACCTCCTGACCCCTTAAGTTACCCCGTGCTGCGATAACTTGTTTCAGAAGCAACATTAACTTAAATGTTCAACAACGCCACGCTTGTGCAGAGGGAAAACGATCAATCACAGAGTGATTCATTGCCATGATTCACCATACAGTGAGAGAGAAAAAAGTTGGTGTAACTTGCTTGGAGTGGTTTCTGATATTGTGGTCTGGATTTTAAACAGGTGAAAAACCTGCGCCATACGAGTGATGTTAAATAATTACCCGTCATTTAAAACAGCCTCCTATCAAATAACCCCAATGACCCAAAACCTCTAATCTGCAATTACTAGCTTTAATTACGTCCGCTGATCCCACTAAAAGGCAGTTTTACAGTATGGTGGACGGTCTGGGCTGCTGTGCAAAATAAAGTAATGCCTTGATTTAAAAAAAAAAAAATACTATCTAACAACTGCACCATACGGATGTAAAACAATTTAATAATGGAGATAGATTGATGAAGCCATACAGTACACCCCGACCCGTTCCAGTTAAACTTAAATTTATTGACAGTTGACAAAAACAAAACAAAAAACAACAACAAAAATAAAAACATAATAGTTTTATTTTGATCAAAGGTCCTGCACCGTCTTAAATTATCTGCAAGCTTTTGCTTTATAATTTCGTTGGACTTTGTATTTGCCGAGGGCCGCATTCCAGTTGCAACTGGCCACTAATGTTGGTTTGAGGTGATATTTATAGCGTGGACTGATATGTGACGTCACGACAAACACAATCTATCCAGTTTCACAAATTGCTTTTGAAACTGATCCTTGTAATGGGAGAATCAACCCCCTGCACAATTCCCGCGGCCTTGCCATAAGGTACAGCGATAAATATACAAGACTAATGAGCAATTACAAAATAATCACCCTTCAAAATAGTTTACGTTACAAATTAAATATCATCATCTTAGATTGAGTTTCTCATTTTATTATTAACGAAGAAGAGGCCTATGAGTTTCCATTCTTAAAACGATTTGACTGAATGACTGCGATCTGCGCCGTTAGCCTATTGAAATCTAGGCACAACTTCTAAAAGACAGATAGCTAGGTTAAATGAAGATTATACAAGTGCGGTGAAAATTTAAACCTTATTGTACAGGCCTTCATTTTTGTATCCTTGGTCAAGTGCATTGTACTTATCTTTTGGCAGCTGTCAAATCCTCTAACCCTTGCAGAAGGCTCAATCCCCGCCCCTCCACTAAAAACAAATATCAATGGATCAAAGGTAAAACACGGGTGACAGCGGTGTCACTGCTGAGACTTTATCGAGCCCGCAGCGTGAGATCCAGCTTACCTTTGCTTTGTTATGGCTTTCACCTGCAGTACTATAATGGCACATCGTTGACAATTTTATTAACATCATTACATTTTCCGGGTTTTTTTATCCGCATTGAAAAGTCGGATCTCATTTACAGAATAGCCTACGCTAAAACGTGTTAAAATCTATAAACCGTCGACTTATTATTAATAGCCTATAATGGACATTTTTGGCACGATTATTAGGTGAATGCATTAGTCTTGCAATGGCAAAATGCATTAATGTTTAGCTATTTGTGTAAAATTACCCTATTTTCTATTTATGGTGACGAAAATGATCTGGAAACGAAAAGTCGCTTGGAAAAGTTTACGACGTAAACTGGGGTTCCCTAATTTAAACGTTCTTTAGATCATATAAAGACCATTGTGACCATAGATCATATTAAGTAGAACATAAACCTATAGGCCTTGTATCTACAGCTGTCAGGTAAAGGTGCTGACAGGCCAGTAGCCTAGCCCTAGGCTATGTGTCCGACAATATTAGGCTAGCGTGAAGATATTGCCAAACATTAAAATCGCACATACCGGTAATCAAAGTAAACTTTCTGAATATCCAATAGGCTAGTAATTTTGATATACAGGACAGCTCATCTGCGTGGAGAATATGCACGTGATAAAATATAAGATAGCTCGCGTTGTTAATAATTTGAAGGGACACTGCATTTTTTTCAGCTATTAATTTGTGCTGTTTTAGTCAACAACTTAACAGATCCAATGCATTTATAATAGCAATCATTCACCAACGTCCAATATGTGCCTGTCATCGTAGAAAGTGGTGGAGGAGGAGGAAGTGAAAATAGCAAAAGCTCTCTCAAATTCTCTTTATTATTGGTAAAATCTAATTGAAGGGTCATTGTTTTATGAAATCACCATTCTTATCAAGCTAGGACTATAAAGTTAAGCCTTGTCATCTGTCATGTAAATTTGGACCTATCATGTGGCATGCACAGACTGGACCATTGTTTTAAAGGGGCTTTTTGCCAGCACTTTTTAGATTACTTCTACATTTATATTAAAAGTGTTTTTTTTTTCATTATTATTCTTGTAAACTGTTATGGCCTTGCAATTATGATAGTAATTTATTTATTAATAATCGTTTAAAGTTTCACGCACGGACTTGTTTCAGTTTAATTTAGGACAGTTTTTAGGTGCTGGAGATAACTGTATGCTTTTGGTAAACTTTATCTATAGATCAAGCCTAGTGCAACTAGCGTTCTACCTTAAACTATACTACTTCTTGGAAAGTGAAAGTTTTTATTTATTTAAGAAAAGTCGAGACAACTGTAACACCTGTAAACTCTGGATGATATACAATATAAAAAGACAGAATTCACTTAACAGAACTAAACTCTATAATGTTAGCTTTAAAAGCTAGCTTTAAAACAATCTCTATATCTCCCCATTGGTCTATGGATTAATCTCACAGACAGCACATACATATTTTGGTGTTTGAAAACATACAGAGCGAGTGAGCGAGCGAAATTGCGCACGCATGAACGTGGCTACAGACCACAAATATTAGGCCTAGAAACAGCCCTGTAGCCCTTATAGCAATAGTGCATAATATAAATAACGTCATTTTAACAGTAGCCTACTGCAAATGCACAGTAAAAGTCGGTCAGTTTGTCAGGCAGCTTGCAGCTTGGATCTCCTGCAGAGCCAGTTGGTGGACTGGCCACCTCGCATATATGATTGAAACTAAATTAACAATGGAATTCGTCCCAAGTAGCCTACACTGCATTGCATAGCCTATTTTATATTTGAAAGCAATGCACGACGTTTGAAAGTATCACATTAGTGTTGTAGACAATAGGCTACAGCTTATTTAGCTTCTCTCTCAAATGAAATTATATTTGAGCCTTTTACGGAGGAGTAAGCCGAGCGTGCAAGTGCAAAGTTAAAGTTTGTTTCTGAGTTTTGACTATGTGATATTAATAATAATATAAAAACAGCAATAATATAAATAATAATTAAAAAATTGCATTCCCTTTAAAGTAGGCCTACTAATGTATTCCACATGGGAGGACTGTACACCTGATAAAATATCTCTGAGGCCTCGCTGTTTGGAAAATCCTCGATTCGTTCATTAAATAAAATAAACAATGGCTTCACTAAATATATCACATGTGTTGCTGCCCGTATTGATTCGCCTCGTCTACTGCCTTTGTGGTCACTCCTCTCATATGTTGTCTAAGTTAATTGTATGCTAACACCATTTATTGTGTGTTTTGAAAGACATTGGTCAGCTTTGATTGAGACACTTTGTGGCGAACTGAAATCATATTGTCCATCTTTAAGCTAAAACAATTGCAATGGCAATTTTATTTGTAGTTTGTTTTTTGTCTATAGAAGATGTATTTGTGACAATTAATGAGCGGTTGATGTTAAACCCATCTTCAGGCTGAAATTATATTAGGCTACCACAAGCACAAAAAAATTATAGTTAGATTCAGTCAATGTCTTAAATTAGACATTCAAGTTATACGATTATGCATTTCATTCTGTCTTGGCCGTTTTATTTTTCAAGACTATGGCCAATTTGATCTATATTCTCTAAAATGTTTGGTATCTTGCTCTATGTGCACTCAAATTGCTTGTAAGGTCGTGATATAAGAACTCACACACACACACACACACACACACACACACACACACACCACACACACACACACACACACACACACACAACACCACAACAAACAGTGGTCTGGAATTCTCACATACTCATTTCATTTTCAGTTTGGGACTTATGTCAATCCTTTGACATTTCTCATGCAGACAGAAAACACTAAACCACTTGACATTACTCACTGTCAGTGCCAACATCTGAAAGTCAAAGACTCTTTCCCTGATTTAAACTGGAATCAGTCCCATATTAACTGGTGTGTTGCTTATAGACCAAACATTGTCCAACAGGGTGCACGAGATCCAAATGTTTGGTTTGAGGAATTCTGTTCACTTTCTTAAGCGACTCCAGTTTGGGTAAGTAGCCTAGATTATGAATATTGTTTTCAACTGAATAGCCTTAATTAATAGAACTAATCACTGGACCTGCAGTGCGTTTCCCAAACGCATTATTGGCATTCCGTAGTTACTAACATATAGTTGAACGATTTGGCGTTTCCAAAAATCATAGTTCCAACTTCCGAACATTCGCAAACAGCGTCGCAAATTTAAGTGGTTGGAACTACAGCTCTCGGGCTGTAGTTAATAGTATTTTCTTAATAAAATAACATGTGGACTTAAATGGATCATGCTCTTGGACAAAACAACCAAGCTAACATTCAGTAGGCTACAATTTATGTCTTTATAGTCCCTTTTAAATATTCAACATAGGCCCTTTTAGCATGTCAACAATCAGCGCCATTTGCGGGAATTCTGAGGGAACCCGCGATAAATCAAACATCGAATAAAGCGAAACGTCAGAAAACAAAAATAAAGAAATATAGTCCTCAGTTCGTTACAGCAGCATGTCAGAAAAATGATCGTAAACGTAATCGTTTAATAAAATTATCGTTTTTACGTAAAAATACGTTAGGCTATACGTGGACGAAGAAAGCCCCTGACTGAATGAACCGCATCAGACTACGGATAAAGTGTAGCTTAGGCCTACCTCAAGTACTGAATTTTAACGTGACGAACGACGTTCTGTTGTTTATGTAAATAACTAATAATATAATACATGATTTGCGATCTCGAGTCGATTCATTAGCAGAAGTTATACTGACGTCACAGTTGTTGAACTAACGTGGTTCAAACGACAGAGGTGCGACCGGTTTCGGGAAAAGGTCGTGACTAGCATTCTACAGCGATGCAAGTTATGTAGGCTAGTTATACGGGAAACGCACCCCTGGATAGTTATGCACAAAGTGTGAAAAACAAACCCAGAACCAGTTTCAACATTTTGACCTTAATGTTTTGATAGGCCACAATTTTAGGAAAGCCCACTAGATATCCATCAACAGCAGAGCACTGAGAGAAGAGCAGAAACTGCTAAATAAAATAATGAATTCATAGTATTTGGGGCTAATAATGAAGGATTAAGATAATGTACTTTTCTATCTAAGAAAAAACCCCTCTCAAATACTATCATCATATAAACTATTCACATAATTACTGTATTATTTTTAGTATCAAGGATCCTCAAACATTGTGTAAGCCATATTTTGGGGCAATATGAACACATTTTTGGATTACGTTGCATTTTCAAGCTGATAATTATATTTGATATGAAATAAAATTTAGAACTAAGTACATTGGACCTTTTTATAGTCTTACGGTTTGTGTTCACTAGAGGTTGCTTTTTAATCTAAGTGAGAGAAAAGAGTAAAGCCAGGCCACTTCACACGTGAAAGGTGGTGTGTACATGTGTGATTGTGAGAAGCTCTTCTTCTTTCCTGCCCAGTCACTTGCTGTCCTTTTAGGGACTCCAGAGGCTAGTTAAAAGGTGTCTGATTCTCACCATGAATCTAATTAGATCCTTGACTGAGGTCTTAACATTTCCTCAGAGAGAGAGAGAGAGAGAGAGAGAGAGAGGAGAGAGAGAGAGAGAGAGAGAAGGAGAGAGAGAGAGAGAGAGAGAGAGAGAGAGAGAGAGAGAGAGAGAGAGAGAGAGAGAGAGAGAGAGAGAGAGAGAGAGAGAGAGAGAGAGAGAGAGAGAATTGTTCAAAAAGGGGAGAAAAGGTGCTAAAACCGCATCTCGTTTCTCCTTCCTACAAGCCTCCACCCCCATCCTACTGGCCCCCTCTGAAGAAAAACAAAGACCAGCAAGCTAATGAAGTTGGTAATTAAGAGGCTTCTGTCAAGCACAATGGGTAATTAGGAACTTGCTTCCCTTGGGTGTTAGTGGTCCAGTCTCATCAGTGCTATGGCCTGCGATCTGACCACAGACACTAGGCTCTCAGACCCTTCAGAAAAACAGAGAGAAATGTTAATTTTCACCTCAGTCTGACCTGAATCTGTTATATCTCCCCGCCTGCTATTCAGCTGTTTTTCCCACATTTTAAATCTCAGTTAGCTGAGATGTAAACTTGTTAACGGGCAAATGGAGGAAGCTGCAGTGCATAAAAGAGCAGGTGTGGTTCACTCGGAACTGTTCATTGTGCCTCTGTTTACATGCAAGATGTAATTTGTTTGTGAATGATCCCCATAATTTACGATTATACAACAGTAAGTGATCTGCAATAACACACATTTTATAGCTAACTAGTGTTCTTATCCAGATGGTGGAGATTTAAAACATTAATTTGACCAAATAACACAGCAATTGCATATTATGTATCTAGCACACCTGTGATGTTGTGCAATGCATTTGTATGCGAACCTCCCCATGTTAATGGCTGAGCCGCAGAGAAGCATCTTTGGAGCAGCCCGGCCCCGGCCCACTCAGCATTCTACAGGAACAGAGCTTTGCTCTAATTAGCACGTTTACTCTAGATTGCTTGACTGTGGTGCGGATAGAGAAAGTTCACTTGGCCTCAATTAAGCATATTTATCTCCGATTATCTGTCGGTAAGATTTCTGCCTGGGCAAAGAGATTATTTTAAAGAGGTGGCGATATGCGAGAAGGATGAAATATTCTGAAGGCGTGATGTCTTTCAGAGTGGAAAAAGGAAATGAAAGATTTAGAAATTGAATCAGCTAAAAAAAGAGTTTAAAGTAAAGCAAATTTGTGGTTTCCACACTGTGCACGTCTGCACTTACACAATCATATTTTTATAAGATGCCTTGCATTTTAAAAGATATTAATCCAAATAGAGCCTAAATATTAGAGAATGCCAGAATTTTTTGAAGAAAGAAGAGAAATTTTGTTCATAAGTTGCTCAATGGCCCATTGAGTATATTTGTATGCCAGTGTGTTATTGTGGTGCCCCCCTTTTTTTAACAGCTAGATATGCTCCACCTGCTCCACCGATGTGTTATTTGCCACTAAAGGGTGTGAGGCAGTCATAGGGCAGAGCTTTTACCACCTGAGGCACAAAGTAATGGTGAAAAACACTCACTGATTATGTGACATGGGTTGCAACATAATGCAAAAATCTCCTGATTAATAGGCTCTAAACGGGTGAGGACAATAAGCAAAGTCACATATGCTGTTTTAACTAATTAGCCACGTATTTGTGAGCAGGCAAACAACAACAAAGGGCACAAGTTAATTTAAAGTCGCCATTAAATTAAAAAGTTTTAATGGAATATTGCAGTATTTATTATCCATACACCTCATTATTTGTTTTTAAAATTCACATGCTCTTGAAATCTTTAATCAAAATAACTTACATGATGACATGTTTACTGGCGCGAATGCGTCACTGAGATCTCAGCAATAGCAAACCACAATGATCCAACCATCCAATCAATTCCTGATGAACAAAACCAAGTCCCGCCCTACTATTTTTTTTGTTTGAGAAGCCGTTTCACTCGGATATACATCACAATAGGGAAAAGAAGGCTAACGCAACTTCCGTTTCATGTTGACTAGGTCAAGAGTGTTTTGCTTGAGTGTATAGATAAAAAAATTCTATCTCCCTTTTTTGAATGCACAAGAGAACCTGTTCCTGGCCATCAGTTATGGTGGTGATATCATTTGTAGATTTTACCCCAAATCTCAGCTCTTTATGTTTACCTCATTACACTGAGACAAGCCAGCTAATAACACAGCTTACATCTTCATCACAGCTCAGCACTTATACCAGGATGGCTTAACCAAAGTCTCTCTAAAAGTTACAGTGTAAACAGGATCCTGATTGGCTGGCTCCTTTGATCCAGTCGTGCACTTTCACATTCCTGAAAACCGTTTACACTGTTTAGACTGGAAGTGTCCTGCTGCAGGGCACAACACCTGTGGTTTGAACCCGTGACCCTCTCATAAGTGCGGCTGTGTGAATTTCCCTCTGCCTCCCGGTCAGCGCAGGATCAGCATGGACAGACAGCTGCATATCTCCTCATATCCTGTTAGGCTCTCTGTCATCTTGGACGGTGTATCCAGCCCTGAAGATATGTCACCTGTGCTCAGGTAAAGAAAGTGAAGACTCTCAGTATCAAAACATGACTGTATGTATATACAACTACAATATAACATAATTCTTTATAAATATTACCACTAAAAGACATGTACATAATAAATTGTATTAGTGTCCAAAATAGAGGTCTCAAGCTCTAAATACACACCAGAGTAAGTTAGTGATCAATGGATATGAATAAAGGTGGAATTGGGGTGTCTTTAACAACATTGTTTACATGAATACATTTGACTGTTGGTTCCATATGAATAAGAAATCGTTCAGGTAACTTCGGTTTCCTTCAGAGCAGTTAAAGTGACATCTGCAGAAAAAAAACAGACTTTACCGTGGCCACGAGAAACTTTTCGCTCTACACAATTGACATGTGTCATTCGAAGACAAACTGTTGCATGCTCATGCACTACCGCTACATAGTTTTCCAAGTGCATGAAAAGTTTTCGGGCGCGCTAACATGCTTTGTGTGCACAATTTAATGAGAAAGTTACTTTCGGGCTCGTAGGATACTACAAGTTCAGATTTGACATGCTGTTCAAAATGGAGAGCTTCATTCGGTGGAGTCACATGAGTAGGTAAACTTTGGTTTATATTATGATTTACAGATTCGATTACCATGATGAACATTAAAAATAATGAATGAATAATAATGATAAAAAGACTGCTAGTGTTTTGTAGGTTTTGAAACAGCACATGACCCGATGTACACCGATAGCTTGTAAAGGAGAGTATGTGTGAACAGTTAACCTTCAAATGATAATGTTGTTTGTGGTAATGCCCTTGTGAACACCCGGAAAATGTTAGAATAAACACCATGGTTTGCTGGCAGATTAAATAGAGCCTATGATGGGAAATCTGTCTGTTTCTCAGCAGGTACCTGACAGATCTCTGAGCTGGGCTATAACACATGCCTCAAGCACCCTCTAACTTCCTCCTCTCGCTTCACTCTGTGTCCGAAATTGCTTTGATTGAGCGAGTGAGAGCACTGGTTTCGTGGGGTTCATCCCTCATCGTCCGGCCTCGACCCTGCACCTCTCAGCGCCACAGGCAGGGGAAGATAAAGAGTCCCGGCCTGCCTGGCTGTAGGAATCCTAATATTAGTGGCAGTAAATCAGGCCTCTATGCCCTATGGTAGCTATTATCTTTTTCTCACTAATAAATCCCTCTCCATCACTGATAAGCTGGTTTGCCTCTCTAACCTTGCAGAAGAAGAAAAAAGAGGTGTTTTTAACAAGGAGGGAGAAGAGAAGAGACAGAGGAGGCCTGGGTGAGTTGGTGGTGTTGAGCTAGTTGGTACTTTTGTCTGGTGTCTAAGATAATTGGAGTTTCTTTAATGTTCGCGCCCCATTAGTTTAGTATTAGTGGAACATCAGAATTTTTATAGCTAAATTACATGAATGGTTCTCAGATACAGAAGGGTCAATGAAATGACAATTCTTTGTCCTGTCTGTGATTTTATTCAAAAGTACATTAAATGCAATCAATAAAAATGCACAAATATGGAATGTAAGTTTTGTTTAACTGTATAAAAATCTTTGATCACCAAAATTACATATTTAAAAGTTTTTCCTTGAAAAAAATTATTCATGCCTAAAAATAGCTTGAATGTAACTCTACATCCTTGCCTCATTTTGTTTAGGTCGTTCTATGAATATGCAAAATAGCCCCGCCCCGCCAGGTCACACGTTGACCTGATTGGTCAGTTTCTGACAAGTGCCTATCATCAGAATCAAGCGTTTTTGAGACTTTTTTCTATGCAGTTTTAAGGAGAAAATACTCAGCAATGATGTTGACATGAATTTGTACATGGTTTGTTTTAAAACATATTAAAAACACCACAGACAAACAAACAACATTAAAAACTTGACAAGGCAACGTTGTAAAATGTTGTGCGCTGCAGTTCACCTAAAAACCTAATGATATTTATTATTAATAATACATATTAATAATAATTAATCATTAATCATTTACATTGAATTTTACTTTTTGAAAAACTTTTTGAAAACGATGTGTACAAAAAAATTAACTTTTTACTTGGTTACACCACATGACATTTTTATTAAATGTAAACCTTTCTTGAAAACAGTATAAAGTTGTTTATTTTTAAATCTGGGATTTAAATGATTAAAACAAAAAAAATGTCCAGTCATTTTTTGTTGGAGCAGACTGTATCCTTAAGCACAATAATGTAACAGCAAAAGTAATTTTAAGATTTCTGTGATTTTTGCTGGACTGATATTTAAACCCAAGCAAGCTGTGAAAGCTCTGATAATACAGATACCAACAAACATCAACCCAGTGATTGATCTGGTAGTAACCTTCAGTTGAGTGGTGATTCAACAGTTTCAGCTTTTTGAGACAAGGTTAGGAGGTTGTGCGATGACAGGATCCCATCTATTTGATAAGAGCGTTCTCTGATTGTATCTCCTACAGGTCAGAGTGTTTAAACGGCTTTAGGTGAGTTGTGAAGCAGGATCGGGCTGTTTAAAGCAGAGATCTTTACATGCACTTTGCTCAGTGATAATCTACTGTGATAGCAGATATGGAGACTCCCTAGTGCAATACAGTGCTGTATTATTGTACATTTGTATACATTGCATTAAAATTCTCGGAACTAAGTGGTGAGCTCTAATTACAAAAGTGATTACTAACATGTGAATATATCAAAAGGGCAGTATTATTTTCAAGCCTATTTGCCACCTTATTAAACGTAATAATGTACGGCGAACAAACAGCAATTATAGAAAAAGGCAGCATACCACTGAGAACTACACTTTTTTTCACGTACTGGAAAGACTGGACCCCCATTCAGTGCAAGACTTAAGTTTAACCTCATTAGGAGAGCACACACTAGATACATAATTATTCCTCTGAGAATAGGCTTCACTAATACAAATTAGAGTGATAATGAAGCCACTGAGACTGGTCATTGCTGCTCCCTGAGCATCATGTGCAGTGAACTATTATCTAGAATTAGAGCGTTTGTTTACACTCACAGCTAAAAGCCTTTTTGCCAATGTCCACTCATTTATGAACATAGACTGCAGTGTGCACTTTACAAGGTATGAGTTTAAAAATATAGCTTGAATTAAGGAGCTAGTGTTCAAATCCTGGGAAACAGAAATGCTGTCTAGAATCAAAACACGTGTTAGAGTAAAAATCTACGAGCAAAGTTCCTTACTTGGAAAAGACCTGAAAACCTGAACTCATAAAAGTTAAAACTAAGTGAAAATGTACCTGCACTATTAAAAATGCATCTGTTCTTCACATAACTAGTCGGTTTACTGTGCTACTTCAAAAGATGTCTAAATATCTCCTTGAGGGAAGTGAATTGTTTGACGTTGCAAATACCACATGGGCTATCTGTGTTATTTCTGCATTCCTTTTTAGTTCAAGTGACATCACGAGTGCTGAAAGACTTCTCAATCATGTCATATGTGAAACACTTCAGCCTTTGCTAATCAACACTCGTACAGAAACCTGAGCCTATACCTACAACACTAGGAAAATAGAATTTATAGGATTAACACTATTAATTATATATAAAAAATCAGATTTATTCCTGTGCTGCAAAGCAGAATTTTCAGCAGCCATTCAGTCTTCAGTTGTCCTTTAGAAATAATTTTAATGTGCTAATTGTGCTCAAGAAACATGTCTTGTTATTGCAAAACTGTTTGTGCTGCTTAATTTTTCTGCGGAAACCGTGACATATGTTCTTTTAGGATTTTAAGTCTTTACTGTCACTTTTGATAAGATCGTGTTTTTGCTAAACAAAAGTATTTTCTTTTGAACAGAATTTATATACGATTATGAACATTTCATTTTTTAATGAGGCTTTTCTCATTTTAATATGACACCCAGACACTTGTATTTCCCTGACATTTTTTACTGTACGTCCATAAAATAGGCTATATCAAAATTAATTTGAATTAAAATTAAGGACATGCTCATGTGTCAATGCATGGACAATGCATGTGTGACTTTTTTTAAACTAAATAAATAGATATGCTTTTAGAACCATACTTTTGAAAAACCTCAGAGACATAGCAATCATAACCCAGTCATACAGCATGTAGACCATTTAACCTCTTCACAATCTCATCCCATAAATCACACCTTCTATTGCACTCCTGCAGCCTGTGCTGACGTTTTCCCCTCTGTATGTAAAGGCTTGACCGGGTGCCAAAACTTTCTTCCGCGGTTTCACACATAACAACATTGCATTACTCAAAAAAAAAGAAAAAAGAAAGAATTATTTTAAATGGGTTCTTCTCTTGGCTGCATCTCAGGCAAAACAAATCTCTCTGTTTTGATAGCCATGTTGAGCCGGCAGCACCTGGCTGTTCTGCGCAGAGCATGCTCACAGCGTTCTCAGGGGCCACACTCTTAGGTCACGGCCTCTTATAAAACAGTACATCAGGAGAATTAGGAACCTGACATGAGAGACAACCCACAAAGGTTTTAATCCTTTGAAGGAGCTTGACATTTTTAACCAAAGGTTGATCAACCCCAAAGGGTGCTAATAAACTACAGTGACGAGTGACAGATGAAAATTGGGTTCTGGATCCACAATTCTGCCGTGAAACACAACAGATTAAAAGGATAAAGGCCATTAACACTCCAAAAAGGGTTCGTCACATTTAAAAATAACAGGGCATCTTTGCTTGTTCAAGAAGAAACAGATAATCCTTTGCTTGCCGAAAAAGTTAAAACAACATAAACCAAATGGAATCCTTCACCATTATATTAACAGAGCAATTAAATGCATCATCTGACCAGTTGTATGTTTCTCTGGAAGCCGCAAACCCCTGGTTCCTGCGCAGGGAAACTCCCACATCTGATACTATCTCTCAGCTCCTCAGAGAAGGTGAGTGCTACATTAAGTGGGTTATATATTTTCTCTGGACAGCTCTTTCTAAGTGAAGAGGAGTAAAGGAGCTGATTTTGGCCAAAGGCAAAGATAAGCACTATAGGGGTGTGTGCAGGTTTAGAGCGTGTGTTTGAGCGTGTGTGGACGACGAGTCAGGCCCAGCAATCAGTGAGCAATCTCGGGTGGTGTTTAGTGGCCTCTAAGATCTATTAAACTGGCCCTAATTTCCCCTGTCGGAGGGGATGTGTGAGCTGGGTAGAAAAAGGCTAGAGGGGAAGGATGTGATCTGAAGATAGTTCTGGTCGTAGCCCAGACAGCACCCTCTACTGCAGGGGAAGAATAGATAGAAAGAAAAGGGAAAAGAGGAGAAAACAGACAGGAAGGGGGTGGAGGAAGAACAATCACTCACACCTGTGAAGCCCTGCTGAGAGGAACAACTTGCACAGTGAGGGGTTTGGCAGAGGTCGGCTGCATCCGGGAATCGCATACTTACTAGTAGACCAAAAACAGTATGTGACAAAGAGTATGTCTGATCTCACAGAAGACAAAAAGTACCCGGATGACCTAGATTCTGGAATTCATCGTGTGCATACGATGGACACTTAACTATCCCATCAGGCTATGGGAGTGGATTTGTGAATGGCGACGTAACTGACGCCGGCAGGTCACATGATAATGACAACATGGGGATTATACATCCGTATGTCCGTACATATCAGGGGCGTAGCCAGAATTTTATTTTTGGGGGGTCCCGTCTTTAAATGAGGGGGCAACATATATACACACACACACACACACACACACACACACACACACACACACACACACACACACACACACACATATATATATATATATATATATATATATATATATATATATATATAGGCCCTATATATAAAGTTGACGATGCTGACTCGCGATCTTCAGTAGTGAACGCGCCAGAGAGAAATGCACATTTACGCCTGGATTACATAAGCAGAGAGCAGTCTGTATTCTTTTGTTTTGAATTGTTCTGTTTAAAAGTAGACATTTCTGTGACGCAAGAAGGGTAGCCTACCTTATATGCTGAGTTTCGGTTCATTATGAGACGAGCTCCAGTTCACGCGCCGGTGCCTCCGTTTCTTATCCATCGTCTGCTATATTTGAGGAGCTCTTTTCCAAAACGCGATAAACGCCATTTAAAAAAAAAAATAGTTTGTCATGTCATTTTGCTGTGTTCTGAACCTATTCACTGCTCCATCAATGTTTCATGCCAAGTCGCTATATATTTCCTTGTTTAAAGTACTGCAACATGCAGTTCTTTTCCAAACCTCAATAAGCGCCAAACCTATTTGTAGCCTAAACGCAAGAAATCCTCTCTTGACAAATCAGACTTCAGTGAGCGTTCTACGCAATCCAACATCGGCGCGCTCAACAGAGGTTTGTTTATGTTCATTCATTCCTCAAAATGAGTGCTTTAAACGGTGATAACACTTTTGATGGCCTGATGAGCCAGTGAGACCTATACATGGGGGTAGATGCTGCTGCCAAATGTTTCTGTCTATTTGATAATTTCTGCCAAAAATGGCATTCGACAATCAAGGAGCAAAAGTCGAATATCGTTCAAAAATCGAAATTTTTATTTTATTTTTATTAATCAACTGTTTTCTGTGTCAGTGTCTTCAAAGAGGAAATTGACGATCCGCATTTCTGTATAGAGAGAAACGCCTGTAATGGATTACATAATCAGAGTAGGCTATGCTATTTATTTTCGTTTTTAATTGTTTCGTTTAAAGACATTTCAAGCTTTCTATATAGATATATTTCTCATGTCTGGGAGGCATACCTGAATTTCGGTTAATTTATGATGAGATGCGCTCCAGCTCACGTGCAATGCAAGTGACGGCGGCGTCGCCTCCATGCCATGATTATATATATTATTTATTTGCTTCTTATTTAATAAATCCAGGCAAATTGGTTGATGAAAATATTATTAAAATTAAGATACAATTTATACTAAACGAAATTCACTTTAAAGAAAGGCTTTCTACAAAACAAAACTTAATTAAGTGGGCAAAATCATCCATTTTTTGATTTTTTTTGTGTGGATTTATAGCGTTTTGAAAAAAAATTAAATTAACTTTGAATTTATCATCAACAATATTGTTGTTTGATTTAATAATCGTTGTTCAACATGTTCAGACTGAGGGAAAAAAAACATTTTAAAAGGATAAATTGAATATTCACAAAATGTGTGGGTCTAGGTAAGAAATGTAATTTTCCTGAAAACTATTGAAATGGATTTATCGCGTTTTGGAAAAGAGCTCCTCATTTACTTCTTGTTAATTAAATCAATTGGTTGATGAAACATTGATTAAAATTAAGATACAATTAATACAAAACGAAATTCAGGTTAAAGAAAGTTTCAAATTCTAATGATTTCTATTTGATGTCTCTGTGAAAGTTTTAAAGCATCTTTTAGTGCCGCTTTCAGGGCGCTCACGTCTGTAACGGAGAACATGTCCGTAACATTGTTTTTTCCTCATAAATGCGAACACGAAAAATAAATAAAATAAAATGAATATTTTATGTACTGTGGAGACTGAGAGCCAACCCTTCTTCATCCGGTGGATAGTATTACTTTGGTTTGCGCAGTGTAGGCCTAATTCACATAATGCCTCCTAGTTTTTTTTTATTTTTTTTAAGCAATCAGAAATATGAGGGGGCCGGACATGTAAATGAGGGGGCCTAGGCCCACCCAGGCCCCCTCGTGGCTACGCCACTGGTACATATACAGTATGTTCATCAAAAAGTATCATGGTTTCCACAAATATATTAAGGGGCAAAACTGTTTTCAACGTTAATAATAATAAGAAATGTTTTTGAGCTCCAAATCAACATATTATAATGATTTCTGAAGAATCATGTGACACTGAAGACATGAGTAATGGCTGATGAAATAATCTATTTTAAAAGTAGAAAAGTTATTTTAAACTATTATTTAATGAATTAGGCTTTTGCTGTTATTCTGGTCAAATAGCCTACATATATATATACACTATTATAAAATCTTACAGACCCCAAACTTTCAAACTGTAGTGTATGCTTCAATTCCAGAGTCTGCAATATTGCCATATAACATCTCAAAAGTTATATTTTGGTTTTCCTTTATCTCATTAGATGTATGCAATAAATATTTCAATGCTACATGTTATCGATTCATTTTAGTTATATTAATTCAGTGTAGTAAGTCAGTGCTCAGATGACAGATATGATATGCCATAGTTTAACAGTACTGCATGTACCTCTTTTTTAAATTCATAGATAACTACATTCATCTATTGAGCACTGAACTAGAAATACCCCTGGTTTTTATTCCAGAAATCTGGTCACCTTACATCTCCACACAGGTGCGAGGGAAAATTGAAATGAAACGGGACAGCTTGGCAGAGTGCAAGAGAGGATGTAGAAATAGACATGTAGCACATTTGCACTTGTCTCTCTAGACTCAAGTAGCAATGGAGAGCCTCCCAGGGTGAACTGCCAATAAAGACATCAGGGAGAAAACAATCTCTCTCTTTATTCTCTCTGTATATACATCTATCTTCATACCTTCTTCTCTTTCCCCATATGCTTCATTACTCTCTGTCTCCATTGGTTCTCTTTCATCTGTCTGTCTCTTCTTGCCAGGACGGCTCTCTTGCCTCCGCTGGCAGACAGACTGGGCTGAAAGCAAAGGACATCTGGATCTAGGTCTGTGTGAGAGAGAGAAAGGATAAGCATGTGAAATCAAACAAGCACTAAACAAGGTTTGTGGTTTTGTTTGTTCTGATATATGTCAGAGTTTGTATGTGTTTGTAACATAATGTGTTTATATTAAAGAGAGTCGAGGATTGCAGTAGTTTCTATTTGGTTACAGGATTCTTGTACCAAACCTGGATTCATGTCTGAGGCAGACAGATAGTTTACGCAGAATGATTTAGACGTGCTTAACAGCACACAACAGAGATTGTCTCAATTAGGGTTACTGAAAAGCGATGGGTGCTGTATCTAAATAAGTAGGCCTAGTTACTGGAAAAGTTTAAACAGTTGAAATACAGTCACTATTATTTAAGTAAGAAGTGTTGTTTTAGTCTTTTGGTTAGTTAGCTATAACTGTATCTTCAAAAAGCTTGAAATATTTCCAATGGAGAAATCTAAAGTTTGCGCTCATTGACATGCGTATAAATGCATGTGTCTAAGGGATTGAACCATCTCTGCTATTATGAGGTGATCAAATCTGCAGTTTCTCTAGTTTGTGATTTACCCAATGCTAAGCTGAAAACATCAGGCTTTACGATGACAAGACGGCCACTAAAGCACTGCTAAATATAAGGGTGGGGGCCTATGCATGACGACTTTGTCCCAAACCCAGAGAATTCAAGCTAATTCTGAGTTTACCTCTAAACTTTCATTAACTGTGCCAGATCTGATGTGGCAGTGGCTCAGGAGCGTAGACCATTGAAGTCCAGCCTGGAATGTGATGGGGAATGCAGTTGGTTTCACATTACTTTCACTTTTAAATCTGCATATGCTTCCCATACACTCTCAGTTCTGTACCATTTATGTACTAATATGTACAGTTTTGGTGCCAATATGTACCTTTGAGGTACTTATGCACTCTTTTGGCACAAAGGTGTACCACAAAGTTGTAGCTTTTGAAAGGGTACTGCCCCAGAGACAACTTTTGTATCTTTTTTTCTGAGATTGTAGCTATAGACAGTCCGTCTGAAGTTAAAGTAACACTAAGTAGTTTTTCAACCTTCACAATATATTTCCAAGACCCTTGTGATGGTACATCGACTTAAAATAAGTTAAATGACTCGTCTAACATAGCCTGAGGTGGTCTGTATCGCTTTTACTGGCACTATGTAACTTCGGGTTTCGGGTAGGAACCCGACCACAAAAAAGAACTACAAACTCGACTGCTTTACGTCAAGCGCTACAATAGTCATTATTTCGTTTTTCTTCGTTTCTGATGTCGCAATACATCATCCTTTCATGAAATCATGTAACATACTCTACCTTGTCTGTGGACATCGTTCATTCTGAAGCCGGTGCTGGATAAACAGTGAGCGTGCGTGCGACGGTAGGCTAAATTATTTACGACAGCGGCAATGGAGAATTTTGTTTCCAAGCAGGGCTGCGTTTCCCAAAAGCATCGTAAGCCTAAGTTGATCGTAAAAACGATCGTACGACTGATCTTAATATTGTGGTCTGTTTCCCAAAAGCATCGTAACTTAAGTAACACTTGAAAATCTTCGTAGAACTACGAGTGCTCTGGAGTAATCGTACATCCCCAAGTGCATCGTAAGAAGACAGATATATGAGGTCACCTGCAGGACAACCGACAGATTACACTTTATCTCGATTTAACAGATTACACTGCAACAACGTGAGTATAATATAAGGTTTTGATTGTACTTTATTGTATACTTTATTATTGTACTCGTGTTTTGTTTAAATTAATTTATAAATGAAATAATTAAAAAGGGAAGAATTTTTTTTTAAATACACATCTAAATTAAATGAATGAGAAAAAAATCATAAACGAAGTAATGTGGGAATCATGTTTAAAAAACTGGGCAAAATAGGGATGAATTTTAAAAAAAATTGCCAATGACTTGTTGACGTGCACGAAAACCAGCCATGTATTTTGCGGACCTCCCTGATCTTTGAACGCCGCTGGTTGCATTTAGTTTGCAATGTTGTCCTCCCTGATGTTTTGTTTTTCCTTATTTGTATGGTGTCCTTTAAATCTGTTAAAAATAAAGTCTTTGTTTCGCTCTATCTCCTCTAAAAGGACATTAATTTGACCTTTTTTAAAGGTATCTTCTCGTTTTTTTTGTTTTGTTTTTTTCTCAGCCATTTTGTCAGTGCCTCCGCCTGTATAGATGCTTTAGACTTGTCTTGATTTCTAATCCACAACAAATGACGATTTTTAGGTTAAACGTTCAGAATATGGTTCCATATAAGGTTATATTTCAGCACTTCGCGAATGGACAGCGATGCTTAAGTAGCACGTAGAGCGCGTTCTCGCGCGTTCATGTTAAGGGCACTTTTGGGAAACGCACGTGGAATTGCCGCGAGCGTTCGTAACCTTGCACGTAGAGAGCGCTCTTAAGAGCTAAGATACATCGTTATCGGGAAACCCGGCCCAGTAGGGCGACCGAAGAGGAAAATTTACTTAGTGTTACTTTAAGTTGACAATGGAGAATAATGTAAATGGTGAATGATGGCCAGGACGCTCCATCCTTACTGTACTCTCTTAGATCAAGTATTTATTAGTTATTATAAATTAGATTATATTGTAGCACTTTTTATAATTTCACAAATTTTATGGGACTTTTATAATGTCTAAACGGTCTGAAAAAAGTAGCAACATTTAAAAAAATTTAGAGGAAGGTCCAACTAAAATATTTCAGGAAAGACATCTGTACGATGCACTGTATGATTAACATTTTTGTGCTGTTGGCGCCATGCACTAGTCTCGTGGGCAGCACGCCGACATATAGCGCAGTTGCACTTCTGGCTTCCCGAGTTCAAGTCCCGGCTCGTGGACCTTTCCCGATCCCATCCCTCCCTCTCTCTCACTTTGCTTCCTATCAACTAACTGTCCTGTCATAATAAGGGTAAAAAATGGCAAAAATAAATCTTTAAAGTGCCCCTATGCTATTTCAAAGTTTCCTAATTGTTTTTGGAATATCTTACAACAGATTTACACCGGTCAAAAAACGGTTTCATTTTCTCATAAAATACACTTGCACATCACCACATTTTCAATGATTCTTAAATGACTCGTCAGATAAATAAATCTCTCTAAATCCATCCTTTCCACAAGCTATTCTGCTCTGATTGGCCAGACAGCTCAGTCTGTTGTGATTGGTCTACCACGTAATGTTTTTACTAACTTTTACACACATACCTAACTGTTACACTATATAAACACTCAAAACTAAGTGTTTTGAACACCATCTTTCTAGAGCAAGCGGTTTGCGAATCCTGCATTGAACTCAGCTGAAGTGTTTGAGGGGGTTCAAGTTTCCCTGGTGTCTGCACGAGCAATAAGTGGGCAGGCAATATGTTAATGTTTCGTCTTGACGTCACAACGAAGCGGCTTATGACTCGTTTGAAAAACTCGACTAACTTGAAAGACGATAACTTTACATACGGTGCACTTTCAGATTTAAAACTTTGCAGTATGTTTTCATTCACTTTCATTCATTTCACAGCTATGTTACACACACTACATGAAAGATAATTTTCAAAAATCCATAAATAGGGCACTTTAAAAAAAACAGTTTTGAAAATGTTACTATAGACCAGACAACTTTATACATTCTATTATTATTACAGGAGGAACATTTGTCCACAAAATTGAGAGAACCTTGCCAGAATGTTAGCCAAAGTTCTGAGAACGCTCCCTGTTAGCTGAGATGTTATTGCAATATCATGTATTTTATTAAGAAGATTTTAAAGAATTTTACATTTGCATCTAAAAAAAGTGTTCTTAATATTCCCTAAACGGTCTGAATCCATCTAGCTCCGCATTCAAGAACAGACTGTAGCAGCTCAGGCCCAGGGTAGGTGTTGCTGGGATATTTCACCATACAAGGGGAAAACCAATTGTTTCGCTGGCATAGTCGCCTTAGGGATTAGCAATGTCATTAAGCATCCATGAATTGCAGAAGCCGTCCATTGCTTATTGACTCACACTTTGCTCATTAAAAAAGAGTCAGCCTTTAGCTCTGCCCTCTTTCTTTCCATCCCACTTTCTTCCTCTCATTAAACAGCATTCGGCTAATGGGCCAAAACCCCACTATCCCCACCATTGCTGGCCACTGCTGTGCCGGGGGGAGAGGAGTGAACTAGAGCACTCACACCCATATCCAACTGTCAAGCACTTCTCCCATCTTCTCCCTCCCAAAGGAAACACCTCTGTGACCAGAGCACACCTGAAGTCCTTTAAAAACCGTCATTTAATGATGCTCCACAACTGCAACTGTGTTTTTTTAAAGGAGTTTGAGTTTGTGGTGGAATAAGTGTATTCTCGAGAGATGCTCTGGTGAATAGAGGGACAATTACTGGTGTTTTGGAGTGCAGTGGAGAAAGCAACATAAGTCATGCAATAACAAAGCTTCTTCAAGTAAAACCTGTGGGACCATCTTCTGAGAGCAGAATGGCTTTCTGTCTGATCAGGGAGATCATAATTGATAGCCAAGATCTAGCCAGCAATTAAACAGATAACTGACCGCCATACACCATATCCTAAAATCCAAGTTAGATTACTGTCCATTTGAGCCTAATGTTATATGCAGAATGAAGTGTTTGTGAGGGAAAATCAGAGGATTTTTTTTTCCTGTTCGCTGGCATTACTCCATAACTAAGTGTGTGTAAGGAGGCAGATGGTAATTACTGCAGGGATCAGTCGTTCTACAGTGCAGTTCATTTAGACATCGAGTGTGTTTACATGTACAACAAAATCTGATAACTATCAACAACCCATTCATTACAAGAACCCAAAAACACAAGAAAAATGTGTGAGATTTTGACATTTGGAATTTTCTCCGGGCGTGACATCAATAACAAAACAAATGTTTACAAAGTGAAATTGAGTTAATGAGCAAAAAGGTGTAAAAAGGATTTTGCTTAAACTATATAATCTTTCCCACAAAAAATTGTTTGCACTTTACATTTAAAATAGTTACATTTGTGTAACATTTTCCAATTTTTTTTTACATTTTTCATGAAGATCATGATCATATTTCAAGTATAGACATGTTTTAACTAACACAGTCTCATCCCAAGAAGTCATATATTGACGTCTTGGGACGTCTTTTGACCATACGTCAATATCCGCCTTTTTAGGGTACCCTTAAACGTCGGTAAATGACGATCCTGGGGCGTCATACAACTGACGCTTTACCTTTAACGTCAGTAGGTGACGGGGTAGGTTTAGGGGTAGGTTTAGGTCTGGGGTAGAGTTAGGATCCGATAACGTCATCTAACCGACGTTTAAGGGTACCCTAAAAAGGCGGATATTGACGTATGGTCAAAAGACGTCCCAAGACGTCAGTATATGACTTCTTGGGATGAGACTGCGCTGTTTTAACACAATATCTTACCTCTTAACTTATTAGTATGGTTTTGACCACAACTTGATGGAGATTTATGTCACAATAATGTGTCATTGCATTGCATTTCAATACAATTAAAATATTTTTTGAAGTATTTAGAGAAAATTATAAAGCATATCTCATGTACTATGCACAGACTTTTCACAGCAAGGTTTTCATGAGTGAACCTGTTTATTCAGTGGTCACATTCCCAGTTTAGTACCAAAGGAATATCACAATACAACCAACAACTACCTGGCTGAACATCTGAAACAACACTACTATCAAACCCATCCTGGACCCTATACCCCCCCCCATCTATAAATTTCACAAAATGGTAATTCAGCTCTTTGTATATAATGGTAAGCTTTATTGAAAGTGCAGGGAAAGCAAAGGCTTTGTTATAGCCTCTAGAGGGAGTGGATTTCTGTGTGCTGCGTTTGCTTTTTTAAAATGTAATATGCATGTTACCGCTTTTGCGGTAGCATCCATTGAAAAGAACAATGTGCTCATCATATTCATCATGCTAACATTAATTTGTGCAATGAAAGCTTTCTATAAAGTCTATTCGTAAGCTACAAAAATGTTAATAATATAAACAAAATAATTTTCTTCCATCTTCTAATTCTCCTAATTTTAACATTTAGCCTTTAACCTTTTTTGCGCTATAATAGAAATATCTTCATGTTCAAAAATATGCAAGCTGCACACAATACCGCGTGTGCATTTGTCAAGCCCCATGGTCTGTCCACTGCTTTAATGTTTTCATTGCTTTCATCTGACGCATTGTGTTGGGACGGAGGGGCGTTCCTGAACATTCATCGTACAGCTGCTGGTTGGTTGGGGGGCAGGTTCAGACACGCCCCCAGGGAAAGAGGAAATGAGGGGTTGGTCTGAACACACTGACATACTCACTCATTCACCCCTGAAATCACCTAATCGTCCTTATTAGTTCAGTGAATGTTCTGCCAAAGGCTCTGCGAAGCAATTTCATCTCACTTACTAATATATCTGCGTCCTGCTCTGATGTGTTTATTTCCTTACACTAAAATGAAGGAATGAGTGTAAAAACACCTGGCAGACTTTCATTGACCCAGAATAGCACTGATAATCATCAGCATGTGTCAAAAGTGCAGTGCAGGAAAGCATGAAAAAGTGAATGTAGCGCAGCAGACAGAAAGCCAGCAGGTCTTACATGTGTCAGTGTGAGTATTTACATGAGCGTGTTAAATATCCTGTCTAATGCATGATTTGTGAGCTTTTGTTTTACACCTAAAGGCAATGAAGGGGGAAATTGAGTTGGCCTGACCTACACCGCAGGTATAAAACTTTTCTGGATGTGATATAAATGGTTGTATTTTACACCCAAAATGGTGTAATCTGTTAAAATGCAGTAAGATTTAAATGCAGATTCAATGATCTGGTCAGCAGTTCTGAATCACGTCTCATAAATGCTGTTGGATGAATTGTGAGGAATGTGTTTAAGGAGACAAACTTCTCAGCGCTGACATATGGCTCATATACTCTGAGATGAACAGACATAATTTCAATTATGATCATGAAATTAAACGATTTCTCTTCCCTGCAAATCGATAACAAATCCATTTAATTTTTTATCATTGGATAAGACAACAAATGCATGACAGCATTTCCAGTGATACCATCATCTGTTTCTCATTTCAAGGTAATTAAGGGCATTTCAGCCCTCTTTATATTTGATTTCCGCTTTCCAAATCATGCTGTCCTCGTAACGATAATTTCAATAATAAGGTAATTTCATCAGCCTATGAATGATTAATATTATCTAATAAAACAAAAAAGTATGTGCATGTATTTATTATATCAGTAAATGATCTTAACATGTATGGAAAAACATTTTACTGGAAAAATTACCAAAGTTATCACATTATCCACCTTTATGGACACTCAGTGGATGAGGTTTGATACCGTGGTTATGTATATTGTAAGTTTGCTTCAGAGGTGTTTTAACAAACAGTCAGATCTTTGTCACTGAGAAAGTAGCCCTGAGTAACACAATAGCTGGAACAATAGAGATGGCTATCCTAGGTGGACATATCTGATCAAAGGGGTTTAAAGATCAAATGCTCAAATGCAAGTGTTTGGCATTCCTTGTCCAGCTCCGTTTGAAGTCTTTAACCGTCCACCTTCAAGGCAATTGTTTTCGTATTGCCATAAAATGTAAAAATGACTACTGACAAACAACTTATTTATTTAGATGGCGTTCTTCAGCTGTCATGTCTGGAATGGACAGCATTCTTGCGTTCATTTGGAAATGACAGATGGTATATAAGAATGGGATCACAGACTGTTTGTGGCTTTGTGTATTTAATAGAGTTGAAAAGGTCACTGATTATTGTTCTTTTCCGTGAATAAAACCGACGGTCATGGTTGCTTTCATGACTGCTACAGATCTCCACGTCTATGAATATTGCAGTGATTTCACTCCAGTTATACTAAAGTTTCCATTCAGGCCTCTAAACTAGTATCAGGAACTTATCAGTGCATGCAGAATTGTCCAGACAATCTTAGTTGAAGTGATAGTCTAATAATTAAACATTTTCTTCTATGACATAATTTACTCACCATCATGTCGTTCCAAACCTGTATGACCTTCTTTCTTCTGTGAAACACAAATGAGGATATTTGGAAAGGTTCTGGTAATACCTTACTTGGAGCCCTTATGTATGATGCATAAATATTCATAATATACATTGTTGTATTATATCTTTTCATAAATAATTGTAACAAAAGTTAAAATGCATTGTAATATTTGCAGATTCCTTGTTACATCTTGGTTGTTTGTCATGTGTTTTAATGCATTAAAACTGTGGTTACATGCATTATAAGATGCATTAGAAGGCAATAAAAATACTTCTATAATGTATTGCATATAAAGGCTTCAAGTTAAGTGTGTCGATCTTTTTTTTTGTTCAAAGTACAATGGAAGTCCAGTGTTGTTTCAGACCTCATTGACTTCCATTGTGCAAAAATACTTGAAACATAATTGAAGTAAATGATGACAGATTTTTTAAGAATCTTTAAGCCTTTGAGCCGGTCTTTCCAACCATTGTTCCATAAAACTGAATTCAGCATCTACACTAGAAATTTCATAGTTACCAAATAGGAATGGTCTCTATCTATCCTATTTAGTTGGTTTGGTTAAATGTAGCACTTTCTGAGAAATATTTGGACTTGGCTTGCAGTACGATGCTCATCACCATTAATTTATTATAGCGAAAATACAGACAGCAATGATAAACCCAGTCTATGCTGAATTACAATACACAAGCAGTGATGATTGTGATTATTAAGCCGAGTTAAATCACTTTTCCTTCTGAATGTTTGTCATGGGTGGTCAGCTGTAATCAGTTTACCTCCTGATTTTCCACGGATGTTAAGACAGCTAGCATGCATTTGCAAACAGTTCTGACACTCGTTCTGTTTAATCTGCCTGTAAAACTGTTCTCATGGCTTCCATACAGAAGAAAACAAAACATCCAGTTTTAATCCACGAGGCCTCAGCTCCCTCCTCATGCGATTTACCCACAATTCCACACACACACACACACAGTATAAGATTTATGAACCTAAAGCTCTTCCAATACTCGAAAATACCAGATAAACTTTTTCTCATTTGGCTCTAATTCGGTCACGCAAGATAACACTGACATCCGAAAGCCTTTAAAATGCATTCCTGTAAGGAGTTGGCATCAGCGTTTCAGCACCTTGTGCAATAATTATTTCCAATCCGTAGCTGTTCCCAATGCACTGATCAATTCAGTATTCTCGACTAGCTAGGATGCATTACACTTTTTTTAATGTTTTAAAAATGTCTCTTCCTCCCTCCTTTCTGAGGGTCCTGCCAATCCCTGGAAAGAGAGAGAGAAAAAAAATGAGGAAGAGAGAGAGAGAGAGAGAGAGAGAGAGAGAGAGAGAGAGAGAGAGAGAGAGAGAGAGAGAGAGAGAGAGAGAGAGAGAGAGAGAGAGAGAGAGAGAGAGAGAGAGAGAGAATGAGTTATGAGAAGTCTGTGCCTCTCCAGGACTGGCACGGGCCCGGTTCTGGCACAGACCCCTCTCATTTGCTTTTATGCCAGTAATTTGCATCTCCAGTGTGCCAGCAGCTGGGCCCGGCATCCTTCAAAGCTGGGAAACCATCCCTCAAGCACAAATAAGAATTAGAAGGGCGAATAAACACATATCATTGATAATTACTGGCTGCATTAAAACACTAAAACAAAACATCTGATTGCATTGCAGCATAAATATGCAAATAATGTACTAACACTCTGCCAAAGTATCTGTATTCATTGATGTATTCATTGATTCATTGACTTCAGTGGTTAATGGGCTCTGATCATTTTTCTTCATTACAAACATTACATGGAAAGTTAGAAATTCACGTGAATAGATATTCTTTACAAATATGAAACATTTCCAATTCGCTCTGTGCACGAGAAAAATGCTAACTTCCGGCTTGAGGGCGGACGTTGGGTACTTCGTTTCCGGTTGCCGTCTTGTTTACATCAGTGGACCGGCGTTAACTTAGTTTAATCGTTCGCAATGGACCTAAAACATAAAAAAACTTACTGTGGCTGAGCTGGTTTAATGGTTAAAGCGTAAAGCCTTGTTTAACTCGACGGGTCCGCATGAGCCCAAAGGTGCGCGCCGCAAAAATGACGTGATTGTAACAGCAACATGGATTAGAACACCATTTACTACACACAATAGGCTTTTTTCTCTGATTTTGAAAAAACTTCGTGATCGACTTAAAATGCTTCCAAGATCGACTTGTCGACCGCGATCGACGGGTTGGTGATTCCTGTAACGTTACTGTTTTCCGGTCAATGACAAGAGTACTAATCAGCTGTCTCACGAACGTAACCAGCACATTTATCCCCACATAGCAAAGCCATAACACAGCGAGGGAGAAGAACTAAGTTACATGAAACAATCCAACTACCGGTACATATTTTAAACCAGTGACAAGGGAAAAGTCACTACTCACGGTGTCTATGGCCGCTTTCCGTCCGGAGGGACTTTTGCAGTGCCTAGAACCTTCCTATAACCATTTTTTTCTCGTGTTCCGACCGGACTAAGTTCCTATAACTCTTTCAGTACCTAGTCTAGAGCGAGGACTTTTTTTAGTTCCCTTTCCCAACGTCGGATACCTTTACTCCCTGTATTACATGTGTACTCCCTGTATGACATACTGAGAGATGTAATATTTAAACCCCTTTCTCTCTTGCTCTGGGGAGCTGGAGAAAAATCACTAACCAGTCGATGAACATCATCGACTCTAATATTATATTATAATATCGACTGAAATCTTCGGTTAATGTCCAAGACATCTGGAGAAATATACATAATCTACGTTGTCCATCAGGCTACCGGAAACTAGACACCCCATATCGGTTTCGCAGCCGGAAGTAGCATATGCTAACGTGCACATAGTCTATTGCATAAACTAATTTTGTGTGCTGGTTTGACACAGATGCTTTTCAAAGAAATTTTTGTGATGTTCTTTCCTTTAAATTACATAAACTATACTATAATAGTATCTAAATTATACTGGACACATAATCATATACAACGCTGTTCAATGTGTAACATAAATATATTTCCTTAACACTTTAGAATACTGTTCCTTCATTAATGAATAATTACACAGGAACAAATGAGTAATATACTATTAACATAGTAACTACTAACAAGAAACTCTGATTAACGAATTAGTAAGTAATAGCGCTCAAATGTGGTAGTTCACATCACTACTATTTTTCATACCTCACTGAAGACTACTAAGAACTACTATATACAGGTTCATAATTAATATTAATATTAATAATGCATAATTTATAATATAAGGCAATGGTAACCCATTATAGTAATGAATCAAGTGTTACTAAAGGAACTGCTAATAATTTGGATCAGTATTTTAAAGTGAAAAGCTTGATACATTGACTGAAGTCATTGTAAGCTTTCTGGGTTCTAAAGTGAAGATCAAGGCAACACACTAGTAATGACCTAAGTGTTACCAAATCCATCTGAAGGAATTATTCAAAATCTTACAAAAATCTCAAAAGCTATCAATGACTTCAGTCAATATTAGGTAGTTGTCATATTTTTCACTTTAGAATACTGATCCAAATAATTAGTAGTTTCTTTAGAAGGATGTAGTAACACTTGAGTCATTACATTGCATACCGTAAATTATGCATTATTCATGTTAACCCTTTGATGCACAACATGGGTCTAAAAAGACCCGACTGAGTTTTCATTTTCTATATCTTTGCAAGAAATTAATTTCATCATTCAGTATTCCAGGTATTCTTCAATTAACTTGTTTTAGATCATTAAAAATCCTAATTGAAATTTTTCATTTCTTACTTTTCGAATAAAAATCGCTTTTGTATCGCAGCCCTTCTAATGCGCAACATGGGTCTAAAAAGACCCGTATTCATTTCCTATGTTATTTCATGCATGGCTGAGTGTTTCTTTGCTGAATCTTTAAAATATATCTATTTTCTCATTTGTTAGTCCAGATATTCATTAAATATCTTTTTTTTTGATTTCCACAAATCATTATGTTTATGTTTCCTTTCTTACTTTATAAACAAACACAGTTTTTGTATTTCTACATTTTTTTTTTACATACATGGGTCTAAAAAGACCCGTATTCATTTCCTATGTTATTTCATGCATGGCTGAGTGTTTCTTTGCTGAATCTTTAAAATATATCTATTTTATCATTTTTTTATTCCAGGTATTCATTAAATATCTTGTTTTTGATTTCCACAAATCATTGTTTCCTTTCTTACTTTATAAACAAACACAGTTTTTGTATTTCTACATTTTTTTTTACATACATGGGTCTAAAAAGACCCGTATTCATTTCCTATGTTATTTCATGCATGGCTGAGTGTTTCTTTGCTGAATCTTTAAAATATATCTATTTTATCATTTGTTAGTCCAGATATTCATTAAATATCTTTTTTTTTGATTTCCACAAATCATTATGTTTATGTTTCCTTTCTTACTTTATAAACAAACACAGTTTTTGTATTTCTACATTTTTTTTTACATACATGGGTCTAAAAAGACCCGTATTCATTTCCTATGTTATTTCATGCATGGCTGAGTGTTTCTTTGCTGAATCTTTAAAATATATCTATTTTATCATTTTTTTTCCAGGTATTTATTAAATTGTTTTTCATTTCCACAAATCATTGTTTTCTTTCTTACTTTATAAACAAACACAGTTTTTGTATTTCTTCATTATTATTATTTTTTTTTACATACATGGGTCTGAAAAGACCCGTATTCATTTCCTATGTTATTTCAGTGATGGCTGAGTGTTTCTTTGCTGAATCTTAAAAAAACATGATTTTTTGGTAACACTTTATTTTGATGGTCCCTTTTGAATATTCTGTTGATTGTAACTTTGCAACTACATGTCAACTAACTCTCATTACATGACTATAAGTATCTATGCAACTAAATGTCAACTTATTCTAACCCTAACCCTACCAGTCTATTAATACTCTACTGAGAGTTAGGAGACATGTAGGTGCACCGTTACTTATAGTCAACAGAATGTGTTAAAGGGACCATCAAAATAAAGTGAAACCGTTTTTTATTTTTTAATTTATTTTTTTCATTCCAGGTTTTCATTAAATATTTTGTTTTTGATTTCCACAAATCATTATGTTAATGTTTCCTTTCTTTCTTTATAAAAAAACACAGTTGTTGTTTTTTTTATTTCTACATCAATTTTACATACATGGGTCAAAAATTACATATAGAAACCTTTGATATTTGCACATTGTTGCAAGTAGGAACATTTACTGCAGAATACTATTCACCTGCCACACATTTCACAACTCAACACGGCTGCTTTTGTATATTTGATGCAAGTCTTATTTTATTTTAACCACAGAAAATATTTTATATTTTGTAAAAGATGGACATAATATTTGAATATTAGGCTATGGTTACCTTGACCTTGTAATCCTAGAGAGAAATTACTTGTGAGAAGGAGAAACATGTCCAACACTATTAGCTAAAGCTAGCTGGTGACATATTCTAGCTAATGTTAGCTAAAAAAAAGATTGTATTTTAAAGCTTATTTACATGTAGAAGGCCTAACAGTACAGATGCCGCTGTACCAGTGTGATTTTATTTTGATTTTTGTATTTTCTTTTATTTGATCATTCACCACAATTCAATTCAATACAGTTACAATTTCAGTGTTATCAGTTATCTGTGATATGTGAATGCTATGTGAGACAAAGTGGCAAATAAACATTTCAAGTGTTTGTCTAAATGACTGCTAAAATGATTAATTTGACAAAATGTTGTCTTTATTATTTTGTTTTATCATGCTTGATAAGTAAATTCGATATACAGTAGTAACACACAACCTAGAAATAAATAAAATAATATTTTTTTTGAAATTGAAAACAAGAAATTTTATAGATCATGGAATATTAAATGCTTAAATAAATTGATCTCAAAAGAAAAAAAAAACAAGATATTTAATGAATACCTGGAATAACGAATGATAAAATAGATATATTTTAAAGATTCAGCAAAGAAACACTCATCCATGCATAAAATAACATAGAAAATGAATACGGGTCTTTTTAGACCCATGTATGTAAAAAAAAATGTAGAAATACAAAAACTGTGTTTGTTTATAAAGTAAGAAAGAAAACATAAACATAATGATTTGTGGAAATCAAAAACAAGATATTTAATGAATACCTGGAATAACAAATGATAAAATAGATATATTTTAAAGATTCAGCAAAGAAACACTCAGCCATGCATGAAATAACATGAATACGGGTCTTTTTAGACCCATGTTGTGCATTAGAAGGGGTTTCCATAGCTTGCGCATCAAAGGGTTAATTATGAACCTGTAGTAGTTCTCTGGGAGGTATGAAAAGAATAAATCACTGATTAGCTAATAGTAATAGCTAAAACTACCACATTCAACTAAGCGCTATTACTTACTAATTTGTTAATCAGAATTTTTAGTTAGTTAATATAGAGTAACTAATGTTAATAGTGCGTTACTCATTTGTTCCCTGTCTAGATATGAATTAATGAAGTAACAGTATTCTAAAGTGTTATTATATAATATTTCCTTTGTCCTGGGCTATAATGGAGGAAATGCAGAACCTGATTTCACCATGTGCAACATGTTCCTGGATCAACATCTTAGTTGATCCTGAACAACATTCCAATCAACCAATCAGATTTGAGAGACAAGTTTACAGTTTTTGTAAAGTTTAGGCTTACAACCAGGGTTAGGTGTTATTCAGCTATCATTTCCCTCTGATTTTAGGGATAACTTAGGGTTAGGATTCAATTTTCAGACAGGAATGTTGTTCCAGAATCAACCAAATGTTGACCCCTGGCAAAATCAGTACGTGCATGCCCATATATATTTTAAATAAAAAATATTCACAGTAAAGCAGTCGCACAGTAGATCTGGCGGTTTGAGGTGTGGGCAGTGTTAGATTTGAACCACATTTTAATTAGTGCTTCTAAAGACTGAAATCTCTATCACGACCTGAGTGTTACAGTTTCTTTTTTTTTTACCTACCCATAAAATTGTGGTAGTTATTTTAATGATTCACAGGTAAAGGCCAATTATAAGGCAACTGAGTCCTCATTAGGGCAATTTCATCTGTGCAAGCTTCTACGATCTCAGGGACTGTGCAAAATAATTAATTTCCGCACTTAAAAATATCTACATTTTACGGTTAAGCAGTTAAATGAGAGAATGGTTAAGATCCGAATCATTTTGCAAAGAACTACATCTCCTTACTTATGCCCTAAGCATCTTTGACCTTTGTGGATTTAAGGAATAATTATAACAAATGTCACACAGTAATGCTGTTAAATGTCCCCTTGCCGATCTGTGAACTGCATACAGTCCTAAACTTTTATGTGTTGAACTTAGTAGAATATAATAATGATGTAGACAAATTTAAAGGAAAAGTTGACCCAAAAATTAAATTTCCACAGAATTTCCACTTTACCTGTAGGCCTATTTGCCCTAATTTTTTGTCCTACCAACAACAAAAATGTTCGAATCACATATCTGCAACATAATTTACTCTTTTCAGCCCTTACATTTTATTCTATGCTGCTGTATGCCACATGCTTTGTAGAGTGAAAAGTGAAAGAAAGATGCAGAACGAGTGGTTGAAAAAGATGAGAGAAACAGAGAGCACATAATGCCTTCTAAGAGGCTGCCAGCTCCTTCCCCCGTGATAAGCTCAGTTTGATATCACAATGCAGTCTCCAGACCGTTGCGTTAACCCCTCTACAGGCATCTACGTATGTCTGCACTCTTATCAAGGCTGGCTGGATATCACACTCCAGCTCATTATCGACACACTCTCGAAAATGTGTTTATATATCCGACGCTCAGGAACCTCCTGCTGGTGTTTAGAACAGCCTCATGTAGATGAGAATATGTGTGAGTGTGCCAGAGAATGCAATTTGATACTGAGCGCTGAGGCTTTTCCCTAAATCACGAAATAGATCTAGTGAATGTCCAGAAACACCAAAACGGTAAAACACAACTGTTTGTGTAATCTGTACTGTTGTAACTATGCTCTGTGGTTCGAAAATGATTTTCAAGTTTACACGGATAATAAATGGTCAGTTCCCCACATATCTGTGTTTATATAACAAACAAACTAAGTTTGTGTAGACATAAACGAGATGCTCAAAGACACCTGGTTGGAATATTATAATTCTGGGATATAATAATGGAATGAGGGTTTTAAGGATGTCAGAAATCTGTTTATTACCGATAAGAGGAGTGTTGTTTATTCCGAGTGAGTTTTAGCGCAGCAGAGACAAAGTGAAGCTTCATTTATGTGCTAATGTGGGGAGAGAGAGATAAAAGAGTGGAGAGTGATCACTCTATATGCCAGCCACAGCCTTTTGAACATCTGAAAGAGCAGGAGTTCAACTACAGCACCTGCCACACAGCCACAGGTTTACCACAAACTTCAACTGTAAACATCCTGGATTTCAGAAAGAACCGCGAGCAAGGAAATAATGACTTTGGCAATGTGTGTGTATGTGACATCCAGATTGTTTGACAGCAACTGTACTGAAAGCCATGCCCATTAAAGATTTTCAAATGCAACTCTTTGATAATTAAATAGGTAGTTTGCCCTCCATAATGAAAATTTGGGAAAACTTTATTTTCAGGTTGCCTTAGTTACACGTTACTACTAAATTAACCAAACCCTAACCATAACTCTATAGTAAGTACATGTTATTTAATATTACTCAGTACTTATTTGATTATCTTATATGTCATCTTAAAATAAAGTATAACCGAAATGTTTATAATTTATTCACCCTCATGAGGTTTAAGACTTAAATGAGAATATTTAATACACTACTGTGTAAATGTTTGGGGTATGTTTGAACGATTTTTTAAAATAAATAATTTAATAGGTTTATTCAGCAAGTATCATGGTTTCCACAAAAAATCAAGCTGGAACAACTGTTTTCAACATTGATAATATTAATAAATGTCCACTGAAGAAAGTAAGTCATACAGGCTTGATATTGTAACGTAGGTGCGATTGAGGCAAAGAGGAGGCGAAGATCCAAATGCAGCACACACACTTTAATTCAAAAGACAAACTAGACTAGGATACAGGACTCGGAAGCAACAGGAACGACATCACATTAAACATTCGACAAGAACTCACCAAGACAAGACTGAAACACAGGGCTTAAATAATCAGACAACCGAGCTAAACAAGGGGGCGTGGGAAATCAGAAACACCTGGGATAATTAATAGACACGACAGGGAACCACTGAACATGACAAGACACAAAACCACACTGTAACATAGCCCCCCCCACCCCCCTATGGGCGGTTCCCGACGCCCATCAATACAAGCAAAAAACAAAGTTCAGGAGCGGGTCCTGGGGGAGGGCCGTGGAGCATGGGCGGATCAGACGTGGCGAAGGCCAGGGCGGAGCAGGACGTGGCGAAGGCCAGGGCGGAGCACACTTGGACGGGGACCAGGGCGGAGCACACTTGGACGGGGACCAGGGCGGAGCACACTTGGACGGGGACCAGGGCGGAGCACACTCGGACGGGGACCAGGGCGGAGCACACTCGGACGGGGACCAGGGCGGAGCACACTCGGATGGGGACCAGGGCGGAGCACACTCGGCTGGGGACCAGGGCGGAGCACACTCGGCTGGGGACCAGGGCGGGGCAGGACGCGCAGGCGGCCATGGTGGTGAAGCCTCCTCGGGAGGCCATGGTGGTAAAGCCCTTTCAGGAGACCATGGCGGCGCGGCCTCCATGGTCCTCTCGTGGAGCCTACTACTGCCCCCCCCCAAAAATACTTGGGGAAACCTCTGGCACCCAAAACCTCAGGGCTGTAAACCGGCTCAGGGACAGTCTCATGGGGCTTGAGAGACATAGGCAGGGCGAGGCGCAGAGGCGGGACCGGCGGGGCGAGGCGCAGAGGCGGGGCCGGCAGGGCGAGGCGCAGAGGCGGGGCTGGAAGGGCGAGGCGCAGAGGCGGGGCCGGCAGGGCGAGGCGCCTGGGAACGCTCTCCGGAGCCTGGCGAGGCAAACGAGTCCTCCTTCTCCTCCTGCGACGGCGAGTCACTGGGCTTGATACTCTCACGGCTCTTGACTCACTTGACTCGGCGGAACTGGACTCACTTGACTCGGCGGAACTTGACTCACTTGACTCGGCGGAACTTGACTCACTTGACTCGGCGGAACTTGACTCACTTGACTCGGCGGAACTTGACTCACTTGACTCGGCGGAACTTGACTCACTTGACTCGGCGGAACTTGACTCACTTGACTCGGTGGAACTTGACTCACTTGACTCGGCGGAACTTGACTCACTTGACTCGGCGGAACTTGACTCGGCGGAACTTGACTCGGTGGAACTTGACTCGGCGGAACTTGACTCACTTGACTCGGCGGAACTTGACTCGGCGGAACTTGACTCACTTGACTCGGCGGAACTTGACTCACTTGACTCGGCGGAACTTGACTCACTTGACTCGGCGGAACTTGACGATGCCCTTGACGATGCACTTGACTCGGCAGGCGAAACTTCCACGGTCTCCGGATTGGCAAATCCAACAGGACCAGTGCGGAATGCGGGCTTGAGTGGGCAGACGTGAGTCGAGGGCTCGGCGGGGCTCACGTGGAGAGCGGGCTCGGCGGGGCTCACGTGGAGAGCGGGCTCGGCGGGGCTCACGTGGAGAGCGGGCTCGGCGGGGCTGGAGTGATGCGCGGGCTTGTGGAGCGTGGTCTCGGCAGAGCTGGGGCGAAGCGCAGGCGCGACCGGGCTGACGTGAAGCGCAGGCTCTCGAAGCTTCTCCTCCACGCCCACGGTAAACGGAGAGCCGCTCCACAACAGGGCCAGGTCGATATACCACTCTAAAGACCCGTGCGGATCAGGTTCGGGCATCTGAGAACTGAGTGGTTCCGATAAACCCCCGCGGAAGAAGATCTTCAGGCATTGTGTGTCCATTTGCGCGAGGTGCGCCAGCTCGAGGAATTCTGCGACATAATCCTCGATGGCGCGATTCTCTTGGCGAAGCCGGATGATCTGGACATCAGGACTCCAGGTAGGCATGGCTGCTGGATCACTTTGCGGTGAGTTCTTCTGTAACGTAGGTGCGATTGAGGCAGAGAGGAGGCGAAGATCCAAATGCAGCACACACACTTTAATTCAAAAGACAAACTAGACTAGGATATAGGACTCGGAAGCAACAGGAACAATCGACATCACATTAAACATTCGACAAGAACTCACCAAGACAAGACTGAAACACAGGGCTTAAATAATCAGACAACCGAGCTAAACAAGGGGGCGTGGGAAATCAGAAACACCTGGGATAATTAATAGACACGACAGGGAACCACTGAACATGACAAGACACAAAACCACACTGTAACAGATATTATATGAAGATGAGTAAATGATGATAGGTTTATCATTTTCGGATGAACTGTCCCTTTAAGTTTGTCTACAACAATGTGGCAGAAATCAGCTGTTCACATGTCTAGATTTGATCAGTCCAATCAATTTACTTTTGTTTTACTTTAAACTGAATAAAGAATCAAATAAATAGTCTTGATCCTTATGTCTCTTGAAACTGTCAAAATTATTAGTGAATATGGCTGTGTGTCTTGTACTTTAACATTGAATTAATATGTAAACTTCAAACATGTTTTTTTCTTAACTCACCTAGGGCATCAAGAGAGCCAGACCGGTCAGTGGAAACAGCACCAAAAATAGGTTAATGTTGCCCCTGAATAGTGTGTTATGCCATTTATTTAAACCTCTTTATAATTTTTGTGACTTCAGTTCTCAACCTATGAATTCTGTAGACATATATGAGTAAAGTGATGTCATATTTATTGCTAATCGCTAACCGTAATATGGCAGGGGCCCCTACAGCCAATCAGTGTAGTGGTCCCACAGGGAATTCAGCTCAAGCTAGTGTGTGTAATACAGTCATACCTCATTACCTGTGTTGGTCATCAGAGCATTCCCTGCAATGAATGTACCTACAAGCCCATAATGCAAGTCTTTGCTTCAGAAGTTGAGCAAATCCAGCCTTTAGTTGTGTCCAACGTTTCCAGCTAATCACAACAAACCCTTCTGATGTAAGAGTCTATAAGAGGATAGTACAAATGCTTTCTGAACAACTTCCATATGCTGTTGAAGTACTAAAACAATCCACCTATGGTTTTCTTCGTCTTGCAAATGCAATAATCTTTCAAGACATTAGTAGCTCAGTTTTCCTTCCCCATGAACAGTTTGACTCAAAATGACAGCTTTGACATATAGATGTTTTCACAACTTTTATATACCAGTATTAATCGTAAACCAGAGCACTTTGCACTATGACAGTAATTGACTAGGTATTAGGTTCAGAGGGTTTTCCTGAGTGATCAGTTTTCTGTGCAGCATAATTCCCTCAGATTAGGGAATTAGAAGTGGATGATTCATTTAAATGTTTCTGTTTGAAGCCATGGCAACCATCTTTGCTTTCTTACTGCTCTGAACTTAGCCTAAAAATTGTCAAGTTTTGCTCAGACTCTGTAAGTAAGTCAACACGAAGGGTTTATCACAGTACTGGAATACTTGATTCTTGACAAAATGATTTACATTATATATATACACACACATTTCAGTCACAAAAAGACAGCGGAAAGAAACCAGATGGAAAAAAATAGTTCCCATATTAGGGTTGTTATAAAAAATAAATAAAAAGAACCTGTTTAGTGGCTGAAGTTCAGAGAAGGGGCAGCCCAAGTCACAGCGCAACGGCTAAGAGTAGTGCATAGGCATTGCAAGAATTTTTTAATTTCCTGTTACTCAATAATTCAGTTCTCGTTAGGGCCAGGGGACAGCATCCTGTGCGGTATGCTTTTGTGATCAGCTCAATCCATCCGACAGACACTGCCCCAAACCAGCTTTCATTCACAGCCATGAGTCCATCTGCCCCTCGGCTCTCCGTGACCTCTCTACCACACTGGGAAAGAATGTGTCTGTGTGTTTGGTTTCCTCAGCTGACTTCCCTCTCACTAAATTGTCATTAGTACATCCTCCTGGACATTTATGAGCTCATGGTGATGAGCTGAATTGGTTCGGCTGGCATGTTTCTTTGTTTTCTTCATTTTTCCAGTAGATAATGACAGCAGAATCAGCTTGAATGCGCAAGTGAAGTCTGGACTTCTGACGACTCTGCTAATGTTCCCTCTTTCTTTTCCTGTGCTTGTGGCTGTTTAAGGTCAGATGAATCACTCTCCATCCCAGGTGTTTAACCGATGGTTATTGCTTTTAACCTCAGGCTAAACTGGGAAAAATGTAGGTTAAAACAGTTGTCTTGTGTTGTAAGATAATGGCGGATCCGAATATTCTTGAAAGTTCACACATATGACAATAAGGATCAGAATTTGTAGTAATTCATTTAAATCCTTTCTTCAGTCTTGATGGCTTTTAGTTACAAAAACTGTATTCATTGTGACTGTCCAAACAGATGTAACATGGAAATAGTAGTAAATTGATCTAAATGGACATTGTGGACTTGAGTGGAGCTGGAATCTTTTAAATAATTTTTTTAAAGAAGTACATTTTACACTACATTTAATACACTACATTTTAGCACTGTTGCTCTGTTTGTGTTGACATACTTGCAATACTCGGGAACAGACCAACTGACAGGAACAAGCAGAATTTTGACCAGATCTTTGTACTTCGGCAGCTGCTGGAAGAAAGAATTCAATGTGGACAACGAACCAACCATCATGTCTTTATTGACTTTAAGTTGGGATATTACTCTATCCACTGGCCAGCATTGTGGAAGACACTGGAGACAGAATTAATTTCCCAGAAGATCATTAAACATCCTATAATGGATCAAGTAGCCAAAAACGGATACGGAACAAATTACCAAAGAAGTTTACAATTAAGTCTAGAGCTCACCAAGGGGACGTTGTCTCCCTGTTGTTATTTAACATATCGATGCCATCATGAGAAAGGCTTTCCAGGGTATGTGTGGAGTCCATTATGATAAAGATCACTTTTTAACATAATGTTTGCTGACGACAGCGCCATATTCACAGACATCGATGCTGAAGCTATGATATATTTCGTTCGCATTGCTCATTCATATGGCTTGAAAAATCAATGCAGCCAAAACCAGAGATGGCAATGGATGGCTCGCAGGTCATTGTCTACCTCAACGACACCCAGATAGAACATGTCCAGGAATTTAAATACATAGTGTTGCTAGTCCAGTATAAGAAAGTGGAATCCACTGTAGAGATTCATAGCAGAATTGGACTCAATTTGCTTGTCTCAAATGGTGCCTGAAGAAGAGGACCAACAGCTCCACAAAAATCAAGATTTGCATCTTCCGGACCCTTGTTTTACCAATTCTTCTTTACGTATCAAAAAACCCTAAACCAGGCCTGAACAAGCTCGAAGTGTTTCAGATGCGATGCCTGCGACAGATAATGCGAGTATCACTTTGCGATCGTATCCAGAATGAAGTCACCCGTCAGGAAAAGACACAGAAATGGTTGCGATAGTTTTGCTACGTCTGCAGAATGGCCGATAACAAATTACCATACCGATTCTTCTGAAGAACACAACCTTATCTATGGAAAGTCCAGTAAATGGCACTAAAGAAAACGTGGGTGAGGCAAGTAGAAGAGAATTTAAGGAACCGCCGTAACAATCTCAATCAAGCAAGGTACATCGCCATGGACTGTGAAGCCATGAAAAAGCATCGTGCAGCAGGTCCGAAATGCTATGGCACCCACAGCAGCGTACTGGTTCTGTGATCAATCACACCCAGCCGCTAGCTAGGAATCAAAGAAGAAGAAGAGATACTTGCAATAATATTTACAGTCGTACCATCTGTCATGCAAGAAAGCTGGGCATGTCAATTGTCACATTTGTAACGTAATGACTAAACAAAAGCTTGACTCAGTCAACAATACACTTCCCAGCTCTCTAATCTCCATCTACATGTCACTGTCACACAAAAGTTTTGATGCAGCTTTGCCTGTGTGATGATTGACAGCTAGAACAGATCTTTATTTATGTAATTAGATCATCCTTTTAGAGAGAGACTCAGCTGTCTAAAGCAAGACAGCAATAAAGTTGAACGAGTGCAAGCCGAGGCATGGCAGCTTCACACACTCCAACAATCTGAGTCAACTCCATCTGAAAGCAAGTCAACCTTAAAATTTTTTAAATTACAATAATGACTGTCTAAACATTTATCCTTACTGAGTTCTTGTGTACATACACTTTGTCTAGACGCCGGGTTCCACCAGAGCAGAAAAAATAGCATTAGCTGGCAAGTGCAGTGCATAATATCGGTATCAAATGCCGTCATCTTCCCATACAATGTAAAGCTGATTTTGAGGGCGATCAATTAGGGTTTGCGCTGGAGCAGAAAATAACTTATGACAGTGCTAAGCTTGAGGAATGTAAGAGGGAAAATAAAAATGACACACTCACACTCTCTACAAGGCGTTGGGCATGTAATGTGGTTAAACCTGTAATGTGAAAAAGGTTGAGTAAATTCAGTTTATATGAGAATAAAACTACTGTTTTTGTATTTAAACAACTGAAACAACTGAAAAATGATTCGGCCTAAGGCCTTAAATTTCACAGGTAAATATCAAATTCAATTATTTCCTAAGTTTGTGATATCACAAATATGAATGCCATTTCTTAGCCTGGTAATACCAGACTCTGCTACTTCACTTTGCTTCGTAGACAGAGTCTGGCATAGCATAATAGAGAAGTGTTTTCTCTCCCGCTAGGGGGCGATTTCTGAAGTTTAAAATCATTGGTTACCCGTAAGCCAATCAGATAAGTTTGTTTATGACGTATGTTATGCGGCGACACAGCCGTATCGAACCACAGACATCATGCATCGAACTCAAATCTATGATCAAACTTCCACTGTAAACACTTGATGCGAGCGAAATACCGAAGTGAACATGGCTGTAAACGACCTTTTTGATCGGTGATTGATGTAATAGAATGACTGCTGCACTTGACAGGGCGCTAACAAGCAGAGAGAGAGAGAGAGCGAGCGAGCGAGCGAGCCCCGGCCGCGCGCGCACTATCACGTCTTCAAACAAACAACACGAGCGCTGTCTTGCTCTCTCTCCCTCGCAAATATTAATCAAAATCAATCGACTAGTAAAAGGTCGGAACACCGCAGTTTCACGTGGAGCATTTGGAGATTTTTAGAGATTAGAGACTCTAGGAACAACATCTCAAAGAACAACATCTCAACACTAAATTATAAAGGCCTGTCTCATATAACTTTAGACGCCTGTCTCAAATACAAGCCGGTGCAGTTCGACGATTTGGGCAAATAAAAGCCCGGGCTATTATTTGAAGTTTTACGGTATTTAAGACCTGGAAAAGAAAGGAGACACTGACCTGTCAAAAGGCTCCCCAGTTTCTCGCTGACGATCGGCAATAAACTTTTCCCAAAGGGAGTAGGGCCACAACATCACCTCCATTCAAAATGTTTAATACACACTCTTCTTGTTCGGGCTTCAGTTTGCTAATGCTTGGAATATTCTCCACAACAGAGCGAATTGCATCCGTGTCTCCCTATCCGCGGTCGTTTTCGATTTCTCTGACCTAATCTTAAACTCGGCGCTTGGCGAGTACGTCACGGCTCTCAGCCCGCCTTCTGTTTGCTGATTGGCCCGGCTGTTTTCAGGCCGGTGGAAAACAGAAAGATAGGCTGCTATCTCAGACTGACTACAGGAGTGAAATGAAATTAGCGGAAGTAGGAAGTCTGACGTAGTCAGGCTAGCCATTTCTGCCTCTGATTTGAAAACTGCCACTTTTTATTCTCTGAAGCAGAAACTGGCTTAAAATAGAAATTAAATTAATATTACCTGCACTTGGAAATGGTCCTGATTAATCTTAATATACACAGTGCGTCCCAATTTGCATAATTATGCATTATTTTATGTTTAAATAGTTTAAATAGAGTAGTTGTTCACACTGAAAAGTGCTCCTAAAATACCCAGGTGATGCATGTTGGACACCTCATGCTTTCAACTTTCGCAGCTTTCCCTATGTAGCATAATATATAATAGTAATAGTAATATAATATTTCAAGAAATGTCAAATTCAGTTAAGAAGTGCAAGTGACTTTATGAGGACTTAGAAAATATCTCAACTTAATAAACAAAAACTAATATTCCCAAAATGATAAAATAGCCATCCATCCATCCAAACTGTCGGGTCACATAAAAACTCACATAAACGTACCATGCGCTAGTATCCCTTAGATTCTCAACCCCCTCACCCATCCATTATGACCTTAGACACAAGATTCTTGGCCTTCCTGGTATTTCCTGTAGAAGAGCTGTATAGCTTGTACCAAAATAATAAAACAACATGGCCGTCAGACACATGAAAGGAATACTACAAATCTCACCCCAATTTCCTACTAGCTTCATATCCTATGAGGACACTGCAGGGAGAGGAAGCAGCAATGACATGCTTCTATCATTTCGCACGGCCAACGCCACTGGCTATAAACCACCATGTCTTTGGTCATTAGTGGACATGTCTCAACCTGAGAAAGGAAATTATCAAAAAAGACAAAGTCCTACAGCTTTGATCCTGGATTTATGTCATTTTAAATGCTTTACAGCATCTTACTGTCACTGCAATAGACTGATAACATACACAATGCACATTTTTACAAGTAAACACTTGATTTTACTGTCCGCAAATTTGCACACTCACAATCAGAGAGACAGATAGACACAAATCACGTCAACTTAAGTGTACATGTTTGTGTCAATGAAGAATCACCTCGAGCGCAGTCTGAAAGCCCTGACATGTTTGTTGTTGGACAGGTGTAGAGGCCTACAGGGTTGATGGGCAGGTTTAATCAAGTTTTGAGTTGAGATGTCAACCACAGGTGCTCCCTCAGGCCAGAACGTCCCTCTGGGCCGGAAGAAAATTCCTCATAATGTGGCTCTTTGTTTGGGGTGTAGTAGAGAATTGAGAAATATGTTCAAGCTTGATGTTTCTATGTTATCCGAATTTAACAAGAAAGAAATATATGGGGGAAAAAAATTCTTTTGAATGTTGTAAACGCCATGCTGTTGTGTCGTGAACGGTTATGACAAGATCCACAAAGAATGGACTTTTTTATGCTGATTTCTGCAGAATTCTGGAATGTATTAAATACAGTCAAATCACATTTATTTATATAGCGCTTTTTACAAAACAGATAGTTTCAAAGCAGCTTTACAGTAAAATGTGTTACTACTAACAACATTCTGACATTAGCCAAAATATTTAACATACCAACATTTATTTTCAACACAAAATACAACACAATGTCACAAATTAAAAGTTTGATGTAAAATGTAATCTATGTCCATATTACTATTGACAACTTTTATTGACGATTTTTAAAAAGTTGTCAAGATTCAATTGGAAATGCATACACACTTGGAGTGGTGATTCAAATATGAAGAGTTCAGATGCAAAAGCCTCTAAATGCCATCTGAAATTTTCTTCTAAAATGATCATTTTTATCAAGCTCGTATATTTAAATTCAGTAATTTCACTTAAATGACAAATAATGGGTAATTTTTCTTGCCATTTAAGTGAAATTATTGAACTTAAATATACGACCTTGATAAAAATGATCATTTTAGAAGAAAATTTCAGATGGCATTTAGAGGCTTTTGCATCTGAACTCTTCATATACTCTTCAAGAGATTAATTAATTATTTTTTAAACAAATGTATTTATGTATTCAGCAAGGATGCATCAAATTGATCAAAATTGACAGTTAAGACAATAATGTTATTTGCTGTTAAAGGTACAATATGTAGTAAAAATATCCCAAAACCACTAGGCCAATGTTATATATTTTGTTTAGTTGATTACTTACAATATCCCAAATGTTTCTAACTATTTGTAAATCGTGAGAAAATTGTGATTTTAAACAAGGAAACGGGGTGTGTGAGCAGGGGTAAGGAGTCGCCAGTCAATGGCGTCATATCCGCGTTACCTCATAGTAACCATGGTGACAGACGTGGACAACTGGGTTATGCCTAGCAGGACGCTCACCCTGTTGTTGTTTTGTTTAAACATTATGGACCATGGCAAGCAGACTTTGAGACAAAAAGAGGACTAAAACGAAGATCAACATCTTTCGAGATGCCGAGAGCTCCACGTCAGCGACTAACTTCGACTTGACAGAGACGTGAGTGTTGCATGTTACTTTATTAGGCAGGTGAGCAAATGTACATAAAACGAATCAATGTTATTTAGTTCAACATGATGAAATGTTAGAATATGATCTGTATGTTATTCTAATGTTGATCTAGCTTACTAGTCTCATACAGCCAACAAACAACCTAACTAACAACATTCAACACACTCAAATGCCATTTAGTGTGATAGTGTAACTGTTAGAGCAAGTGAAACAGCGCTGCGTTTAATTCATCTAATAAACTGACCTGTGCGAGTATTAATTCAACACTTGCGTGTAGTTCGGTAGAATGAAATGTCCTAATTATTTTATATCTGCGGGACTCGCGTTGCATGTGGTGCTGGTATACGTCTAGCAATCGCGCCCTGCTTCATACCACAGTCATGTTAAAAACATCAATGTATTCACTCATCCAGTGAATCCATCAGCTTGACGACAAGATCCGTAATTCCGCTTAATACGGAATATAAGTCATCAATATGCGCCTTTGTTATTGTAAGGTAATCCTGCATATTGCACCTTTAATTTCAAATATATTTATCAAAGAATCCTGAAAAAATGCAGTTTCCACAAAAAATATTAATAAAATATTAATCAATATTATGTTTCCAACATTGATAATAATAAGATGTTAATAATAAGAAATGTTTCTTGAGCAGCAAATCCAAAAATTAGAATGATTTCTAAAGAATCATGTGACACAGAAGACATCTGAAAATTCAGCTTTGGTCATTACAGTTATAAATTACATTTTAAAATGTCTTAAAATAAAATGGTTATGTTAAATTTTAATACTATTTCACAATGTTACTGTTTTTACTATATTTTTGATCAAATAAATGCAGCTCAAATGCAGTCACAACACATACACGACTGATGAGAAACTGATGAGGAACCCTTTAACCCTATTTTATTAAAAATATTCTTAAAAAAACCCACACTCAATAAAGTCAATTTGAACCACTTTTTATTCATTAAGTGTTAAAGATCTTTGCTTTAACAGGTGTGACAAAAAAAGCTTATTTATTATGTATTTATGAGGCATTTTTGACTTATTTAATTGAGTGACAAACGGTTACTTTTAATTATGTCACACCACAAAGCAAGTTCTGGTGATATTTATCAAAACCACAGAAAAGACAAATCCAAATTGACTCTATAATACTAATTTAAAAAAGTCATTTTCTTAAACAAATGATAGACAAACAAGTCACAGAACCTCTCATGGCTTTGTCAACCCAGTGTTTATTGAACATCTTAATTGTTCTTTGAAGCAAACAAAAGCACATTTATTCTTCTTTAAAGTTCTTTATTTCACTGAATGCTGCTTAGGCATGCGTAGGTCACTATTTATGGTCAGGTTCAGGCCATTGTGTCAAGTTCACCTGAGATGTGAGGCTCAGGCCTAACAATGTATTTGTTTAACGCATGGCCAACAGATATCAGTGCTGGCCACAGAGCCTGACCAACCCCAGTAATGGAGACCGTAGTGACTAGCCTTTGAATTTTGATTATGTTTTATGACTCTTAATTGGACCAGGGTGACCTGTCTCTGTTTCATTGGTTCAGAGGAGGGGTAAAGGGGTGTCCTCTCTCTCTGATTGCAGCTGATTGGACAATCCTCCTGACCTCCACCTCTAAGAGACGGTGAAGACACGTCTCAAGTTCATCCTGAACCTGGGTGGCACCTGGATCGGTTTACCTACACCTGTCCAGTGGACTGAGGCTCCTTCTTCACCCTGCTCACCCCACAGCTTTTAGTCCTCCCCGCACAGACTACTTAACATATCCGCATATCCCAAACACAGGTCCTCTTACTACTCTTAAACAAAACAGCAGCGTATGCTCTTTTAATGGTAAAAAGAATTTGTAAAAAAAAGTTACTGATACAATTTTGGTGCTTATTGAGTCGGATAACAAAATCTCATTGTAGTGAGATTATAGCTTGGGTTTAGTATAAAGTATGTACGCAGCTAACAAACATATGTTCCAGGAATGTTTTGCCAACGTTCCCATTAAGTTATTAAAACATTATTTTTGGAATGTTCTCTGAACGTTCAAAATGTCCAGTTATTAAAATGTTTTAAAACCTTTTTTCTTGGTTATTTGAATATTGAGAACATTCCGTTTTATCATCTTGCAAAAATTATGGTAATGTTATTTTTGTTAATTTTTTCTATAAACATTCCAAATCAAGTAGCAACATTTAAAAAATGACAGACGTCCAACTAAAATGTTTCTGAAAAAAAAAACCATTCCATGATCGATGTATAAATAATCATTTTGTTTTTATGTTTTGAGAACCTTATTAAAGACCAGATAATGAACATTCTTTCAGTGTTATTCGAAGTTCATAACTTTGAGATAACCTAGCAAAACGTTCTGAGAAGGTTCCCTGTTAGCAGGGTAATAATTTGGCCATATGAGTTTGTTTAATATGCCAGCTGTCTATCCGCTGGTATTTTAACAATAATGTTATTCTAACCCTTTATTGCACTGCAGATTCTATATAGTTTAAGTAAGCTTACTATAATCCATATCTTTGGTTTTAGGTCTCACGTGTACTGTGCAAAAAACATGCTTTCTTTGTAGATGCAATGAAAATAATGACCGTAACTCAATAACTTATCAAACAACTACATAACTGGAAATGGAGTACTACATGGAGTACTACAGGTGAGTGAGAGAGCACTTGAGCAGTCGAAAGAATGAGCAAGCCAGGTAATGGCCATCAACCATTTCCAGACTGCAACAGTGCATGGCTACATTTAAAGGGATAGTTCACCCAAAAATGAAAATTCTACTCATCCTGCAAACCTGTATGAATTTCTAACTACAGCTGAAAGGAAGATATTTTGAAGAATGTTGATAACCAAACAGTTGATGGTGCCCATTAACTCCCATAATACTATGGATATTATGGATAGGGCCCATCAACTGTTTGATTACCAAAATTCTTCAAAATTTCTTCAGCAATATGTTCAGCAGAAAACGAACCTATTTATACCAACGCATCTCATGAAAGTGCGTATCAATACCACGAATGTTATTTCTCGTGGCATTTATACGCCAAAATCAGTTTTGGCGTGCATATGCTACGCACGGAAAATACCTTGGGTAGGATTAGGGGGAGGGGGGGATGGGGGTGCGTGCGTATTACACGCCATAAAGTGCGTATCATATGCACACGAAAACTGCGTATCAAATATACGCCAAAACTGATTTTGGCGTATAAATGCCACGAGAAATAACATTCGTAGTATTCATACGCACTTTCATGAGATCGGGCTCATTTATACAGGTTTGGAACAACTTGAGGGGGTGATCAAATGACAGAATTTTCATTTTAGGGTGGACTATCCCTTTAAAGTTCCTCATTACATAGGAATTTAAAAAATAAAATCATCATTAAAGAGTTCTAAAATATTATTGTTCAAAAATGTATTGTTTTGGACAAACAAAAAAAAACATTACAAATGACTTAAATTGATATTTTTCCATCATTTTTCAAGTTTTTTATTATAAGTACAAAAACAATATAGTTTAACGACAATACACAATAAACAACATAATTTATTGTAAAATATTGACATTTAAATAAAAATGTAAGTGCTTTGAGAGTGTAGGAAGACCAACTGATTGATTACTTCATCACATCACAATGCTCAATTTATTTGTTTATTTATTTCTTTACATTGGTTTATCTTCTCTGATTTGGCGGTATCTCTTTGCAGGATTATGGCCGATATAGTTCTTCACTTGGAACTGCACTGATAAACACGATTTAAAACAAAATAAATAATATTGAAACGACATGGACTGATGGCTTCAACAGAAGCATTTATTATCCATTAACAATCTCGAAGCTCACAAAGGTCTTTAAAGTTCCTCTATGGAGAAAATGAATGGTATTTTTACATCCGGAACCTGAATGTTTCTCTCTATGGCCTCAATGGCTGGATTGATTCTGTTGATGGGAAGACCTTGTGGACAGAAGAAACCCTTTGCCCCCTCCTTTCCCTCTATGCTCTCTACCCCTCTGTAGATGTGATTGGTAATAGCATGCGTTTATCCTCTCTTTTATGTTGCGAACGCGATGCTAGCGTAATGTAGCATTACCTGTTGTTCTCACATGCAGAGCGGCATCTCTCTCTGTATAATAACCCTCCCTTAGGAGAGTGAAGGTTTAATGTGGCCTTATCACGTTGGGTTGTCTGGCTTGCAGTCAAGTTAAGGTCCACAAGGTGAAATGAGTTTGGCAACCTCGCCGGGCGGCACGAGCCGCGAACACACATCCTGGTGCAGTAAGAGGGATAAAGAATGGGGAAATTGACTGCATAAGCAGGACAGATAGAGTTGTACCTCTCCTCTCTCTTGCTCTTTCTCTTTATCAAATGCTGGTCCATAGAAGATTTCAAGCCCTTAATCGCCAATCATTTCTCAATGAAACCCAAAGGAGCAGGTTTTTAATGATACCCACTTTGTCCCCCCATAATCCCTCGCTGTTATGCACCATGAGAGAGGGATCCATTTAAGTGGGACCGGTGTGAACACATGAGGTACCCTGCTCTGTGTCTAGACCGGTCCCTTTCTCTTTTTCCAGTCTGTCTTGGATAATCTATATTAATTAGAAGATCATTTTTCTATTCAGGGAAGTTCAAAATAGCATGGTGCTTTGATCTTAATTGGACATATTGACTGTGATTGATACCTGATATCATAAGCGAGTCTCTCTTTTGCCTCATTAGAAACTCTGAAGTAGACTGAAAGCACATACGCACACACAACAGACCGATTCGTGACTAATAACCACCCTGAGATGGCAAGGCATGTCTCGGAGCCTCTTCACCTCCCCCCTCCCCCTCTTTCGCATTCTCATTTTCTCAAACACGCACACACGCACTCCCACTTTTCTAACTGGCCTCATTAATGGGAGATGATGAGCATCACTCTTGCCTCAATTAAAGAGTCAATCTCCTGCATTAGCCCCACAGAGCCGCGACCACACACGAGGGGTTCGCTCTGCACGGCCTCCCCCCTGCCAACTGCTTTCTCTGAGGCACTCAGGTGAGGAGAAGAGGGATGGACCCAGTATCATTGCTGGGTTTGAGTAAATGAGTGCTTCTCTCCTTCCCCTGTCCACCTGGTGAAACTTAAACCTGGGCCTTGATAATGATTTCAGGATCAGAGAAGTGGGGGAGGCTGAGCATAATTATGTCCTTAACTTGAGTTAAGAGAGCGGTTTATTGAATACTACATGTAAATGAATGCAGAGCGATTGCCAAATGACTGACTTGGGCAAGATGGAAGATAGCTAATGCCAGATATATCTTTGCAAAAAGTAAGGTCAAAAAGTGCACAGATGTACAGGTGTTTTACCCGAGTCAGGGTTATTATAGTTAACTAAAACCATAAAAAACTAAAAGTTAACTGAAATAAAATATATAAAAAATGTAAGCTTGTTTTATTTCAGCTTTTTTCATTTTCATTTAGCCACTAAAACTAAGAAAAAAAATCAAAAGGGGTCGCTTTTTTAATATATATAAATAATCGTTTGCTGAATGCTTTGTTACATCTTTCTATCTCTCAAGTGTTTCTGGTAGAACTAAAATAAAAAAAAATGAAAAACTATACATATATACATATAAACTATAATGGCATCTCAGTAATACTAAAATAACCCTGACCCATTGTTTTTTGAATCACTTTAGCTGTGGAACTTTTTATCAAAATATTTGCATGTAATGCAATCTAATAATGCTAATCAATTAATTAATCTAATTGTTAATCAATTGAATTATTCACATATAGCAAAGGAAACCATGTAATGCTATTGTGACAGATGATTAAATCTATGAATAGACATTACAAAAAGAAGCCACTAAATACTTTAATATATTATATTAATATATGTTTATATGTTTATATATGTATGTATATATATGGTACATATGTAAAACATCAGTTAAATTGGCAGCCATATAATTTCTTCATTCAAGTAGATGGAATTGCACACACTCAACCTGATTGTATTTACATGATCTTTTCCTCAAGAACATTTTAAAGTATATGGACATGTTTGAATTGCCGATTAGCTTTAGGCGCAGTCCTCAGCCTAATCACGTAAGATTTTCCTCATGCTTTCTGGCTAACACATCACACATAAAAGCACACTTTGGAGCCTCTCTTTCCACACTTGGAATGGTAAACATCATTAGGTGTGCTAAGTGCAACATTTATCGACTTAGATTGGCGCAGCTATCAAAAGGAACTGAATGGTAGCCGGGGTTGGCTGGGTCCCTGCTCGTTGGCAGCAACGTTTTCAAAGAAAGGACAGAGAAATCATTAGAAAAATAGGATGCTTCAGAAAATAAATAAAAAATACGATAAACACTGCACAAACATGAAAGCAGACGCATTTAAAGAAGCATTCAAGAGTTGTCGCAGCAGGATAAACTGCTTCCTATAGGGCCAGCGATGGCACACCATGTTTTCATCATTAGGACTAAAGCGAAGTGTGTGTGTGTGTGTGTGTGTGTGTGTGTGTGTGTGTGTGTGTGAGTGATTGTGCAGCAAGAGAGGAAGATGGAGGATGGGAAGCGAACCGAAATGAATGACATATTGTGAAATCTTTACCTACAAAGCAGAGTCTTCCTCCATGCAAATGAGTCTTCTGCTCCCTCTTGATAAGGATCTGTTTGATGGGACACATGCGGAATATGAGGCGACTAATTCCCTTATTAGTATTCAACGCGGCTGATTGGCAAAAACCAGGGAGAGCCAGGCGCAGAGCTCTTGCTGCAAAACCCAATATTGATTTGTTTAATGGTGTCAGCGAGTCAAAAATCACAAATCTCCAGTCAATTGTTTATGAGGCTGTTAGTGGGGCAATGAATGCCCCTGGTTTAATTAATAACTCATTACAGAGATGTGATTATATGCTTGAGCTCCTAATGGACCCTGTCTGTTTCACAGATCCCGGGAAAGGTGTTTTGACAGAGCCAAGGGAAGAGAATGAGGCATCTGATGCACTCAAATCTCTGTTTGTCTTCCGTGACGTCTTTGTTTGTTTTGCCTCATGACTGGTCTAGCGTCACATGCATCTCTAAATTTCACGCTTTAACAAACTCTTCAGTATGGGGATTTGGGCTCTGCAGCCCTACCCACAACAGGATGAAAATAGTAAAAAAAAAAAAAAAAAAAAGTGGCTGTTAAAGGGGTAGTTCACCCAAAATTATTTTTCTCATTAACCCCATAAGGCCTATACTGTACCATATTTGATATGCAAATTTTTTAGGCCTCTGAAAGATCAGATGACTAAAACTTTGCTGAAAAACATTTTGTACACAATCTGCATGCCTTCTGCCATTGGACTGATAGTTTATACTTTTTAGCAAGTAAAATAACTTTTTGTATAATTTTAAAAATGTCCCCGGTTGTGGTACTTTTTTCTGTGAAATGTAAGAAAAACTTTTATATATTTAAATGAACATTTGGTAACACTTTAATTCTGATGGTCCACTTTAGACATTCTGTAACTTTGCAACTACATGTTATCAGTCAGTAAAGTAGTAGACTGTCTGCTTAATAGCCTATCTGCTACTTTATTTTGATGGTCTGCAAACAGACATTCTATACCGGGCACAATTATTGGTACCCCTAGAATTTTTTACGAGTAAAATATCTTTGAAGTATATTTCCATTACTATTTACCCTTTTTTTTTTTAGCACACCAGGGTGACTAGGAACATGAAATTGTGTTTCCTCATATTTAAACTCCTGTGAAACAAGAAGGCATAGCTAGACAAAGGCCAAAATCCCTTAATCATCCATCACAATGAGTAAAACCAAAGAATATAGTTGTGATGTGCATCAAAAGATTGTTGAGCATCACAAAATAGAAAGCGGCTGTAAGAAAATATCTAAAAAAATTAACCCCTAAATCACCACATCTTGTTTCCTCGCTCCTCCAAAAACAAACTCCAGCATATTCAGTTGTCAGATATAACTGAAACTTCAAAAGAGATTCTATGGTCAGATGAAACAAAAAAAGGGCTTTTTGGCAGCAAACCTTCCAGATGTGTTTGGTGCAAACAGGGATAAAAAGTACCCCATGCCTACGGTTAAATATACTGCTTGATGTTATATGTCGTGGGCCTATTCTTTTGCTGGAGGTCCTGGACATCTTGTTCAGATACATGGGAATTCTAGCAAATACCAACAGATAAAAAAATCAATACCTGAAGGCCTCTGCTAGAAATCTTATAATGGGCCGTGGTTGGATCTTCCATCGGGACAACGGTCCAAAACAAACATCAAAATCAACACAAAAATGTGTTACGGAGCACAAAATGAAGCTTCTGCCGTGACTGTCACAGTTCCCTGACCTGATAAGTGGGCTGAACTGAAGAGAAGAAGCACAAACATGGATCTGGGAATCTGAAGGACCTGGAGAGATTCTGGATGGAGGAATGGTCTCTGATATCTTGTCAGGTGTTCTCCAAACTCATCAGGCATTATAGGAGAAGATTCAGAGCTGTTATCTGGCAAAAGGACATTGAAAAAGTATTTAATAAAAGGGTGCCAAATATTTGTGGCCAATGTGTTTTGCAGAAAAATATTTATTTCATAATGTGATTTCCCCCGCACTTTCAATTCTTTTACTTCAGTGAAAGGTTAAATTTTTTTTTTTTAATGAAAGGCCAAAATGATAAACAATGCAGGTTTTTTTTTACAGCCATTTTTGATCATATTTACCAGGGGTGCCATTAATTCTGACCACAACTGTAAGTACTAATGACTACAGGTCAACTTGTTTAACTAACCCCAACCCTAACCCTGACCTAACAGTCTACTACAGTCTACTAATACTATAATAAAAGTTACTTGACATATTGTTGCAAAGTTACTTATAGTAGGTGTATAAAGTGGACAATCTACATTAAATGTAACCAAACATTTACTGGACAGAAGCAATTTAAGTTTACTATATTATCATCATAAATAAAACAAATGTTAAAATTAATGTGTCAAGTAGGAGGAATGTTTATTTCATCATTGTATTTCATCACTGTACTGTACTGCATTATAAGTTTTGCCCCCCACAACAAAAAATGACAGAACTTTGATCATAAATCTAATAATTTTTATATCTAAGACATATTAGTGAGAGATGCCAACTGATATTTATATGAATAAGCAGTCTGCTATACTGTTATAAAGATATCATTGATTTACATTGGAATTTTCTCTTACTTTTTGGTTATAAAAATATCCGTAACTGCACCAAATTGCATATTTTTTATCAATTTGGGTGTTTTTTTCCTCCTGGAAAATAAGCACCAAATTCTCCTATATTATACTATATGAACCATAAAAGCTTGATGTATCAAATATAATACTCAACAAAATTTACATATGTAAACTTTAGTATGTAAAGTATGTTTTTTTTAGATTAAAAAAAAAAAATCCAAAAGTTCAATAAACTGATTTATTAAAAATATATATTTTTTTGACGACTATTTAATATCAGGCTTTACAGGGTTAAAAATCATAAAACAATTATAATTCTGTCATTATTAGCTTTCCAAACCTGTAACACAAAAGAAGAACATATTAACTGTTTTTGTCCTTACAATGAAAGTCAGTGGTATCCAGCACTGCACAACATTGGACCCCATTTTATTAAATTAAATGGACAACAAAATACATTTTTCCAAATATCTTCTTTTGTGTCCCACAGAACAAAAGAATGTCATACAGCTTTGGAACGGCATTAAGGTGAGTAAATAATGACAGAACTTTCATTCTTGGGGAACTATTCCTTTACCTAAGGTCAGCAAGAGTGTATCGCTTGAACAGAATTGCAAAACTAAGAAGTTCTTAAAGTAACACGTCTTATCAAAATGACTTCTATGATAGAGATGTCCATTACCCCAGTTCTTTTCTGCCTTTTTAAAGTAAACACACACTTAAATTTCAGATTTGTACTCATGTCTCTTTGCAAGAATATTACACAGAGTTTCAGATATGCTTTACAGAGCCTGACAGAGGAGGTCTCTATTTAGAGGCAGAATAAGAGCAGTCATTACAGGCATATTTCAGTCCACTGTGAGCTGCCGGCCTGCCCCTGCTGTTATTGTTATTTTCTCTATTCCTTGATGGCCACTAAAGCGGAAAAATGGATCCGCACTTGGGCAGAAATATGAGGCTTCGTGGAGTTAAACATTCAAATCCATGCTGCAGCTTACACACCACACACACACACACACACACACACACACACACACACACACACACACACACACACACACACACACACACCACACACACACACCCTCCTTCCATTTTATTCTCTCTGACAGGATTAGCTGGTCTGCGGTGTTAGAAATACATTAAGTGGACCTTTGCAGGCCACTTATTATGCTTGATTATGCAGCTGGAATGGGGAAGGTAGGCGTTGTTTGTAGTTAAATAACTTCTGAGATGCCTTTTTCCCCCCTTTTCTTTTTCCTCTTCCCTCCCTTTCTTTTTTTTAAAGTGACCGTCTTCAAAGCATAAACGGGTCAGCAGCTCCGCCACAAGACTAAGATTGATTTCCACCCTCCTACTCCTTTGTTCCCGCAGTTTTAAAGCAGACAGGAACTGGTAAATTAGTTTGTCTATTAATGAAACAGCCAATGAAACTCCCATAAAAGTTCAATCTAGGAAAAAACAATGGCAAAGCACCTCGTGGGTGAAGATACAGGCCAAAAAGCAGGAGGCTGCAGTGTTCTTGGGCTAATGAAATGGTTAACTCGTGTTGGAGAACAGATAGGATTATGTTCCATCTGGGCTGTGGGCCAGCCTATAGGTATGATGTAAATTAACTTGAATTACAATAAATAGTCTCACCAGCTGTCCATCTCCCCACTTTTCGCTGCCTGATTAGAGTGTGCTACGTTATAATACATTCTGGGATGTATTGGGGTCAGAAAGAAATATAACACATCGTCATCAGACTGAGCCGCTCTTTCTTCAACCCCCTAAACTACCATCATCATCTCAGCCTCTTATGTTTGGACAGCTGGCACCAAACAAGCAGAGAGTGTTTCGACTTAAAACAAGTGGACAATTCAACTGCTTTTCCCAAACTTTGCATAAAAATCAAGTGTTTGACGGGTGGGTGTGAGAATCAGAGAGACAGGCGCAGAAGGAGACACAAAGAAACAGACAGAAAAACAAACAGATAGATAGACAGTCTGACAAATTACAATTATGAGATAATTTATTAGCCTGCATACCTGATATCACTAAAAGGGGAAACGGTTTCATTTGTCTGAAGCTCTTTAGAGGGATTTAACTTTGAGGGCCTCTAAGTCAACAGCATTAAAAAAGGCCATTAATATATTACAGAAGCAAGAACATGATTTAATTTTGATTTCAGTTAGGTATTCAGTATTATAGAAACATTAACATAATTTAAAAAAAGTTCAGTTTTAAAAGATTATTCAGAGACATTGTGGTTGTCAAACATTAGTGGAAACATGTTCATAGTTAATGTGATGAACCACACCTGCTTGGACATCTACATCTGCTAGGACACCTGCGTGAACTTGAGGGGAACTGACTTCATATATCCACCAAAATCACTTTGAGACCACCAAGTTAGCATTGACAAAAGGTCTTGTATCATTTGTTGGCACATGCTGATATTCTGTTATCAAACGCAATAACATTCAGAATTTAATCTCTTAATTCTTTTTGGGGCTGTATATTAAATACATGCTAAATATGTAAAAGTATTCATATTAACACAAAAATGTGGTTGGTCACTTTACTAATATTTAAAACACTGTATGTGTGTGTGTTATCTACATTTCACAGCAGTGTCATTTTAGTACTATTTTAGTTTTTACTAATATTTTGACCATTATATTTTGTTTTATTTTTTAGCTTAATGTTTAGTAATTTTGTGCTTTTGTTTGTTTGTTTTAGTTTCGTAAGAACGTCACTTTTATTTTAGTTAGTAATTTTAATACTTCATCTTCAAATTTATTTCAGATTCTTTATTTAAATTAACAGAAATGTTTCACAGTAGCAAATTATGAGTGTCAAATGTAAGTATTAAACATGTATAAATGCTGGAGGTGATCTAAACACTGATTTCACAATGAATAAATTAAGTGAAGGGAATAAATAAAAAAAGAATAATGTCAATATCCATTTCAGTAATATCTTGACATAATTATCTCACATTCTGCAATAGCATAGACACAAGTTGCTAAAGGGATCAGGGTAACCAACAAAAGCAGGAGCACACAGCTCATGGATAGAGGAGTATTTATTTGAACAGTAGTAAAGCTCTCCGAAAGCTGCAGCGATCAACAGAGTCCAGGCCTTCGGGTCAAAGGTGTAAAGCCTGCAGACTTCTAAACCATTTCACTCCCAGATTGACACCTCATCTCTGCTCTGACACATCTGATCCCAAAGAGCAGGAACCCCTTTCCATCCCGATTAAAAAACATGCACCAGCAGTTACCATTTAACACCTGTTCGCCCTAATTTCCATTCTGGGGTATGCAATGGATTTCAAATCATTTATCACTTCCTAAAATGCTTCCACATGTGAGTTCCCTCCTCCCTTTTTCTGGAAAGCCCTTTCCCACCTCCGGCCAACCTTTTCCAAATGTATTAAAATTCATTTGGGCCCAAAGAAGTTCAGACACTGATGTTTCATTGTGGTGATGTCTGGTAATTATTAGACCAAATTACGGGTCCTGCTTGTGACTTGACAAGGTAGACTTCATGTTAAAGTAGGGTGGGGGTGAGGGGGATAAGGTTTAAATTTGGAGGGGTGGTCTGTGGGGCTTTGTGGACTTTAAATGGGCTCTCCTGTACTGGGGTGTCAGTCATTGGCCCAACAGATCGCCACTGTGGAAACAAGTTAGCAGTAGACTGCGGGAGTCCCACAGGGGGCTGTACTGGGTCCATTTGAGAAGTGAATGTCAAATGTGTAGAACTAAGAATCAGCCAGGTCAATCTGGCGTAGTTTTTATAGCAAACATAAACAGTACAGTATTTTATTACAAATTCCACCACACAATCATGGCAATCATAGAAATTCTGGTTAATTTATGTTCTCAAGGAGCTGCTGTATTTCTAAAGATCACAGATCATCTATGTGCATATGAGGTCTGAGACAAATTGCCCACTACATAGGCTACTTTTCCAGACCTAGAGTGATAATGCGGTCATCAATACAATGCAAAATTGCACATAGCATTAATATAATTGGTGGAAACTTCTTTTAAAGGTCTTCTAATGTCATAAATACAGTAATGCAAAATTCATATTGTTTAAGCCATTTATAGAGATAGTGTGATTTAGTAGGTTATTAAAAAAAGTTTAAATTAAGTTTCAGTGTGACTAAATATCAAAAGAAGCAAACACTTCTGTTAATTTCTGGAGAACTACTGCCACACTATAATGTAATGAGAGGGTGTGGAGGGAAATCACACTTTAACTTAATTAAAACTCTGAACTGCTACATTTATTGTTTACCAAATAGGTTTTTAACATATTTGCTCCATCTTTGAAACAAGAATTGTTAGAAACCATACAGTAAGTGTTCTTAATTAGAGCTGTGCTGTAAAAATGTGCACTAATCAGATATGCTTAATAACAAAGTCCATGAAATTACTAATTAGAATTTCATTAAAAGGTACTGCTTTATCGTCAAAGGAAATCGTAACCTTTAAAATGCTTTCAGGAAGGCACACGCCTCTTCAAATGAGAAAAAAAGGAGGAAATTGATGGCTTTTGATGTAATATCTCATTTAGGATTCAAGCTAAATTGGGCTATTTAAACATGTCATTGTTTTGAGCGTAATTTATCAGACTAATTAACACGCGTTATTACTTGGGTTGGGCATCTGACAGCATATTGTGCTTCTCCAGCTTCCTAAATTGTCAAGCATCTCAAGGCACACAAAAAAGTTTATTGTGATCATTTCATTACAACTGTCAGAAAACCCCTCACAAAATAGGAACAGATTACCTCAACTAGTGAGCAAAACATCTTTGTTGCTGTTTTTTGTTTTTTTCGCTGTCACATGCTGTATCACCTATTTGTGCCAAAATAAATTACTATATATACTGATATGCCCTTAAAGGGTGCAAAATGGTTGAAAATTGGAAATTGAAAGAAATAATAACTTAAAAAACGGTTAGTTATTCCATTGGCTGGAACTGTTAATCTGCGAGATGAGAAGGCATTTCAGAATAATGCTATGATATATCACACCTCTTTTTATCTGAAAGCATGGCAAACATTAGTACGAGACTCAGTTATTTGTTGATAACAATTAACGTGCATATGCCTATCAGTTTTTATATATTATATTGGCATGCTTCTGTCGTAAGCGACAATGCAGGTGACAATAGAAAACAGAAATATAGTGGGTTGCATAGTTCATGTTTGTTGGTTGGATGCCTGGCAACGTTCTTTTTAGCCGTTGGAGGTTGTTGAATGAATGCATATAAGTGTGATGAACAAAGATTTGATAACACATGATGACCAAGAGTGCCACAGTCACGACATTTCAAAATTATTCTTTCCCACTGCTGTGAGATTCATTAGCATTTGTCTATAACAAGACAGCAAGTGGTTGTTTAGGCCAGTGGGGGAGCATCAACACATGCCATGAATCAGTCGTCCACTATAATTAAAGGCCTCTATTAAGTTAATTACCAGTATCTCACACAGCAGTGCATGCTGGGAAGGCAGCCATTTGATTTGCCCTGTGGGCATCTTATGCAGTTTTTTCCTCATCATTTTTCTGCCATGCCTACATCTCATCAGTACCATAACAAAATTACAGCAAAAATATAAATAGCCAGAAAACAATTTAGTAGAGCCAAGAAAGAATTGATGGCTGTCATTCCCTAAGCATGCGTACTAACGTTTTCGCAAACATACATGATTCACCAAAAACGTTTGTACTAAAACTTATAGGGACTTATAGGAACAACTGAAACCACACCTACGCAAAAAGCAACACTTTATAATGAGTAGTAATAAAGTATTTACAAATCATTTGCAAACTACTAGTTAATAGTACATTAATAGAATATTTACAAAGTGATTTCTTCATTCATTTTCACATAATTAACAAATCATTATTGTTTAATTAGTTCATACATAAGTTATGTATATGTATAAGTTAATGCTTTGTTAACCTATTAGCCATACATTTTTCTCACAATTTTACACTTTAGATTAGGTCGCGGGATATCTAAAAATGTCATTAATTAAGTGCTTTAAACCAACCTTTATATAACATTAATACTAAGAGTTCATTAAAATGTTTACATTAAGCCTATTTCCAAAGCTGAACATAACCACTTAAAAAAATTAAATACCATAATACTGTCAATAGGAAATACATACAAATATTCATTAGGTCGCATTGTTAAAAAACATCAGTTTGGACATTATAAAAAAACTTATTTCTCAGGAAAGTCCCCATAAAACATGGAAACCCAAAGTGTGTGTGTGTGTGTGTGTGGCTTAATGCATTTGTAAACATTTTAAGGAACTCGTAATACTAATGTATAATAATCGTGTTAAGAAGTTATAATTATATTACATTATATTATAAAATTAATAAATATTAACATTTTCTTTTACCTTAAATATATTGCACCATATAGTAAAAGAGTTGCGTTATAGCTTTAGCTGCGAGGTTTTTCTGAATTTCCGTGAATGTACAGCAGCTGGCTAAAGAGAGGTCTGTAATCTGGGTCTGTATAAAAGGTGTTTAATGTGTTTGAACTGGTTTTGAGAATGGCACACTTGGCATTGCTCGAGGATCTGGCGAGAGGGCATATGTTTGACAAGAGTGACACAAGGCTGTACAGGAAAGGTTGTGTGGAAAGCCCTTATATGGGGATGGTTTGGTTTGGGTTTTATGCAAATGACTAACCTTGTGCACATGGTCGCTCATTTAAAAAATACTACAAATTCACTAACATTATAAGAAGATTAAGTTCAAATTCATGTACGCAAATTCTCTTTGCGTACAAATACGAAATAATCCGTGCAATTATTAGTGAATGAGACCATGGGTTCTGTATTACTTTTGATCCATTAGAAAATATCAACATCATTTTTGCAATAAATATTGCTTTGCTTTTAATTTTTATCCTGGTCTGATTTTATATTCCACTGAATATAATTACATATAAACACACACACACACACACACACACACACACACACACACACACACACACACACACACACACACACACACACACACACACACACACACACACACCACACACACACACACACACACACACACACACACACACACACACACACACACACACACACACACACACACACACACAGATCGGATCTATAAAAAAAAGACTAATTTGTATATTGGTTCGAAACATATTTGCACCAAAGCAATGGTGACACCTTCTCTTACCTCACAACTGTGAAAGTGCCTGAAATTAAGACAGATGGACAAATTTACCTGTCAGCCCTGCAACCATGATGTCAATGCTTTGTAATTCTCTTCCTGTTTTAAAAGTAAAGGTCAGACATACCTCTGTTACCCAGCTTTTATTCCCCTAACAGGTCATTACAGTCCTGTTGCTAACACCAGGACCCATGTCCCTCCTCACGGCTGTGGGTACAATTAAGGAGAACAGTAAATGCAGCTGGGGGATTAACAAAGAGCAGGACTTTACGTACAAATGTGTCGTCAGGTGGCTTCAGAGAGAAAGATGGTTTCAGGAATTGACAAATTGTTGTGTGCTCGCCAAGCACTGATCCACTAATAAGGCTATGGTTCTTTAGAGTTTGATTAGCCTATGAACGCCCAGTTAGAGGCTCATAAATGGACCTCCAAAAATGTGTTACTTCGTGAACAACCTTCATACCAGAAAAAGACTAATGAGGCGTTTTAATGAACTAGTTGTCTTGCTGCTGTCTTCTCGAGGAGGGTAAAGGGTAGGGGGTCAAGACCATTACCAGCCTTTATGCAGACGCAAGGCTGTTGGGAAATCTATTGACAGCTACTAAGCTATTCAAGTGCACTGAGACTTAATTAGAATTACATGTTTGAGATTGACTCTGAGATCTGTTGATACGTTTCTGCACTACAACTGTTATAACGAACCATTGTGATTTATCCATTCTTCTATCCCAGTTTAATATGCAACTACAAAAGATTGTTGGTTTAACTTGAAAGGGAGTTATCTGGTTGTGTAAAAACTTTGAGTTCATTGAAATTAACATTTTTAATAAACAGATAATTAATGTGGATCACATATACTATTTTGAGTTTCTAAGTTGATTACACAAAAGATAAAAAGTTTTAATAAATTATGAAATTTATATTTATTTTTTTACAGTGCATAAGTAATCCATTGTAGATTGATTTCCTTGGAACGTGCGATCAAAACATTGCTAAGTTTGTTTGAGCATCATGACCAGCCTGACAACAGAAACATTTGCAGAAACTGCAAACAGCAGGAATATCTGTTTGTCCAACCAATGGAAGATCAGGGAAGTATTCAGCACAATAAAAATATACTGTAAAAAAACAAAAAAAAAAAAACAAAACCTGACAGCTGAGGATGCCAAAATTTCACTGTAAAATTATGGTCAGAATGTTTCAGATGTACAGATAACCACTATGATAATATACACTCACCGGCCACTTTATTAGGTACACCTGTCCAACTGCTCGTTAACACTTAATTTCTAAGCAGCCAATCACATGGCGGCAACTCAATGCATTTAGGCATGTACACATGGTCAAGACAATCTCCTGCAGTTCAAACCGAGCATCAGTATGGGGAAGAAAGGTGATTTGAGTGACTTTGAACGTGGCATGATTGTTGGTGCCAGAAGGGCTGGTCTGAGTATTTCAGAAACTGCTAATCTACTGGGATTTTCACGCACAACCATCTCTAGGGTTTACAGAGAATGGTCCGAAAAAGAAAAAAACATCCAGTGAGCGGCAGTTCTGTGGGCGGAAATGCCTTGTTGATGCCAGAGGTCAGAGGAGAATGGCCAGACTGGTTCGAGCTGATAGAAGGGCAACAGTGACTCAAATAACCACCTGTTACAACCAAGGTGGGCAGAAGAGCATCTCTGAACGCACAGTACGTCGAACTTTGAGGCAGATGGGCTACATCAGCAGAAGACCCCACCGGGTGCCACTCCTTTCAGCTAAGAACAGGAAACTGAGGCTACAATTTGCACAAGCTCATCGAAATTGGACAATAGAAGATTGGAAAAACGTTGCCTGGTCTGATGAGTCTCGATTTCTGCTCCGACATTCGGATGGTAGGGTCAGAATTTGGCGTCTACAACATGAAAGCATGGATCCATCCTGCCTTGTATCAACGGTTCAGGCTGGTGGTGGTGGTGTAATGGTGTGGGGAATATTTTCTTGGCACTCTTTGGGCCCCTTGGTACCAATTGAGCATCGTTGCAACGCCACAGCCTACCTGAGTATTGTTGCTGAGCATGTCCATCCCTTTATGACCACAATGTACCCAACTTCTGATGGCTACTTTCAGCAGGATTATGCGCCATGTCATAAAGCTGGAATCATCTCAGACTGGTTTCTTGAACATGACAATGAGTTCGCTGTACTCAAATGGCCTCCAGTCACCAGATCTCAATCCAATAGAGCATCTTTGGGATGTGGTGGAACGGGAGATTCGCATCATGGATGTGCAGCCGACAAATCTGCGGCAACTGTGTGATGCCATCATGTCAATATGGACCAAACTCCCTGAGGAATGCTTCCAGCACCTCGTTGAATCTATGCCACGAAGAATTGAGGCAGTTCTTCTGAAGGCAAAAGGGGGTCCAACCCATTACTAGCATGGGGTACCTAATAAAGTGGCCGGTGAGTGTAGGTGGTACAATACAAAGTCACATCAGAGGTTATCATAAGTGTTTATCATAAGTGGCCCGTCTAAAAAAACATGGTCAATACTTGTATATAGATAGTACACAGCATCTTACACACAAAACAAGACAAAATTAGGGTAACGTATGCAATATTGCAATAGCCATTAACTAAAGAACAGAAAATGTAACAAAAACCACCCTACACATCACTGAGGAACAAGACTATTTAAAGAAAATATATGTTAGCTGGATTTTTACTGTTTTACACAAAAAGCATAGTTTTTAATTGCAAAAAACATATATTTGACAGAATTGAAGAGTACAATTAGATACATTGTGATGTTAAAGGGGTCATATAATGGTACATGCACTTTTACAAGTTTATTGTACTGAAATGTGTGTTGGCAGTGCCTGTACACATCCATCATATAATGATAAAAATCCATCCAGTGTTTTTGTTTTAATCTCCTTATATGTTTTCCCCTGCCTCAAATTGAGCCGTTCGGCCGTGTGACGTCACACGGTTGGACGCCCCTCCCACGATTGTTGATTGACAGCAGCGTTTCAACACAGACCCGCCCTCGCTCGTAAGCGAGCTGTCAATCATAGCCCGCGCGGACCGGTGTCGTGCCGAAAAGTACGCTAGAGCACTGTCTATGAGCAGAATGGAGTCTAAGCGAAGTGGTGTTCTGTTCTTGAGTGCAATAAGGAACACAGCAGTCATTTTGATGTTCCTAAATCCGAACCGCTGAAGACGCAGTGGCTGAGTTTGTTTTCGAAGGGAATATTCCCCACGATCAACGTCAATGCTTTGATGTTTGCGCGAATCATTTCACACCAGACTGCTCTATAAACGAGGAGGGTCAGTGTATAGCTGCTCCTGAAAAAAGGATCGGTACCAACCAACTATTCCTGTCCCTGCTGCACCTCCAGAAGAACTGAAGTGAGTGTAACGTTTTATTTAACCTTTATATTAATATTTATATTAATCTTTGCAAATCGCTAGCTTCACGATGAATACGGCTAAGGTTTACAGTACACTCAGGGTACATTACGACATGTTTTCTATGTAAGATGTTCTCAATATAATTCATAATCCCACGTTTATAATGAACAACGCGTTATGGTTATTGGGTTATTGTGTTACAAACGTGTACGCACAGAACAGAGGCGGGCTGAGGAAAGCTCATTATCATTTAAAGGCATATGCACTTAAACGGCGTGCTGACAACAGAGCTGTTTTTGACCAGGTCAAATAAGTGTTTTCTTTCAATACTAATGAGAATTTTTAATTAAAGTATATTACAAACTTTTAATTTAGACCCTAAAGAGTCACGTTAGCTTGTACAAAAATGGCATTATATGACCCCTTTAAACCTTTTGTTGTGTTGCTGTTTTCGTGCAGGAAAACTATTTGAAAAAGTCAATTTTTTTGATATTTCATTTGGTGATGCTAGTTGCGTAGATGCTAATTACTCACTTTCATGATCTTTAAAAACACAAAACTAATTACTCATTATGATCTAATTTAGTCCATCAGAGTAACACTTACAATAACAGGATCAAATCAAACCAGACTCTCTGGGCAAATGCCATGATTTCATCAATTCAGGAAAATTAAATAGAGCCATATAACTGATATCCGAATTAACATTCTGAGAGTCCCTTTGTTGTTTTATATGTGGATACAGTAAGGTTACACAATCTGAACAAACATAGTGCAGCACCAGCAATGCTGTTGTAGGCCAGCTAATAATCTCAAAACACCGTAAACGAGTCTCCAACATCTAACCAGAGATGGGAAGGAGGGTTGTGGGGGGTGAGAGAGGGAGACATAGAAACAGAGACATGGAAAGAGGAAAGAAAAGCGGGAGACAGAGGAACTAAGAGCGAAAAAAACATTAATTATTAGCCCCAGTGGGATCTTTTATATTCTGTCGAGCTTGGACAACACCAATTAATACAGCAATTATTATCCTGGCCTATAGCGAGGGGTTGACTAAGCTGCCTTGCCATCTGACGATCGCGTGAAGAGGGGAGCGCGCCGGGAGAGGCATGCTGGAACCAGATTACTCATCTCACCAGAAGCCTCTTATTATGCATGGAAGATGGAGAGAGAGACACAAACAGAGGGTAATTATTTAGTCTGTGAATTTCAACCCAACAATCACTAATACACAGCCTTTCATGAGATAATAAGCAGTTTGCTTTCACCTTCTGGGGCTTGGAACGGGGCTAATGAGATGAATTACGACTAAAGATGGTGGAAATATACTGTTCTTCTAGCTTGGCAAAGAGCACTTTAGTGTGCTCGGACCGATTCCATATTCGGTTTCCTTTTATCACGTACTTGCTCCTCTCACCATTTCTTCCTGTCTCTTCTTACGGCTCTCCTCTCAACTTATTCTGCTAGAGACACTCATATATCCAGTTTATTGACAGATACTTGATTACTCTGCTTACAATGGTCTAGAGCCAACACATACCCCAATATGGCTTTTGATGTCAGCAGTCCACCTTTTTGGGGACCATTACAATACTAGTGACTTTAAAGTAGTGGAGTAGTAAAACCTGGAGTGGAGTAAGAGTGGACTGATTACAGAATGCTTTAATCAGATAATATATTCCAGTCTATGTATTGCTTAGCAATATGCAAAACTTGCTGATTTGGCACTATTTTCTTGATGCTTTGGAACGTTGATGGAGGGAGAAAAATACAAACTAACTTGTTCTTTTTTGGCATCTATGAAGAACCTTTAACATCCATGGAATCTTTCCACTGCACAAAAGGTTCTTAGTGGAAAAAGGTTCCTTATTAAAATATTCTTTACGCTAGGAAATAAGGTGACCGCGATGGGACGTTCGGTGTACTTAGTTTCGTCATGGCCCATATATGACATGGCCACGACAACACTAACCCGAAGATGTCCCCTCCTGGTCACTCTAAGAAAAAACTTTTCACATGAAGGTTTTTGGGGAACTCAAAATGGTTCATTATGGCATTTCTGCGAAAACCAGAGTGTTTCAAACCTTTATTTTTGAGGTTCATAAACTATCCATGTTCATAAAACCAGTTTCTCGGTTTAATGTCTCTTTCTCTGTTGCTCTCACTTTCTTTCCCTCCCTGTCTCTCTCTCTCTCGCTCTCACCCCCATCTATTTCTTTCTTTCTCTTTTCAGGTGCTATTTTAAGTCCCCTGTCCCTGCCTGGGAAACATAGGCTCCGTTTCCTCAAGGCCACTGTAAAATCTCATCTGACAGGCAATGAATGCCCACTAGATGCTTGCATGTTATCTTGACATGGCCATGTTAAGCTGGCTTCACTGATGCTAAATGGATGTCATAAACCTTTTAGGAGACATGCCGCCTAATGTGTACTTGTGTAAAAGTGTTTGCCAGTGTAATACATTTATGTTTTTATTTAGACCGAGGGAGAACTTACGGCATAACAATGGTTTTAGGGTTCGTACTCGTCAAACTGATCACGCAGGCTGCGATTTATTCGAGCCTCCCGTGGCTTACAAAACACAAATAGCGCAGGATACAAATTGCATAAATGTAATGCGAATTAACGGATCCACACAATGTCAGAATTTACAACATCTCAGAGATGTATAACATATGCATAAGCTCAATATTAATGTCTATGCTTGTTCCAAAGTAACCTCTCAGTACTTCCAAGCTGATATAATGTATTTCAAAGAGACTTTGTCTTTGAATTAGCGATGATTAGAAAAGCAAGCGATGGTATATGAGAATAAAAGGCAAGAATTTATGAAAAAGAAGTTTGGGTTCAAAGTTTAGTCAAGTTTGGAATATGCCGCAATAAAGTTTGATGGTGACTGACGAATCTTGTACTTTCTATGTGTTTGCTGCCTCTGAATATTGTTTATGTTCAGCTAATGGTAACAGCAATACTTTAAGACCAAAGTAAATTTGATCAATTAAGACCAATTAAAATAGCAAATATGCAGTTTATTTGAACTGTTAATAGGTGAAATTATGCCCTGCCTTCTCAGCTTGTCTAGTCAACTTCTTCTCTCTGTTTTGTTCCTTGGCTGGCCTAAGAACAAGAGAAGCTTCATTTATTTAAAACGGTGTTGTGTTGCACCCCGCGCCCCGTTACACAAAAGCAAAGACGAGCAAGGGACAGAGGTGCTGTCATTGTCACCGGCAGGTGTAGAATAACATCTCTTGAGCAGCTTGTAATTAGAGTGGCTGCTGTGTAATGAGGGTGCAAGATTCCTCCCTCTGTTGTTTGTGCCAAACTGGACCTGGCTGTAGATGCCCATCATGGGGGAGACTGCAACAGCCAAAAGCAACCAAAATCATCAAATTGAATGGAATGACCGTTCTGCTAAATTTCAATCACTTGCCTTTTTTGAACAGTCAGGATGATTCATCTCTGGATAAACTGTCAAGAAATACTACCAGAAAGATCTAAGGAATGATATATGATAAGTATTAAAATGCATGCATACTTCTGACATTTGTTCTAATAAATCTCAGGGCACAAAAGTGTGTTTAACAACATTGTTTATTTTTGATTACAGCATAAAAGGTTTTTACATTTTAAAAGTTCCAGACATTCATAAATATTATAAGTCACTACTTCAATATCAATTTAATTGTAAAAATCTCATTCAGGCATCCATAAAAAAACCATCACTCCCAATGTTAAAGCTACTGCTTGTATCCACATAATGTGTATATGGTCTCTCCCCTTAACTCTTTTTGCACTCTTGACAAAATGAAAACTTCTGTCAGAGTCAGATTGAAATTTATATCAGTTTGTCAGGCACAAGCCAAAAACGATCTTACTCAACATTATTGTGATAAGTTTGGTGCCAGAGATAGAGGAGAAAGGGAGGGAAGAGGGAGAGAAGTGCCTTACGCTTCGCTCACCAGATAAATCCAGAAGCCAAGATTCTCCACTCTCTCCTCCATCAGAAAGCTCCCCAACCTGACCCTTCAAACAAGAAAAAAAAACCCTCTTTTGTTGGGTTACTGCCTCTTTGCATAATGTTCAGCCTCGAGCTACACTGTGGTTCCAACTGCACGCAATTTTCTCAGGAAAATATAATCGATCCTCCTCAAAATAGACTTGAACTGTCTGACAGTAGAGCAGAGCAGTGTTAAGCAATCTGGCGGTACCACAGATCAAACGTAGGCGTGCTGGGAATGCCTTGCCCCTCGTTTTTGTTTTTTCACTTTTTTTCTTTCTTTCCAACAGCAAGGAACACTCGAGCGGAGTTTGTAATTACAGAAACACAAACCGCCTTGTCATGAACAAAACCCCAACATTAGTAGTAGCTGATATGTAGATATCATCTTACACATAATGATGTCTGAAACCAACATTGAATCCATATCATTTTTGATGGTGAGCCAGCCAGTCACTAATTAAGATTAAATGAATTAACGGGTGACATTGTGTTTGACACCGAGATGCAAACAATTGACAAATAATTTCTCTAACTGCCTATTGTCATTGATTTTCCCAGTCATCTTCAGGCAAGTAAGAATGATTTGGATTTGTTAAGTGGCCAAAACATTTTTTAGATATTTTTTTTCAGCAAAGATTATTTAAATGTATCAAAAGTGACAGTAAACACAAAATATTTATTTTTCCATTTTCATATATTATGTTCACTTAACTTGTATCACAAAGATAAAAACATAATAAAAATAAGCAGCTAAACTGTTTTCAACATTGATAATAAGTTATGATTTCTGAAGGATCATGTGACACTGAAGACTGGACAAATAAAGCTAAAAAATCAGCTTTGACATCACAGGAATAAATGACATTTGAAAATATAGGCTATTCACATAAAAAAAGTGTGTTATATGTTTTATATAGCTTCATTAAAACCCAAAGTGGAGTGCAGAAACTCCATATCCCCTACCCAGGAGTAGCAGAATGTCACCGAGCAGTAAAGAATGTCTGGGTAAAATGTCAAGGGGATTTATAAACACCTGGAAACCCTGGACAAGGATTTACAAATGGCAGCAGGACTTAAATAATAACAAGAACATTATCTATGCTAAATACATGCACATACAGATGTTGATTTAATTGACTTGCATTCATTCCTTCTATATATTCTATATGTCTGTCTGGCTCTATCTCTCTCTATATATATATTAAATTAATTTTTTTTGTATTATTATTTTTTATTTTTTACAGAAGACTAAATTACAAAGCATTTTGCATTTACAAACAACAGATTGTTAATACAGTGCACTGAGACTAATTGGGACTTCAGTGTCTGTCTACAGCCAGATAAACAGTGCCAACTATTGGTGACTTACTATAAAAACCTGACGGATAATTCACTACATATTCTGTAAATTCCCTTTTCATCTTAATAGTTCTGCATATTATGCATCAACATGCAAACCACATACACACATTGTTTTGAAAGCACTGTGATGATACAGTATGGTAGAACACGACATATTCCCATGCACTCTGTGAGAAAACTGACCTCTTTACTTGGCTGGATATTATCCCATGGTAACCTGTAGTAATTGACCTTTGAGACCTGCACTAAGTTGACCTCTCTATAGCCTCTGTTGAGGACCAGGTCTCTTGTGAAGGGAAAGGAGGACGTCTCTCCCTTGTTCCTAAAGCAAGGTGCATTCAAGACTTCGTCACTGCCCACCTCCCTCATTGCTTGCACCTGCTAAAACATTCGAGGTATTTGCACGGCAGGGCAACACATTTGCTTTTCATTTAACCTGCCTGGCTAGATCTTTGAAGTGCAAAATGGCAGAGCCGCAAAGGTTTCTCTCGCTCTCTCTTTCTCTATCTGTAGCTCTCTCTCTCTCTCTCCCTCCTTAATCATTTACCTCGTCGAGGCGCATTCTCTGCCGCTAACCCATCAAGCGGAAAACGAGGTTGGCCCACTGTTTTTCCCTCCCTCCTGCTCTCTGCCTTTCATTCTGACATTCTCTTTGTGGGAGACTTCATACTCAATCACAAAGAGGGGTTAGAGAGAAAGAGAGACAGAGAGAGAGAAAGAAAAGAAACAGATATGTGGTTTTGGCTGAATATGAATGTTGAAGCAGACAGCAGGACTGAAGTGCCATTGATCAGGTTGGGATAATTATCTGATCCATCCCGGACATCCAGGTTCATTAGTGTTCTCCTCATACACCATCACATCTTTGCACTCCCATATCCCACTGGTCACAATGAACATAACATGCTAATGAACCTAAGTGATGATAAAAAGCTTCATAAAACTGATTACCTTTGATTTGCTTGTGAGGTTCATCATTCGTAAGTCACTTTGGATAAAAGCGTGTGCTAAATGACTCCATGTAAATGTTAATGTGTGGGATCTCATAAGGGGGAAATGCCAACTTTATGTTTTATAGATTTCCAAAACCAAACACACAAGAATTATGAATTATTTACTACTGTTTTGCATTCATTACTTAGGCAATGAAAATTAAATGACAGCAAGCCAGAAAACAAGATTTATCAAAGGTTCTTTATTTATGTATTTTAGCAATATTTTGTAACATTTTGTATTTAGCAGTCATTTTTATTATTACAATTATTTACATATTGTAGTTTAACAGTTTATATTTAAAATATGGTATGCTTTATTGCCATTGTCAAACAATTGCCTTATTGTTTCAGATAAATCATGTATGGGCAGCTCCATAAACTGTCTGCAGTTTATGAAAAATGTATGTGGGAATATTAATCATTACATTACTATATAATATAATATAATATAATAATTATATTATTAAAACTGTTAATAATATAAAAGTGTCAAAGAGCCATGGTGCTGATTCATTTCATTTATATCATTTCATAATTTGTTGAAATAATCAATTATGAGGCTACATACATTTTTGAAAACATCTGCTAAATAACTATCACAGCATGCATTTTTTTTTCTCTTGTAGATGTGACACGCTCCACACAAACATATTACCTGAGCTTTAACATGCTAAATTTGCATGCTCAATTTAATGCAATCACTGCACAAGTGGACCACATTAGACCGGGCTATGGTAAAGAATTATAAATCTCTCTCTCTCTCTCTCTCTCTCTCTCTCCTCTCTCTCTCTCTCTCTCTCTCTCTCTCTCTCTCTCTCTCTCTCTCTCTCACTCTCCCCTCTCTCTCTCTCTCTCTCTCTCTCTCTCTCCTCCTCTCTCTCTCTCTCTCTCTCTCTCTCTCTCTCTCTCTCTCTCTCTCTCTCTCTCTCTCTCTCTCTCTCTCCTCTCTCTCTCCTCTCTCTCTCTCTCTCCTCTCTCTCTCTCTCTCTCTCTTGCTCTCTAACACTTTTCTTTGGTTTTAGATGAACACTATGACCATGTAAAGACCCCCGGGCTAGAGTACAGGAGGAAATAGCTGGATTGATTCCCTCAGTGGAGGCGGTCCCCTGTCCCCTGTCCCCTGCTGCTATTTATTTACTGCTGTTATGCTTCTCCTGCTCGCTCTCTGCGTTTCCTCTGCTATTTATCTTTCCTCTAGTCATGTCAACCGTAGCTGAAGTTACCTGTTAATATGGTCAAATCTTCCCGTTACCTATAAATCCTGAATAATGCAAAGTGGGTTGGGGGATGGTGAAAATCAGATGAAAAGAGTGGACTTAAAATCAAATAAATCACACCTGCCAGCTGGTGGAAACTGGCACAGCGTTCCTTATATTACACTCAAAATTACTCTATTTGTTCCTCTAGATATTTTAATCCGCCCTGACCTCAAACTTCCCGTGAACCAGCGCCCGAACAAAAGGCCGCCCACTGTCTTCGCAGTAAATCTGTTGTCTCCTTTCTGGGCTCTGGACTGGGGCTCATAGATCACCACTGCGCCACAGCTTGCTTCAATTTACTCAATTAACTCGGGTAAAGCACTTGTAAGTTCTGCAGATGTTGGTTTATTATCGAGGACTAAAATGTACAAGTGAGTTCAGGAGCCTGGGGTTATGGTAAGGTTGACAGAGGGGGGAAGGGTGACCCTCGCTCTCACACTCAGATGCTGTAGCTGAGAGGATGGGAAATAATAAGGGAGAGAGATAGATAGCATCTTAAAAATCTACAATCCCAAATTGCTGACATCAAGAAGAACATCTCAAAGAAATGTGACTATGTGACTATTCTGTGTCCTACGGAAGAGTTGGTGATTAACCAGTTTTAATTGCTCTATCTCTCCGAGTCTGACAGAGAACTGGGCAAAAGACACTAGCGGTCCCGGCTAATCATTTCCGTCGTCGCAGCTGTTAGACTCGCAGCCTGGTGTTGCTTTATGAAACGTGCCTCTGCAGATTTTACACACATGAAATGGCTTAGTCGCTGAACCTGAATCACTCACAGATGACAAACTTTCAGAGAGTGTTCGTTAATCATTAAGGGAACATCTCGCCTGTGCTTAAAGTTGACTTTGTTTAGCAACTTGCGTGTCCTCAAAACAAACTGTGCGTTGAGACAAAGCCAGCATCTGAAAAATCAATGACTCAGTGTTTATACGAGTACGAATAAGCCATCTTATCTCTGTTTGACCTCCCTCGGATAAATCAAAGTCGGAGCCACGCATGGAATGTAAAATATACTGTAAGGGGGGTTTGCTAATATTAAGCAGGTGTTGCTAGTATCGCCATAAAACATGCTGGCTGAGGCTAGCTATATTTCCTCAGTTGGCGGACTACATTTCAATTAAGAACGGCAACACGTTTTGACATTCATGGAGCTTTAAAATAAGCTTTTGATACATGATTTTCCTGTGTTGGTCTAACATGCTACCAGCAGGTTAGCATGTTTGGATATAGCTGCTTTTCTTCATAAGCGAGAGGGTGAATTTTGCTGGTAGGGTTGGTGAAACAGCTTAATGACATCGCTGATTCTGATTGGCTGCCTGTTCTAGCACAGAGCCAGTTCACACATCTTTAATAACATTGGTGGGGCAGTGCAGCAACAGGTTCATTAGGCTTGAGGCAGCTTTACTGCTGAGATTACATGGGATCATAATCCATAGAAACCGCAATTAACAGCTCAGAAATTGGCAGCAGAAGGAAAAATTATGACATGAGTTTATGATTCAGGCTTAAAAATGTATCTGAAAGTAACCAGATTTGAATTTCCTGAAGAAAATGCCAGTGCTTGCAAGGTGGCAAAATATAATGTTAAAGTTTTAGGTAAGCTATGATTTTTTAAATCTTTTAAAATAATATATCAAATAAAATAAATGCATTTGACAGAAGCTTTTATCCAAAGTGGCCTACATTGCATTGAAGGCAGACTATAAATTTAATCAGTTCATGCATTACCTGGAAATCGAAGTGCTGACCTTTGTACGGCATAATGCTGGTGGTGTGCAAAAGGTTTGAGTAGAGTGAGACTGTATATTTAGGCAGAATTAATAGCAAAAATTCATTACTTCAGGCTTGAAGTGTATAGGAACAAACAACCAGACTGTTTGAAGTTCATTCCAATACAAGCTAATGCCGCTGTGCTATGATGCTACTACGATCAGTATGTCAACTCAACACTTGTAGTATCAACCATTGTAAATTACATGCTAAATTAATCTAAAGCCATGGATTAATAGATTCCGTCATACGGCAAGAGCAGTGAGCTGCAGTGTGCCAAGAAAAGCACATGCAACTGATAAATATGAAACACTTTCACTTTACAAATAACAGAAAAGTGAAACCAAATAATTTAGGAAGCAATAATTAGCAATTCCCTGCTAATGGCATTGCCTGAAAAGCTTTAATTTATGCAAACAACTGCTTAATTTAGAGTCTGAGGTGTATATGACACTTCATGATGAAACAAATTCAATTGTTCATTTACATGCATGACAAACAGCATCTTGTTCATTATGCTCTGAGTCAGCTTGATCCAATTAGACTAGAACGGAGGCATTTGTAATCACTTCTCTTCCTACAAACCTCCACCCTCAGTTCATTTTGTTAGTCAGAGGAAAAATAAAAGTTGTGCTTGGGGAGAACTTAGGAATACAAATGTTTAAGCTGTACTGGAAGAAAAAGGGCGACCTTTTGAGGAGGGGTCGAGGATGTGGGGGTAGGATAGTAGATGGCCCTCTCACCCTTGGGCCTCTGCTAATAGGTTTTGAAGAACAAGACCTAGCTCTCGCATTTCTTCAATGTCTTCCCTGTCTGCTCCTAAGGGAGTGATGGGGAAGTGGAGAAACGTATAATGAACTAGTTTGCCTTTTTTGCCCCCTCCTTTAGCTGTCATCTAAATCTCCCGTGTAGCCTAGCATGTCACTAGTCCAACATCCAACACACATTGCACATCTTTCAGCACCCACTCAGGTCAGGGTAAACAGGCTAATTCACTTCATCACAGACTTGAACCTCACTAAGCTTCTGGTCCAGACCATGATTGGAATCTGTTTGAACCGTCACATATCTTCAGTGGTAGCTTCAGTAGTGCTTTTCACTTGCTACTAAACTGTGCACTGTAAATATATTCACACTATCGTTCAAAAGGCAGGAGTTGGTAAGATATTTTAATGTTTGATCAGCAAAAAAGTCCTATTGTGAAATAATATTATAATTTTAAACAACTGTTTTTAATTTGAATATATTAAAAATAATTATACATGTGACGTAAAGCAGAATTTTCACTTTTTTAGCATCATTACTCCTGTATTCAGTGTCACATGATCCTTTAGAAATCATTCTAATATGATGATTTGCTGCTCAAGAAACATTTCTTATTATTATCAATGTTAAAAACAGTGCTACTTGATATTTTTTGTGGAAACACTGATAATTATTTTTCATAATTCTTTGACGAATAGAAAGTGTCTCAGAGTTTTGAATTGTAATATTTAAATATGTATATATATATATAAGCATATATATTATACAGCATATATATGTGAACATATTAAATTACTTCTAGTCAAGCTTTCATTATAATCACACATTTGAATAATTCTATGCTAAATGTTATCTATACCCATATGATATGTCTGCTATTGAAGACTGAGCCAATGTTTTATGACAGCCACTGTGAGCGCTCTCTAACACACTGGAGAACTAAATGAATGACAGTGAAAGAGAGGAAGAGAGAAAGTTTGACACGTGGTCACAAAGTGTGGACAAGCGTGTCTGTTTCTGATTAGCAGTACAGATCTTCATCAAGTGTCCTCGGCATCCTACAACGATTGATTGGAAACGTTCCATCTCTCCTCCCCCTCTGTAATGATGTAATGGAATCAATTAGCCTCCATTAATTTACCAAAAACAAATAAGCACCTCTGCCCTCTTACTCAGGTTTCATATGTGCTCACAGGTGGCTCTGATTTTCAGTACTTTATCAGGGGCTGCCGTTGGGGGTAATCTGAAGGCTAAAGAGTCCAGGCCGGTAGAGGCCATGACCCTTTCCTCCCTTTCCCTGGACATTTGTCCTGAAGTCTGCAGCTGAACCTGGGTCACCTACCCTCAACATATCGTTTTGCATACATATGTATAGCCACAGTGAAGTATCAATATGAACTTAAGCCGATCCAAACCCAATTTAAGTTGAATGATTGAAGGAGTATATAAATAATACATTACACACATTTAAAAGGACATAATCTGCAGAAAATGGCTTAATAGTTGCAACAACGAACAATGACACATAAAAGACTATTTTCTTTCAGATATCTTCCATAAGAACTTTTTGAATCCCAGTGCCTGTATTCGGGACTGAAATCTCATAGGAGGCCTTGGACTACTTTATCTCAGTCAAGCAAGCCAGTAGCACAAATGGATCCTAGACCATGGCTCCACACAGAAGAACAATGAGTGGAAAGCTGAAGTGGTCAGATTAGGCGAATGTGTAGTGACTGGATCACAAGGTATGGTTCACAACGCCCAGAAATTTACCCACCCTCTGCGTGGTGGCACACTGATAAAGAGCCTAGCAATCATTTGATTCTGGCGTGCACTCAAAATACTAACCTAACAATCTCCACTCAAGACCCGTTGGCGGTTTAGCCAGACGGCTCCCTGTACATATGTTTGAAGTTTGCCTTTGTGATACAGAGTTAGCCAGGCTTTTAACTGGATAAAAGTGTTTTTCTCCAATTTCATTGACAAACGACACACAGTAAATCACAATCATCACCTTTGGATCAGGATTCATAATGATTCTTCATATTGATTTCCTATCAGACAAATTCAGAAAAAAAAATCTGAAAAAAGTACACAAAAGCTGTTGCTGGGGCGGTACCCGTTTAAAAGGTTAACCGTATTTACCTTTAAAGGGTGCATATAAGTACCTTAAAGGTACATTACCTTTGAAAGGGAACAACCCCAGTGACTTTATTATTTGTCGATTCAAGGCAAAACGTTTCTCTCTTTTAATTTTGTCCCGGGTAGTTATAGGAACTTAGTTAAAGGAACTATATAACAACCAGGGCAATTCGACGAAAACTAAATTTTCCCCAAGGGCCATTTTCCTGGTTGCATTCGCCGCCAGTAGAGCTCTGAAGTGGCGAAAGCTGGCCCAGTCCAACAGCCGGGCATTCAACAACATTGACAACAACTGGAGAATGGAGGACACTGAGATCAGAACTGTTTTTGTTGTGAGTCATGGTATTCGTAATAAAGGAGATGGAATGTAGACGTATAAGTTATGTGATGGAAAGAGCAAAAACGGAGGACTAAGAGACGAAATCTCCAACAACTTGCGGTGCTACATATCATTGAGGTTGAGAAAAGAACACAACCCCACAGACAAAGGCGACAGGTAAATACAGTTAACATTAGCTTTCTGTATGTTCGTGTTTGTGTTTACATGGCTTTTTAAAAATGGCAAGTGCTGTTTCGTATGGCACATGTTCGACCAATCAATGTACACTTACGTCAATGATAGTTCCTTTGTGCTGAGTTAGACCCTACTCTGAAGTAGGAGCTAATTTAGTTTCCCCAAAAGGCAATCCTAGAACTAAATTCGTTCCCAGTTCCTGCGTTGAGAACATTCCAAAAAGTGGGTACTTCCGCCATTAGGTCTTCTAGTAGGAACTATGAAAAGGTTCCGCTAAAGCCCATTATCTCAGAGGTTTTTTGTAAATGAACTTCACATTGGGACATCTATGCATGATCAAAACTATGAAGAAAAGGCCTAAAACATTTAAAATAGCTCAGTCCTAAAGCATCAACCTCAGGGCACACACACACCCACACCACACACACACCCACACCACACACCACCACACACACACACACACACACCACACACACACACACCAATCTCCTCTAGTTTCACAGAATAAAAAGATCAGTGGAAAAGTCAAGAGAGCTAGTGTGTGACTCTATAGCACTCTGATTGAAGTTGTTTATCACGACCTAGCCATCGGGAGAGGGCTCGACCAAGGAGTTTATCTGTAGCACGATTCAATTAAACAGCAATGATTTCACTCATGACAAAATCTTAATCTAGACTCCTGTGTTTTCTCGATAGGGGAGCATATGTTGGTTATATGATTGCTTTTCCTGCCTATCATATTTACTTTGGTCTGAGAGAACAGCAAATCTCTAACCCTCTGTCTCGCCTTTCTCACTCTCTGCTAGAAAGCAATTCCGGATACAGAAGTCAAGCACCCTGAAGCGTGTTAATACTCACATATTGAAGTCTTACAGCAGGGTTTAGATGCAGTTCCTGCCGACATGAGCACTGATAACAGTCTCACAACAGCAGTGTAAAGTTTCTCTGGCCTATGAAAGAGGAACACTGCACTTAAATAAAATGTTTTTAATCTAGAAATGTGCTTAAATGTTCTTAAAAATTAGTTAATGTGCATGAAAATTATTTTGTATTTGCTGAAAGTTTGTTTACTGGTGATTCGCAAAAAGCTTTATATTTAGTTTTAGTCATTCACGAGGGAAAGTTTTCTCAGTAACTATAGGTTTTGTATATCGATTTCAAGAACCTTGTTTAAACCAAAAGAATAATTTCACACACACACACACACACACACACACACACACACACACACACACACACACACACACACACACACACACACACACACACACACACACACACACACACACACACACAACCAATATAGATTTGGTCAACAATGTAATTAAGGTCGACCAAATCATCAAATTTGAACTGTTCATTGTGACAACTTACCTAATATATCTGGACAACATGTTCTTGATAATCTTTAAACAAAGATTAATGTGTTCAACGAACAGTCTTTTTTCCATGGAAATTTTATTTTCTTTTAAGTTCTTTACAATAAATTCCTGTAGAATTCAACCAATCAGACAATTTCGAAACTCCTAAAGTGTTTCCAATTTTGTTGACCATTGCCTGAACGTTTGATGCATATGGCCAACAAAATTGGAAACACTTTAGGAGTTTCGAAATTGTCTGATTGGTTGAATTCTACAGGATTTCCGGGAGACGCGTGTGTCGCTTTTCTTTAACAGTCTGCCTGAAAACAAATCTCCTCGTAGAATAAGAAAGCCATGGTGTTTACCACAATGACAGTGAATACTTATGATCAAATGCTGTATTTTCAAATTAATGTTAAAGTTCAAAACATAGACATCCAAGAGTTTTAAAGGGGACCTATTATGCAAAATTCACTTTTATAAGGTGTTTGAAAACAGATGTGTGTCCACAGTGTGTGTAAACAACTAGCCTATAATAGTAAAAATCCACCCAATACTTTTTTATAATCCCCATATCATTATAAATCTCTCAGAACATGCCGTTTCAGAGATCCCCCGGGAAACCCCGCCCACTAATGGTGACGATCTGCACTAGTCCAAACCATAAACTAAACTATAACGTCTGCTCTCCATGCAGCATTTTCTGGCTCTGTGGGGCATCCTAATACAGTTCCCACATGAGCACTTATACAACAGTAAATCCATAAATCCACAACAACTAAGTTAGATAAATGTATCCAAGCACTAACCATTCAGAAACGTCCATGGACAGTCTAAAAGTTGCAGCCTCTTCTTGAGTCTCTCCATCTGTGTCTGACTCCGGTTCAAACATGTACCGTACGGCTGCACTCCGCTACTGGGTATAATTGACATTTTGCCTGAGAGAAATTCGGAATTATGTTGTTCAGTATCCGAAGCTCATGGATGGAGGATGGGGTAATGAGGGGTTAGGGAGCACTAGCTCATTTGCATTTAAAGGGACACACAAATAATATGGAGCGATTTTCTTCACACCTAAAAAGGGCAACTTTGACAAGCTATAATAAAAAATCTGGCTGGTATTTTTAGCTGAAACTTACGGAGCCCCTAAAGGGACGTGGTGGTGGAAAAAAATTAGGATGGGAGACTTTTTCTTTTTCAAATCTTTTGTGTTCCCTAGCAAAACTTTTGTGTTCCCCTGAGAAACTTTGCGTCCCCTTAACGTACGGATCTCCGAAGCTCTGTCCGAGCTCACAACAGGTTTTGCGAGGGAGCCCAAAACTTTGCAAGGGAATGCAAACGTTTTTTGAGGGAACGCAAAGTTTCTCGGAGGAACGCAAAATTTTTGCAAAGGAACGCAAAAAAGATTTAAAAAATAATAATTCTCCCATCACAATTTTTTTCCACCATCACGTCCCTTTAGGGGCTACGTAGAAACTTCACAGACACATTCTGAGGACATTTTATTCTGAGGAGGATATTACATCATGTGAAAATGAGCATAATAGGTCACCTTTAAATACCGGTCTGTTATTGTAGGGCCAATTACTTTACATTTTCCCGCCACCCCTATACATAATGCTGAACAAAACAAACTGTGATTGGCTGGAGAGACATATACGGCTTAGAAGTGTCCTACTGCCCAGGTGCTGCTTAGAATGACACTGTTAGCATTAACTTATACTAATGCAATTCAATGGTCTTGTAGACTTGTATTGTACTATGTTGTGTAGACAGAGATAGTTACAGATTTATCTGTCTCACAAGGCCAGATCATCATGTACTGCTGACCTCTGGGCAGATGGAGCTGGAGGAAGTGAAGGTCAGATGGGGTCAAATGCTAGTCCTCCATGCTAGTCCTCCGGAGTGACATTAGTGTCCTCCGGATTCCACCACAGGACAGTAATTTGACTCTCCGATTATTCATCATGCTGCCAATGAGAAAGAGGCCTATTGGAAAAAAGATCTAAAATACCACATCATAAAAGTCAGTGTATTTACAATACTATTTTTACATGTTTTTGAAAGAAGTTTCTAAGGATGCTCACAAAGTGCTTACTAATGCTGCATTTATTTGTTCAAAAATACAGTAAAAACAGTGATATTGTAATTTTTTCTCAGGATTATTTGATGAAAAATATTTAAGTAAACTAAAATAGTGCTGGCAAGTTGAATTTTAAACTCACAGATATTATTTTTGAATATTTAAATGAAAACAAAATGAATAATTTTGTTACCAATTACTGCATATGAAATATGATTTTACCCACTCTTTTACAGAAAACATAACTATAAAAATAAAGTAATGTGATCTATTTGTTTCAACAAAGATGCATTAAAATATTGCATGCATGTAATTGCATCTCTTCACAGCAATATGTTAATGTGTTTTTGGTACAGTCGTATTCAAGTATCAGAGAAATGTACTGAATTTATCTTTACAATTAAGGATGTAAATTGGAAACTTCAATGTCTGTATGACTGTATATAGTCATGCCAGATGCAGACTCTGGTGCCCTGATTTCTTGGATATTTAGTTTTCCATTTCAGCCTAAATCTGGACACTTGGTAGCACAGAGTGAGTGAGTGACTGAGTGTGTGTGAGTGTGAGCTGTGAGGATAAGGAAGGTGAAAATGTGGAAATAAATAATATGGATTAGGTGCTGTGGAAACCTCATGTTTGTCCACGGCCGAATGAGTTTTTATCCTCTTTCTCTGTATGATAATACTTTTGTCAGGGCTCATGACCTAGTTGGTACAAATAGGCGAAAATTACGTAATTTGCAAATGTGCTTTCATTTCACGATAGTGCATAATTGTCTGAATGAAAAGAGATTACCTCTCTAGCCCTCTATAAACAGTAATACCACAGTAGACGGGGGAGGCAGGGAAGGAGGGGACGATAATTTGCCAAAAAACCCAAAGCATGGAAGCATGTACTCAACCCAGGGTCCAGGTTATTCTGAGGGAGCCAATCTTTGATCAGCCAAGCTGAAATGGCCAAGATAAGTAGGAGCTACAACTCACGCCGGGACCCACACACCAGTCTGTTATTGCGATTTCCTCTCTAGTTTCTCAAGAGAGGTAAATAGCTGCTTCGCTCACCCCCCTCACACCATTTCCCCTACCTTCAGCGAGCACTTTCACCTCACCAACCCCTCCCTTATCTACTCCCCACTTTCTTCTGGAGATCTCTGTCACTTTAATCCAGCCAGTCTGTGGCTGGTTAACAAGGAAATCCTGTGTCAATTATCACCAGGCACTTCCTGCTGGGAGAGCAATGGCGAATCAAAGTGGTCTGAGAGTCTTTCACACCAGAGGGAAGCAGCAGGCCTAATTAAATGGACCCTGTGTCCTGCCAGCAACCCGTAGCCCTAGCTACAGATAGCTCGCCCCTCGATAACCCCCACCTCTCACCGAGCGATTGTTTTGATTGGGTGGAGCTGGCCGTTCAGTTTTCCCCACAGGCTTTTAAGGAGGGTGATACTAGACTAAGGGAAAGTGATGAATGAATATTTAGATGTGGAGGAGGCATGTGTGAAAGGGAGATCAGGACAATTTGTCCGCGGTGATATGGATGGTGACAGAGAGGAGGGGGCAACATGCTTGACTTGTTCTCCCATTTTTTTAGGCTCCTATCTCGGCTCACTTCCTCTTTCCACTTTGATGATCATTTTTGGTGTCGTTACTTATCCTACCTTATTTTAAAATGCATTTTATAACACATATTTATTTAAAGACTATATCTTTTAGTCTAAAACAAACCCAACATAACTTTTTTTTTATGGTATTTTTTTTTAGGACATAGAGCCAAAGACTCAAGTGAGATTCTGATGGACCTGTTTACTTGTGTTGGTTTAGTGGCTGATTCATTAAAAGGAACTACGTAAATCATGTAACACGGCCACAAAATCTACAGAGTACAATTTGAATGCCGCACCTAAGGTTGCAGAGGCTGCAGCAGACTACTACAATTTGGTTTTCTTTGCTGAGACTGTTAGCATCACTACTGCTACAATCCATGTACTGAGAGACGCTTTTTAAAATGTCAGAAGTGTACTTTTCAACACCACATTTAGATATATAACTGGTTATAATACTCTTCTCAATTGTGTGATGACTTACCGCTGCCATGATCACTACAAAAGTCTCCAATACTCTTCTCCCATATTGTGATGTACATCCGAGTGAAACTGTATTATCCAAAAGAAAAACATTGTAACGCAGGGACTTGGTTCAATCCATTGTTGGTTGGATGGAGGCAGCTCTAACTTTGAGCTTACAGTCAATTATAAGAAAGGTCCAGAATTTAAGCAGACTGAAAATAAAGATACAATGCGTGGATCTACCATTCACAATAAGATCAATAACATGCATTTAAAAAATAGATGGGGTGAATTTTCATTTCATACTGACTGTAAATTGGATTAAGGGTGCTTATAATGAATAAGTCTCAAGTTACTGTGGTGAAATACCATGCATCAATGGTGCTACTATTTAGTGAATAATTTTCAAAATATTAATACCCCATGATTTACTTAAAGACTACTTAGAACTTTTCTTTGAAGCATAAAAAGCCAGCAAATAATATCTGGATTTGTGTGTATATAAATACGCCTCTGGCAGTATAACACTCCAATATGCAGAAAATAGAAATTCTTAGATGCGTTTCAAGTGGCTGTTTATGAACCTTTGACTTCAGGTTCAAACCAGTATTTATCATCCTATCAGTCTGAGCGGGTCAGAATGTGTCCCACTGCCTTTACTTGTAGCAGTCGCTTCACTGAAGGCTGTCATTTACAGAAATAGAGTCGGCTGCATAATGTCAGATTATGCCGTCCCCCTCGTGTCACCACTCGAAAAGCTCTATTTATGACTCCATGAATCTATTTATGAGCCCATCTGAAAGTTTAAACTGTTGAAATGAATCATTTAAATGGTGCCAACATCTCGGCCCGATAGAAAGCGAAGCGGGAACTGTATCTCCAATGCAGTTGAACCATTAGAAGTGTTGGAGTTGAAATTGAAAACTGTAAAAGAAGGCTTATATCCGCATTCTCGCAGTGTATAACTTGTTCAAAAAGAACTTGGCCCATGTTCCCGAGACACATTTTCCATAAATGAATCGAACTCTAAAAATTCAGACATGCTAGAAACTTTTATGATCTAAACAGTGACAGAAATATATATATATATTATATATATATAATATATATATATATAATTATATTATATATATATATATAATATATATATCTAAATGTATAAAAGACTAGATTCTGCCTGATTCTCACACACTTCTTCAGTATATCCACAATTCCATATTCTGTCATCTCCTTGCCGTCCACCTCATCCACTTTTACATTTCCATATGGAGAAGCAGAGACAGGGGAGTGGGGAAAACCAATTTACCCACAGAGCGACATCATCTGCTGGGGCGTTTATCTCTGACACACCACCCCTCGGTCCACTGTTGACAGTACATGATATTCCATTAATCTGCCTAATGAAAATTTAACCAGTGTTATAAACAAATAATTGGCCATTATCCTCTCAAAGATCCCGAATAAATTACTTGGGCCTCTCTTTTTTCCTGCCGACTAGCAGGAGGAGGAGGGAGAGAGAGCTTTAGAGAGTGAGGCGCGGAGAGAGACACCGAAAGCTAGAGAGAGAGACGGCCTTCCTGATTGATGTCGGAATAAACGCATAGGGTTCCCTCCGCCGCTGTGAGTGGGCTTCGGCTAAGCCTGTGATTGACTTAATGAGAGTCTTTGGGGTGAGTAAATGTTCCAAATTGCTCAGTCATTAGCTTTCGCGCGGCTGTCTGAAGATACCCCCGATCTGCTGCGCTGGGTCGACTCCTCTTGTACCATTCCGCCTGCAATTACATTTTCATTTAGAGCAAACCTCTGAAGTCCGATAGCCAGGCCCCCTTTTCATTATGCTGGCCTCCTTTTTCTTTTTTTATCTAAATGGTGTGAAATGTCTCTTCATTTAGACCAATTAAAGTTGAAAAAGACGCCACTGTAATGAATTATCATACAAATTATTTACTTAATGCTACGATCTCGCTCGCTCTCTCGCTTTCGCATCCACTCATCTCGTCCGGCGCTTCCCATCAGGGATGCGGGGCATGGATGGAGAGAGGGAAGGAAAGAGAGGACGGCGATAAGAGAGAAGTGCATTTGGCCTGCTGAGACCACATTAACATCTCTCGGCCTTTTAGCGAATGCTCTTTGCAGCCCATGTGTTTTATGACAACGTGGTAAACGAAGGCGATGAATATTATTCTACCATTCGAGAGGTGATGAGGGTGGGGCATCCTGTGAGCTGGGGAATATGAGGACATTAAAACTCATTTCAGGAATTTGATTTCAGTGCTCAACTAACCTCCTTTAATTAAGTAGCTTATGCTTTTAAATTAACTCCACTTGATTGATGGAGACAGACGTTGGCTGTCGGAGGCAGGGGAGAGGATATTCCTATATCTTCGGAGGCTGTCGGGTATTCGCAAACACTGTGACAGTTTGAGACTATTACAGTCTCCACGTCACATCCTTCGGGAATGTTCTTTTTTTTTCTGACCATTCTTTTTCTTCTCAATATATTGGCCTCGTCGTTTCGACCAACACCACTAGCCGCTGTGATCTGTTTGGGGACCCGAAGAAAGACGCAAAAGCCTATTTAATAGCTTGAAGTATGATATTGAAAGAGCTGCAAGATATATCAAAATATCGGAATTGTACATAATCACTATATGCATATTGCACGTGTGTAACAATACATTGGATCCGTGCCGCTTTTAAAGTGACAACAGCCTAATAAACCTGCTTGGTTAGAACACCTGTCAATCAAGCTCCACGCGAAGGGTCAATTGACTTCATCCAATCAACCCATTCAGATTTTTCCATGATTTTTTAAATAAGAAAATGTGCATTTCATAACTGCCTACCAAGTTCTCATTACGTCAGAGGAACACTAAAAGAATTCCAAATTCTTCTGTCCGATTAATGTTAATCGAACAACAAACGACAAAGAGAAAATCACTCACTGCTCTTGACTGAATAACTTTTGTAGTACTTGTACTTGTAATGCTACAGTAAAAAAATTGCTGTTTTACTTTGATAAGTTTTAGGGATGCTTTCTTCTCACAAAAGGAAAATGAAACTTTTTTTCATTTTTTTTATATTCAGCTTTTAAATAGGCTATAATTTAAATTTATTTTACACACTTAAAGCATTATCGCATCACATATCGAATATTGTTTTTTTCTTCAATATCGTGCAGCCCTACTTGAAGACCTTTCCTAATCTAAGAAAAATTATTTTAAAAAATGTAACTTGAATACTGACTTAAATTGTCATCCATAAATCCAGATATAAAAATTAATAAATGCAGTTTTCGAAATTTACATTCATACCACAATGAGCTATTTCTACTGGATACAACCCTTAAAATTCATTTAGTTGGTGAAACCTAACGCATTCAGTTTGGTTCAGTGTTTTTAAATTGACCCTTCGCAAAGACCCGCCCTCCTTAGTTACTGTCGCTATGTTCCGACAAGCTATGCCGCTCTCATGCTCTCACCATGTTCTCACGCAGTGAAAAATACATCGCGGAGCAGAGAGGAGACTGACAACACGCGGACAGACAGGACAGACCAGGTTACTTTTCGGTTACTTTTGATATTAAACATATTAAACAAAGTCTCAGCTTTCAAATGTGGTCATTTTTTGAAAGAAATTTAAACAATAAATACCGTTTTGGGGCTCTTTAATGTGCCGTGACAGATCGCTGTAGAGCATCCGTTAAAGCTGCTCGTGATCCGATCATCTCTTCCTTCTAGTTCATTTATAGCATCAAATAAACATGAACGAACATAAGAAGTAATGTTGTTTTAACCGCGGAAAGGCGTCAGTATATTCATTTTACCAAGTTAAAATCCTCCTAACTCTACTGGCTGCTTTTTCGGACAAAATGGCGGATGGAGAAGTATGATTGGTTAGAACACCTGTCAATCAAGCTCCACGCGAAGGGTCAATTGACTTCATCCAATCAACCCATTCAGATTTTTCCATGATTTTTTAAATAAGAAAATGTGCATTTCATAACTGCCTACCAAGTTCTCATTACGTCAGAGGAACTAAAAGAATTCCAAAGGAACATTTTCAAAGGAAGTTTTATTTTGTTTTATAAGAAGAAGGATTTTTACACTTTTATCAGGATCTCTGGGAGCTCGAACAATGATAAAAACAGTAACGTTAATCTTACCAGAAAATAATTACAATATAATTATTTATACATCATAATTCACAATGTCCATCAAACATACAGTAATTATTGTGACCCATAAACCCAACAGTTAAATTCTCCTATTCTTTCAAATTCAGTTTGATTCAAAGCTTGTTAACACTGGGCACTGATTGAACTGAAGTGGCTTGTCACCATGGCGACAGCAGCTTCTGTGGCATGCCAAGGCTCTGTATACTGGGTTAGGGAGGGCGCCACCAACGTTTCCCTGTAAACCCCTAAATACTCCCATTCTACAGCTTAGAACTTTATTCCAAACAAACCGCCTGCCTATTTTTTTTTTTTACACACTGACGCGTATAATTTGTGACTGGGGTTCTTATCAAATTTAACCACAAAAAAAATATCATAATAAACTTGGGCAAGTGGCAAATCACAAATTTTACACGAGGTGTCAAGCTGCTATTAGCCCTTCTGGGCAATAACGTTAAGTGCTGGGTGATTTGCACTAATCGCTATGAAATCAGCCACAGTGCTAAAGTGCCACTTCCGCCACTGCTTCAGCACAGCGTCTGTTCAGCATCAGCCCGTATTCATTCTGACAGCTAATAACACAAATGCCAGATCACTCCAACAGCGAACACCCAACAGGGGGACCAGTTCTCTATTGGTAAAAACAGATCGCAGGTCACCAATCAGTTCCCCAAAGCATAAATATATTTCTTCATAAGTTTATGATATAAGCCTATTTCTTTTAAAGGGTTAGTTCACCCAAAAATAAAAATTCTGTCATTAATTACTCACCCTCATGTCATTCCAAACCCGTAAGACTTTCATACATCTTTGGAACAAAAATGAAGATCTTTTTGATGAAATCTGAGAGCTTTCTGTCCCTCCATTGACAGCTACGCAATTACCACTTTGACGCTTCAAAAAGTTCATAGATCCATGAATTGAACGGTTTAGTGCACATTTTCTGAAGAAACACAATCACTTTATATGATGAACAGATTTAATTTAGGCTTTTATTCACATTTAAACATTGATCAGCTAACATAAACAGAAGCTCAACTAAACCTGTTTGACGCATGAGAACCGAGAGAGAATATGAAAGCATGAAAATATGAAAGCGAGGCTGTCAGGGACAGATTAATCATGTTTTCAATGGCATTGTAAAAAGCTGTATAAAGCTCCTAGATCACTTGTTTTCCACAGCTCATGTTGTTCAGAGTTTTTTTGTCTACTAAAATATATTTTTGCAGTGTTTCATCATCAGAACAGTCCAAAAACACATTAAATAACAGTACAACCAATGAAGAGATGTATATCTCTCATAGCCTCGCTTTCATTCCCGTTAAAAAAGATGGCGCTGCTGTAAATAAGGTCTATAGGTTCTTGCGGAAGCTCAAACGTGCTGTGTAACACATGTGAATACACCTCATTGGTTCTCGTACATACAAACATATTTGAGCTTCTGTTTACCACAACTGCTGTGTGAGATGATGAATGTTTAAATGTGAATAAAAGCCTAAATTCAATCTGTTCATCATATAAAGCGATCATGTCTCTCCTGAAAAAGTTTTTTTTTCTATATTTTTATGAACTTTTTGAAATGTAAAAGTGGTAGTTGCATAGCTGTCAATGGAGGGACAGACAGCTCTCAGATTTCATCCAAAAGATCTTTATTTGTGTTCCGAAGATTAAAGAAAATTTACTGGTATGACATGAGACTAATGAAAGAATTTTCACTATCCCTCATGGAGTAAATGATGGCAGAATTGTCTTTTTTTTGGTGAACTATCCCTATAAAAAACAAAAAGTGAATAGTCTAATCTGGAAAAATATGCAGTGCAAAAAGAGTTATTATGACCAAATAATGTTCTATTGCTCTGGTTAAACTGTGCTTGATAAGGCAAGGTGGAGTCTGATGTCAAAAAAAGGATTCTGTGAAGTTGCCGGTAATCAAAGCTAAGTCCCACCTAAACACAGTGTAATTAAATTGTTGACATGCATAATTGCTCACCAATTAGAAGCCTGATGCACTTGACTCTGCTTTCAGGGTCACTCGGTAGGGTGGCTAGCATCCAGTCAAGCAGACGCGTGTTTGCACACTACAGCACCGAGCTGCCTGCAAGGGGTCTTGATAGCAGTGTACATAAAGCAAGGCTGCATGCTGTCTGCAGCAGATGTATGCTAATTGTTAGCCGAGTGTGGACAACTGATCCAAAAGCAAACATCAGTCACACCGATGAACAAACACAATGCTAGCTGTCTAAGAAGCATGCTAAGATTGCCGTCACCGTTGTCATTTACATTAAGGAGTGGTTAGGCTTTATTTGGGACTGTCTGTTCAGATTAGAAATACTTTACGGTGGAGGTTTTGCTAATAACCCACACGTTTGCTTTAAATTGGCATAAAATGAAAATTCACCCTACATTGAAAAAAAATTGGTGTAGAAACAATTTGCACTCAAAAATTGCTAAATTTCACAAACAATTACGAAACAGCAAGTAAAGTAACACATTGAATTAATCAGGAAATTTTCAAGTACGAAATATGAAATAGTATTTTCTTGTAAAATGAAAACTGTAATCTACAATTTGAGTGTATGTTACTGTGAATGATTTATTCATTTATACGCTTTATTCATTCATATTAAATATATACACACACTTACATATATCATTATATTTATATTGTGTGTGTGTGTGTGTGTGTGTGTGTGTGTGTGTGTGTGTGTGTGTGTGTGTGGGGTGTGTGTGTGTGTGTGTGTTGTGTGTGTGTGTGTGTGTGTGGTGTGTGTTCATTCCCATAGAGGCAGGCAGATTTTTATTTTTAAAGGCCAGTTATTTCATAGATCCAGGATACTATGCATCCTGATAAAGTTTCCTTGGCCTTTGGAATTAAAATAGCCCCACATCATCACATACCCTTCACCATACCTAGAGATTGGCATGGGGTACTTTCCACAAGATCATCTCGCAATGCAAATCAAACCAGCTATTAGGCTAACTGAAATAAAACCATGCCAATCTCTATGGTGAAGGGTATGTGATGATGTGGGGCTATTTTAATTCCAAAGGCCAAGGAAACTTTATCAGGATGCATAGTATCCTGGATCCATGAAATAACTGGCCTTTTAAAAATACAAATCTGCATGCCTCTTTGGGAATTTAACATAGGGGTGTACTGACTTATGCCCCCTGTATTTTAAGGAAGAACATTTATTTATTTACGATACATTATTCATTCACAAAGAAAATTGGTGTCCTTAAAGGTTGGATTTTTTCGGGTTTTTTTTATTAAGGCATTAAGTCAACTCTTTTTAGTCAACTTTAGCATGGGTGTGTTCACTTATACTAAGCAGTATATGCATATATATATATAATATATATATATATATATATATATATATATATATATATATATATATATATATATATATATATATATATACACGCACACACACACCTATATTACATATTTACAAACTTCCAATGAAAAAGTCTGACTTCTCTCTGCTGCCAAATGCAGCACTTCTCCAATCATTTAGTCTGCTTAAACCCGTCCTCAAAAGCTCCATTTTCGAGTGCCATGCCCATGCCCACATCTCAACATCCAATCAGCTGGGATCATAGAACCAAGTCCCAGCCCTAAACTTTTTCTTATTCACTGATCCATTAAACTCCGATTTACGTCACAATGCAAAAGAAAAGGTCTGTTGCTACTTCTGTTTCATCACGACTATAGGTACATTCATAATTAACTGCCAGAAGAGCTTCCCGAGTAGCCTACATATCATGACTTGCGTCGACATGAGTTGTGAGTATTTATAATTACGAGCAGTAGAGTTACGTAATTTCGGTTGGCAGATCACATCAGAATTAAAAGCTTTTGTAAACCTGTGTGATCAAATTACTCCCCTGCAATCCTAGAACAATGCTTTTGTTTTTCCCCGTGCTAATGAGCAAGCTCACCTCCGGAATCAATTTAAAAGTCTGCCGTAGCCTTTGAATGAAGAAGAGTAGAACCATTAATTAAAAGTGGAACAGGTTCTTATTTTAGTGGAAAGTGGAAAAATCGTGAGCCTTTGTTGAGGAAAGCCCAGGAGCCAGGCTTTCATTAGCCTATATGCATGGCAGAAGCAATTCATCAACCGTAATTTTCTCTCAATGGGGAAAAAAGAAGGGGATGAACCTCAGTACGCTATTTATGGTGTTTTACGGAAGTGGGAAAACAGTAATGTGATTAACAGTTATCTACAACATGTTTGAAATGGCCCCTCCTGCAAGTGTTTGGGTCTAGATTAAAAAATAGACTGCAGCAGAAAGAGAGAGGAAGAGCGGGAGGGAGGAAGATAGGTTGATATAAAAAAATCTGCTTTGCTGTGCAGCACTGTAACACATTGATGGAGATTTTCTTTCTCGCTTTTTAGCTGAATTCTGTGTCACATTAAAAGCGGATTTTTTTGCGCCCCATCCACCCCCCTTCTCTAAATATCTGTATTTAAATGTGTCTGTCCCTCGACGAAGGCGCGACGAGCCGAGTGTCTGCCTTTGTCCTGCGCGAGAGTATCTCCACGACATATGAACTGCTTTTAGGATTAGCTGAGTGCAGATTTATTTAATGCAACCTCGTGGAGTATTGTTGAAAATCTATTTTGGGAAACACAGGGCTTGCCAAGCTCTAAGCCTGGTAATATATGCCTGCTACAGTTTAAGAGACTAGGTTCAGGCACCCTCTTTATGCTGGGATCATGTGGTTCATGCATACCAATTCAATATGAAAATATCACGGGGCTGATAGGATACTATGCGAAATAACCCCCTAATACAATCCCTCCGGTCACTTGTTTGTCCGGCCTGTTTAAATATTTGGTATTCTGAAAATGTTTGAGATATTCCATTGATACGATACTGTGCATGCATATGCGTGGAGTGCTTAAGAGACATGGCTATATGGCTAACAATGGAGGAGAAGATGTGAGGGAAAACAAAAGCCAAATTGCTTTATGAAAAATGTGACATTTGAAGCGAAATGCTCAATATTTTACATGTAATTAGTACATTTAATATAAACTCATTTAACTTATTCATGAAACCTTCCTGTATATAATTCCCTCATTGTTCTTCACAGTATATGGTTTTCATATGATGAAAACTGATCTAATTTGAACTAAAATCTAGCCTGAAAAGGCAAAATATACACAGCAACAGCAAGGGTCAAACACAAAAACAAATGGAAGAAAATAACCCACAAAACTATTCCCCCAACTACATCTCCCATGAAGCCTCGGGATAAGGCTTTGGGCCCATTCTCCACACAGTGTAATGTGGGCATGGTGACAGGCGAGCAGACAATAGAGGGGAGCCAGGGGGAGCGCAGGCAAGGGGAAGAGAGCGTCAGACAAAGGGGGAGGACATGGGCTTTGCACGGAAGACACGCTAAACCCGACGGCTTTATCAGAAGTGTGAAAGACAGGGGCCAGACTTCAAACATGATTTTCTTCAGCGTGACAAAAGCACTCTTCAAACATAGCCTACCTCTCTATCCGAGAGGCTGCAGTCGATGTGGAGAGCCGCATATTCTCTGCTACGAGGAAAATGGATGATTTGGGCTATAAATAAGCGGTTGTGATTGACATTGAAACCAGTGTAAAATAAGTAGAGTGATTTTATTTGAGTCGTTTTAAAACATTAAAAAGAGTGTTCAGTGTACACTGTATTATTGCTTAATGCATGTCGGCCTTGTTCATCCAAAAATGAAAATTCTGTCATCATTAACTTACCCTCATGTCATTTCAAATCTGTATTCAAACCTTTTTCCCAGTGGAACACACACCAAAAACAAACCCATAGACATTTTTCAAAATATCTTTCTTTGTCTTCTACAGAAAAAAAGTCATACTGTCCAGTATGGTTTAGGACAAAATGAGGGCGAGTGTTCCTTTAATAATGAAACGCTCAGTTGACCTCCTTTGTAAAATAAGGAATATGCATTTTTAGCAGCATATAAATATTTTGACTCACTAACATATATTTCTGTCTATTTCAAACATGACTGTGTGCATAGTTCTCAGACTCTTGGGAAGTTCAAATATTTCTTCTGTATTTCTTCTTCTTCTACTCATTACTTTAGCAAACAAAAGGTATTCAACAAGCAATTTCCATGATCATCAGAACCTCATCCTTAAAAACAAGTGGTCTAAGCATCCCTCATTATATTAGCTTTAATTCTACAGACTTCAAGGGGAGCTCTAGGCTTGTCAAAATATCTACTCTCTGGCTAGGAAGCACACAAAGTTCAATCAATTAGTCTGTGATTATTATTACTACTGTTGTTATTACTAGTCCCACTAGACTGTTATGGTAACCCCAGACACAGCCCATAATACTAATCCTCACCCTCTCAATGACCCTGACCTTTACACCTTTTAATCAAAATCATATTTTGTGGAGAAGGGCAAAATATTGACATGTTATTTCTTAATGTGTTCACCGAGAGGATCATGCATTGGGCAATGATCTGGGAATGAAGTTTTTTTTGTCTTGTGAATCTTCTCTCTCTCTCTCTCTCTCTCTCTCTCTCTCTCTCTCTCTCTCTCTCTCTCTCTCTCTCTCTCTCTCTCTCTCTCTCTCTCTCTCTCTCTCTCTCTCTCTCTCTCTCTCTCTCTCTTCTCTCTCTCTCTGCATTTTTTCCCCTTTTGTAGCATTTTTTCTGTGCTGTAGCGTCTGTAGTCACAAGGCCATTAGGTTTGGAGCAAATTATAAGAACAAAGAGAGTGGTTGTAGACGGGCTGTTTTGGGTGTGTGGCTCAATGTTTTATTGGAATCAGTCATGTACACAGCCGTCTATAAAGGGCTGTTTAGCATTGTCTAGCTCTCAAAACTTGCGGTATGAAATCCAATATTACTATTAAAGAGAAACAGAAAAGGAAATGCTGGGTTTTACCACAGCTGAAGCAGACAAAGCAGTGAACAGTTCCTTGTCCTTCTGTATTAATATTTGACCCATTTTGGGGGTATAAAACACAAATATAGACAATAAATGTAGACCGGGCGCCATGATAAAGACAGCAGCAAGAAGCTTCCCGGCGAGCAAACACAACAGAGAAGACAAAGATATTTCCTATGCAAAGCTCGCACACAATGTCATGTGTGATAGCGAACGAGGTTGTCCAAGTCACACGAGGAGTGGGGGTCTGGACGGCAGGGGGGATGTGCCGAATCGAGGTCGGCTGGGCTGCATCTTGCGCCGATTGGAACTCCTCGCTTTGATTCGGTTGATCCTGGATCTCAGAGTATTCCGGTTGACACAAAGCAGAGCTAGGCTTTGGGGTAATCTCATTACAAAACTTACCAACAGATGAAAAAAAAAATGAGGAGAGAGAGAAAGGGAAAAGCCTCACAAACTACACCATGCCAAAGCGGTGGCTCACAGAGGCAGGTGTAATGTTACCAAATTAGCCTCTAAACGGTAAAAAGGAGATTATTGCATATGCCCCAGCTAGCCAGAGCTTGGAGCCCCCTAGGGCAGCCCAAATTAGAGGCGCTGAGGACTCCCTCAGGACTTTGGCCCAGAGCAGACACACTGGCTGGAGGATGAATGGAAGGTGATACAGTTTGAGTACAGTGTGAGGGTGAGAGAGAGAGAGAGAGAGAGAGAGAGGAGAGAGAGAGAGAGAGAGAGAGAGAGAGAGAGAGAGGAGAGAGAGAGAGAGAGAGAGAGAGAGAGAGAGAGAGATGAGAGGGAGAGAGGAGAGAGAGAGAGAGAGAGGACGGACGGACGGACGGACGGACGGACGGACGGACGGATAGATAGATAGATCTCAGATACACTACATTCAAGTATAAACTTAGGTCTCAGGTGTTGTCTCAACTTTTTTGTGAGATGTTATTTCATAAATAAATGTTTTTAGAAAAATATGGATTGTAAAAAATCATTGATAACATAAAATCTCTTTAATATCTAAATTGTTTCTTATAGGCAGCAGTGAGAATAAACAGTAATCTCATATATGTTGCACATTTGCGTTTTAGAACAGATCTCAACAGTTTCTCAAACTGTGCTCATCAGGGTAAATATTTCAAAATAAACATTAACATTTATCATCAAATTCTCATCAGACTAATCAACGTATGTTTCTATGTATGTGTGTGTGTGTGTATACTGTATATATATATATATATATGTATATGATTTTTTTTTTTTTTTTTTTGTCAGGTGAAACACAATTACAATCCACAGAGCCAATAATTCACTTTTAAGTCTGAGGGATCAAACTCTCATACGCATTTTCGAACCCATGTGGTCTTAAATTACAGCACCCTGCAAATCAACAACTGTTGTTACTCATGCTGTCGGGCCTAAGATGACACTGCTGGAGGTAGATTCCCCACCACTGGCAAATGATTCTGTCAGCCACCACTTAAGGCTGCTGGCTATGTTCTTCTCATAAAAATGGTGCATAGAAGATGTGATGGAGTGTGCATGATCTAGGGAGCCCGAACCCAAAGTCATCTAATCTCTGGCTGGATTAGTGTGGCAGATTGTTGCCATATGTGGCACGGCGCTCTGCTTCCACCATGACAATGATCAAGTGCGGTGTGCAGAGTTTTCATCTCTTAGAGCGACTTAAGTGCTATTACTGGAGTTTAAAACCCTCCTAAAAGGGCTTCCATGAATAAAAAAGGGAGAAAATGACTACTGAGCTGTCTGGAAAATGTGGCAATGGGGCACTGGATTTAAGATATTCATCCAAAACAGATAAACCAGAGGCTATAAGTGAAAGCTCCAGGTCTCATTTAACATTGAAGAGGGAGAAGAGGAGAGACGAAGGATGAGTGCACATACATTCCTACGTTGCTAGAACTTGCTACCCCCTTTTTTCCTCTCAGACGCACAGAGGCTTCAGCTCATTGTTACATAAAGTTGTGTAACAAATGAGCCGTGCTGCTTTGAACTGGTTGACCACACCAGGCTGGAGGAACCGCTTGGAGAGGGACCTCAACATGTGGCAGCAATAAGATGGCCCCCTCCCTGCCCGGGACATGTGGGAGACAGAGCATTCCTGCCAAGCTCATTAAAGCTGAAAACACTCATCCCACAAACACTGTAGCACTCTCATGCATGGGGTGACGAGACATGTGTCTTTATTTTCCCACTAAGACGATATTTGCTAGTGGAGGGTCAGCTGAGGAATCTGCGCTCCGTGGAACAAGTTGTCAGGTTGCCTCTGACATTTATTTCTATTATTATTGGGTTTCAATACAGGCTTAATTGGCAGCACTTGTGGCATAATGATGATTAGCACAAAAATGTATTTCCACTTGTCCCTCATTTTCTTTTAATAAAAATGCAAAAAAAAAAAAGCAAAAATGTGGATTACAGTGATGCCTTTACAATGGAAGGGAATAAGGGCCAATCCATAAAAATGAAGAAACTAACTGTTTTAGTTACAAGTCAAACAATATGCATAATGACATGAGTTTAGTGTGAAAAAATATACACACACACACACACACACACATTTTATTTCTTTTGGTAATCAACATTATGCCTCATATGCTATCAATTGAAATTAATTTGTATTGTACCTGAAATATTCCTTTAATAGGATGTTCTTAAACTCTATTGGACTAACCTTTGTTACAGGGATTAAGAAAAGAAATACGTTTAAAAAGAAAAGTAGCTTAGTGTCCAGTCGTTTACATTCTCCTGTAAGCTACTCACTTTAGACCACTAAAACGTTTAAGGCTGTTAATTGTACAGCCTTAAATTATAAATCAAAGAAGAAAAGTCCAGTAAAAGCGTATTAGTTAATTTAACAACGTGACAGAAGCGACAACGCCCCTCTGTAATGAAAATGAACATGCTATTACAGTTCTCAGCACTTGAAACTCATTTCTCTGCTGTTCATTCTTCTGCCTACCGTCCAGTTTATTTTTATGCAATTTTCAACAAAAGAGGCATTTCGGGTTTCTACTCTGACAAGTACCACTGCAAACAACAGTAATGAATAAATCTGGTAATGTTGTAAAACTTGACAGACATGAGAGGACTCGAATTTGCATTCACAGCATCTTGACATGAGATTTAGCATGTCTAAAGGCCCCGAAATGTTTTCACTTAAAAGTGATATGGCAAAAAAAAAAAAAAGAAAAGGATAAAAACAAAATGGCCACCGGGGAGGCTCTTTCTCTGGATGTAAGGAGACATCTGGCATGATTATTTTTGAGCTCTTCTGCTAATCCGCTAGAAATGTAAACTGGTGAGGGGACGTGCCAAATGGCTTTGGAGCAAGACTGCCTTTTGGACTTGTGGAAGATTCAAATGAGTTTTCATAGAAGCGTTTGCGGCATTATTGGAAAACGCAGTGAAACAATTGTAATTAGTTTTCATGCTGTCACATTTATCATCATTATCCTAGTTTTTAGACATGCCAAATTTACTCCACCATTTAATGCCACTGCCATATGCACGGAAGCCTCAAAATATGCTGTCGTATCTGTTGTTTTTTTCCCCATCTTCCTTTCCTTTCTTTTTTGCAAACACCGAGCATTGTCAGATGTCTGATATGTGGCACCGATGCTCGGCGATGCTCGTCGCCATGGCTGCAAGTCGTGTGGGTACCATTCAGAGGTGGCCTTGCCTCCACTAATCCACTTGTCAGCGTTGACTGCCAAGCAAGTCGTCCCACACACTCAACAATGTGAGTTTATTCAGTGATCTGGGACAGAGACTGCATCTGCCCACTGCTAAGGCCAGAAGAGCCATTGAAAAACGCCCACGAGCCTAAACTCATAGCCATCCATAGCTCGCTTAAAAAAGGATCATGTAAAACTCTTTAGCTTAAACGCCGTAGCTTCATTTCCAAATGTTTTCGAGTAAACTTTAATTCTGCCAACTGAGCACTACTGTTTTTTCACAGTGGATGCAGGAGATGCTGTGTTTAGTCTATGTGCATATAAGCTCATGAAAACCTATTGCTATGGTACTGTACATCCTTTTGTGTAAATTACAGTGTAAGAGCATACAAGTAAACAACAAATGAAGTTAAGTAATAATATTTATAACAAATCTGCTTCACTTAAACTAACAGAGCCAAGTGGTAAAAAAAAAAACTTGCAGACAAAAATTTGTTTCAAGGTCAATAAATATTTAAAATATCAGATAATTTTGTATGACTGGGCAAAGATAATTCAGTGCGTAAAACATCTTTTGGTGTGACTACCTCAAAATGCAATGGTGTGTGGAATGCATATATAATATATTAGTGCTCTCAAATCGATGAATCACATAACATAAAAGTATTTGTTTACATACTGTAATATATGTGTGTATGTATATATATATTATATTTATATATATTATATATGTCTGTGTGTATACTGTATTACTGTATATACTGTACACACAACATATATTTATACATACATTATGTAAACAATATTTCTATGTTAGGTGTGATTAATCGATGACACACACACACACACACACACACACACACACACACACACACACACACACACACACACACACACACACACACACACACACACACACACACACACACACACACACACACACACACACACACACACTGTTGTTTCAAGTACTGTAATACTGTTTTTAATGCTCTTGTTCAAAAAAGCTGCATTGATTTCAAAATAAATACAGCAAAATAATAATAGTGTGAAATATTACTATACATTTTAAAATAACATATATTTTAATGTAATTTAAAATATAGTTCATTCATATGGTGGCAAAACTGAATTTTCAGTGTCTGAAGTATTAATAAAAAAACTTTGAAAAACCAAGATGTCTACAAGATGTTATGTGTTATTAAACATATTTCTTGATAGCAAAAAAAAACATTAAACATTTTTTTTTTACAGATACTCTTATCGTGGACACGCTTATTTATCATTGATCCTTGTAGTTTCAAAATGCAAACACATTCACACTACTGATCTTCGAATACTGTCCCACTTTATACTCAGTGATATAAAGAGTCCTAAAGAGACCGTAATACACTGGGTTACAAAAACAATTAGGCTTATTCATCCACTTGCTTTGACATATAGAGGAACATGTTCTGCATTACACAGTGGAAGTTTAGATGAAGCTTTTTCATACTGAGAAAGAGGGATGGGCTCAATCCACTGAAGTGTGCCGTCTACGCTGATCTTTGAATCCCCTTTTGACTTCAAACAAACTTCCACAATTTACAGAGAGTGATGCATTTGATGGAGGTTATAACGGCGGAGTCACAACAATGCTAGAACAGCGTGGCGTGATAGATTGGGCTTCTGTAATCGTTCTCGGTTGCCGTTTCATAAATCTTCAATGGGCCGCTGACCTCAGTCCCAAACACTTCATAAATCAACATATTCAGCATTCAGCGATGGAAGGGGGAAAAAGGGAAAAACGCGGAAAACACAGCAGGGAATATGTTTAATCTAACTTTGCAGCTATTTAAAGCATGCTTCAAGTTCACAAAGGCAAGGTTCACAGATGCTCAGGGAGCCACCTGTTGAACAATCATTTAGGAAGTAATAAATTGTGAGTCTTGATAAAGAAGAACCGAGGCAGGCATCTGCTGCTGATTACAATCGCACAAATTAACCAAAAGGAGGATGCGTTTGATGTCAAGTATTAAGCAAAAGGTTTACGGTTGTTTCAGTATAGCTTTCACTTGTTCAGAAGGTGTGCAATTCATTTAAGGTGCTAAATTTCGCATTCTCAACATGCTGTAACCTAGGAGCTAAATTCCCTGAAAACAGTTTGCTTGTATGGGGCATGTTTGTGAATGTCAGAATATGGTTGCTTGGTACCTGGCTGGACTTCTATATGGATGAGTGCTTGTGCGCCCATCTGAGCAAGATTGCTTGCTGAACAGAAAATTCAAATACCAAAACGGTTTTGGATTGTCTGAATAGCGGAACATTTGTTGTTAAAGCGTTTCTAATGTGCCATCTGCAATAAGAGGCCATAAAAAATGTTACATTTCATTTTCTATGCTCGGGAAACAGTAGCACCTGGACTGAAGAATTATCTGCATACTTTGGCTTTTAAATGTCAGGTTCTAAGCGGACCATGAACCAGCACTGTCTGAAGAAATAACAATTATTAAACAGGATTTTATCATAAGCGTTTTTAAAGAACATAACTGGCCATGCAGTGCAAAAAAAGTTATAATGAGACCAAACTATTTACTCAAGGCAGTAAACAGATTATGTGTGTAATTCAGTTCTTCCCCAGCAGGGGCACTGCATGTGTTATACATTTTCAATTTAAAAAAATATATATAAATAAATAAATAAAATTAGTCGTGAATCAAAAGTGGATGTTACATCAATTGAAAAAAAATTAAGTACATGATTATTTTGGTTTACAATAATGTAGAATAATTTGTCTATGGAACCTGGTTCACAAAGTGAGAAAGGACTGCCAAGTACCCTGATGCCCTGTAGTAACGGTGTGTATCTAAAGGTGCATTTCAAGGCCTTAGGAAATTTTCATCAAAAATATTGCTCATACAGGAATGGGTCTGTTATTCATCCCAGCTGTGCATCCCTACACTTCAATATCCTTTGCACTCACCAGCCCCCATTAATCCTAATGTCTAAGTTATTTCGCTCCGGCAGTATATACAACTACATTAATAATCTCTGCGAGAGAGAGAGAGAGAGAGAGAGAGAGAGAGAGAGAGAGAGAGAGAAGAGAGAGAGAGAGAGAGAGAGAGAGAGAGAGAGAGAGAGAGAGAGAGAGCAAGCCTGTCATATGCAGCACAGTCTTAATCATTGCATCAAAGTGTTATTGTACAGCACAGAATCGAGGCTGCCCGTGAAGAGCTTTCTCTGGATTCTTCATGTCAAATGGACTATTAATATGACATACAAGCTGGTTGAAGAGACTAATATTCAAACCTGCTGTGATGCTCGGAGATCAAAAATACTGAAACATGACTAATGTTCTGCAGACAATAGCAGCGTTTAGCTGTCAGTGACAAAAACTACCACATCACAATGTCGGACAACCACAGTGCATGCTGTGTCATTGTAAATTAGTTTTGAACATTTTAAAATGGCATTCAATAAATTAAAATGCTGATAGTTTTCATGAAAAACTATGAACATGCAGCAAACACTACCAATTTCATTCAGATGTACTTTGATACACAGTAGAATGTCATATCTAAGAACAATTACTTAAAAGTACATTATGCAACGTTTGACTCTCTAGCAGTTTAAAAACAAAACTCCATGCGTTTTGTGGAAAAACATTGTTTTGATTGTGCTTTGGCTCTGCATGACTGTGCAGACAAATATGACCCTTACAAGAGATAACACACATATGGCAATTTATCTGTTCGATAAAATATCTTACTCACCTGCTGAGTAATGAAATGCCATCCCTGTGTTGCTTAACATCCAGTGTTTCCCCTAGGACTTTTTTCAGGGTGGGGGGTAGACCCTTGGAAACTACAAGGGTAGCAGACCGGCGTTTTACGGCTACGGGATGTTGTCATAGACGTGGCGCGCAGTAGGCGGTTGTTTGTATCGGTGCATTTCTAGAGTCAGCTATTATGTAAGGGTTAATGCCCGACGAGGTGTCCATTGTCAGGTATTAATGGACGACGGCGAGGCATGAACCATCCGACATGCAGCCTCCAACTAATATACACAATATATTAGTTTATATTTTAATTAGTTTTACAATCGAAATCTAAAGTTTTTACAAACAATAACTTGGATTCCCTGGTTACGCCTGATGGTTTATTTAGCAACTGGAGATATTAATAGTCCGCTCAGCTCGTAGAACCCGTCAGTTTATTGACTGCCTGTTGCTATGGTTACTCACAGCTGATGTAGCCAGCGCATTTATTTATTAATTTCGAACGGTAAACAGTCCGTTTCACCAGAACTCCTTTACTAGGTGTCCTCTATCACTTTTTAATGGACACCCTGCAGCCAATCAGAATCGAGTATTCACCCAGACCATGGTATAGAATATAACAATATGTCACAACAAAGTTTAAAGTGGCTTCATAAAATAATTAAAAACATAAAAAAGCAAAACACACCTGATGCACATTTAGGGCATTTATTTTTCCGCAAATTCTGTTTACATTTTTTAGTAATCAAAAAGCATGTCTAATTAATTGAAATCGTGAAACTTATACAGTTATTAAATTTATACAAATTCTATAAAAAAAAAATTCTCACAAATGCGGTGTTGTGTTTTTTTCTAGTAATCAAATGAAGACATAAAACATTAATTTCTTCTAATCATTTGAAATTAAACAAATGTTTTGTCAAACAATGTGCTGCACAATGAGCTTTACTGTTAAAAAATAAAACATGGAAGAAAAATTGCGATTATTCCTTAACGAAATAAAGTTTTGATGATCATTTATTTGTATTAGTGTATTATTATTATTACACTGAGACATATCTAAATTCTGTACAAAAGTAATATATTTCTGTCAAGTTAAACCGAACTTTTATTTTAATGGGTTGCCATGAAGACCTTTGAGTTTCTGTGTTTATGACATGACAATAGTTTTTCTCAAATGAAGCAGTTAAATGCTTACAAAGTGACTTTCAGAGTGGATCTAGAGACTGGAGATGAAGTTCACGCATTCGTGTCCTCAATTACCCCTTTTCCACCAAGGTAGTTTGAGTGCTGGTTCAGAGCCAGAGCCTATAGTTTCAAATCAGTTCTTTGTCTTTCGACACTCAAAGCACCAGCTTTGAACCAGGAAAAGTTTTAACATGATTAAAGGGTAAAATATCCTAATACACGTGTTTTTAAAAATATTCCCAATGAATGGGGAATTCCAGACACTTAGATGTCATAAATGTGAGGTATAACTCATAGCCTATAGAACAATGAATGGTTTAATTTAATGGATTGCACTATATTGCACCATGTTGAGATGCTGGGAAGAAGGAATGATCCAACGATGAGCAAATTAAGAGAAAAAATGAAAGGGTGTAACGCGATTAGCCACTTGATTTGAGTGACATGTAGGTCTTGGCCTTCAAAGAAATAGATGATGAGAACAACATGGCTGCCATTGCCACCCAAAGCTTATTTACATTAAATTAGATTCTATTAATTTTACAAAAGTGCAATTAAAGGTGACCACAAGGATATATCATTTATATATAATCTTTGCCAGTTTAATATTTGTGATTTGCTGGAGGCTTTGCTCTTCACTCCTTTAATTCATTATTTGATTGTTTCAGAGGAAATAACTACACTGGAGCTGTAGTTATGTCTATTTGTGTACAGACATGTGTGTATGTGGGATTTGATGCTGTATTCTCATTTAAATATATCGTATACAACACAATATGCTTTCTGTATGTACTTGAACTTGCATCCTCAAATCGGTGAAGGTGTGTGCATGTGAATGCATTTAAACGCTTTTAATCGAGTCTCTGAGGTATGTAAACACATTTATTTTCATGCATATGGTTTAATCTCCCTGAATGCATGTATATGATTATGATAATGTTTATCCACGTTGATGTACGTGCAGCCGGGAGCCTGATAAATCTATCCTGTTGTCTTACTCATCCTCCCACCCAATTTAAATCCACGGCTGGAGTCGGGGCAGGTCAGGGGTGAGGTGGGGAGAGGTGATGTGTGTAAATTCGTGCACAGATGCAGCGGGTGTGTGTGTGTGGATGGGGGTAGTGGATCTGTGTTAGTAAAAAGAGGACTGGAACTCGATAGCATGAGCTGAATCACATTCAATCTGTGTACCAAATTGATGGCGATGAAAATTGGAGAAGAGGGACACAAAAAAACACTTGTTTGCAGATTAATGTTCTGAATGGCGGTCTGTGAGACTGCCCTTTATGGATGGCTTCACATGTGGGCCTCAAGACCAAGCCTGAGGATTACCTACAACTCACTCCTGTTACACACTGCGCACACACACACGTACACACGGGTACCACAAATTCAGTCGAGATTTTGTTGCATGTATAAAATTGTCAACAAACCACACTTAGACTTAAACAAGCTACGCTAAAAATATTGCTAACACTTTATTTCGATAGTCCACTTTAGACATATAGACATTTTAGACTATAAGTAACTTTGCAACTATATGGCAACTACCAGTCATTCGAGTATTAGACTGTCTGCTAAATATCTGCTAACACTTTATTTTATGCTCCCCAACAGACATTCTACTGACTAGAAGTAACTTTACAAGTGTCATGCCAACTAATTCTAACCAACCCAAACCTTACAGTCCATTACTACTCTAATGAGAGTTAGTTGACATGTAGCAAATGAATGAGAGTTAGTTGACATGTAGTTGTAAAGTTATACTTAGAATGTCTCAAATGGACTATTGAAAAAGGGGTAACCAAAATATTCACTTTAGTACAATAAACAGCATTAAAGACTAAAAATAATTTAATGTCTTTATGTGAGAATTTACGGATTAATATATTTTGGATGCACAGATGTTCTAAATGTAATGTTGGACCTCCCAGAATGGGAACATATGACAAAAAAAAAATGTGTTTTAAGACAATAGATCCCTTACTTGCTTCTTGCACTATTTTAAAATGCAATGAATTTATCTTGAGGATTCATACAAATGTCTGTTGACTAACAGCAATAAATAATGCCATAAATATTCAATATTTTTAATCTAGTTTAATATATCCTCCCGTTTTATGCAAATTCTGAGTCATTAGCATAATCACATTTGACTACATCCTTATAAACCAAGTGAAAGATTACAGCGCATTTTAAAATACATGTATATTAAAGAAAAATATTCAAATGTTAATGTAAACGTGGTGTGGACTGTGAAGGAATTAGTGCGCAGTGTGTTCGGGCATTAGTAGACTCATATATATGTGTGACGAATCGCACAAATTCTAGGTCGGAACGTCCATGAGGAAAGTTTCCAAATGCCTAAATGTGTCATCAGATTGTGTAAAGGCACCTCTCTCATATACTCAAACACAATGTAAACTCTGTGCGACTTTTTTCCCCCAACTCTTTTCCCTGCAAAATTCATTACCAGATAAAATGAGTGTAAACGGGGAAGGGGGACAAATTGCAGAGATGGAGAGAGAGAGAGAGAGAGAGAGAGAGTGATAGTGAAAAGGACATTACCTATAGCAGCACTTAAGTTGACATGGGGCCTGTTAAAGCTTCAGCCAGATATCAGGCAGGATAAAGACGCCAGCAAAGGCCATTATGTAGCCACGAGAGACTCTATCCCTCTCCCTTATTTCACTTGTCCCGCTCTCGCTCCCTCTCTCAAACCTTGAACATGTCAGGAGTTCAGTGTCTGAGGGGCCCCCTGGATGCAAGTGAGCGAGAGGTCCCATCGGATTCGTCCGACATCTCGCCAGCCCGGCTTCCTTTTCCCTCCATTGCCCATCTCTCATCCAAACTTTTGCGCTCTCACTCACACAAGCACACAAAAAACAGCAAACCGAGTTTTATCTTTGCCCCCAACACAACATTAACTACCGAAGAACTGCTAAGACACTATAAATCCGCCCCCAAAAGCCTGGATGGCTTCCTTCTCAAATAAGATCATTATTGCTCTAGTAATCCCATTAAATAGATCATTTTGCAAATATCTAAATCCAATTAATAATTTGTTTTCAAAGGCGGAGAGGAGAAACAGTATGCTATAGAGAGTTGACACGCTGTGACTCACGGCCCTTTGTTGCCCGCCTCGGCGTCAGCACTGCACGTAAAGGCTGAAAAAAGCAAACTTAAGCCTGAAGCATCATGTTGGGGGAAAACAGGATGATGAAAGCCACACTCATTACAGGAAAATAAGACATTCACTTTCCACAAGCTTTTTAATTAATGCGTCAGACTCCGAAAAGGCCTTTCCCCAGAATCCACGGTGCTTTAGAAAAGCAGAGCTTTTTTTGATATCCATGAACCTTTGAATTCATGAGTCAAGGAGCACTCCGGTTAAGTGAATTAACATGTAATTAAATAAGTGAGCATCTGTTTTGTGGATTTTAGAGATATATATACACCAGAGACTTTTTATTTTATATTCATAAGCACAGTCAAAGTAGTACAAGCCAATTAAATGACTAGTCTGAAAATAATTTTAGCAGTCCAGAATAACAGAACGATGAAATACTATTGCCGGTGAAACAAATCACAGCTGCGGTGAAATAACAGAAGTACAGTTAATTAGAGCAATGTTTAAACAATGACTACATACCTTAAATTATGCTCTTACAATATTGTGTTATTCCCAAAAAGGAACTAATCGCATTACTTAGTAACTTTTTATGGGAAGTGATGCATTACGTTATTTTTGTGTTACTTTTTCTCACCTGGGCTGGGCTTGCTTGTTTGTTTTTTTAATAACAAAATAAGGTTATATTGGCAAAAAATGAATAAGCCTCAGGCTGAAGTAAATGCAAATTCACTCCTGTACAGTAGAAGGCGCAACTCAAACACATCTTACAGCTGTGCTGCCATTCTGGAATAGGACACAGGAGAAGAAAGAGAAAGTTCAAGGTTCAAAGTATATTTGAATTATGTAACATTTTAATTATTGCAGGTTTGCATAATTTTCTGAGTTTGCATTTCATAGTTTTTATTCATTTTGAGGAATACTGAATCTTTTTGTGCAGGTGAGATGAGTAAATGCATGCTCACATTTAGTCTAGAACTACAAAATATATATTATTTATAATCTTTTTATTATTTTAGTTTATAATATGATTTAATGTGAGCCATAGGTTAACCAGGACCACAGACGTTGTGTTTTCTGGGACTTTCCACTAACATAATGATTTTTATACTGTACAAATATTCCATCCCCTAACCTTAAACATAGCCCTGAACCTACTCATCACAGAAAACTCTGCAATTTTACAAATTTCAAAAAACATTTTGTATGATTTATAAGCTGTTTCCTCATGGGGACCACAAAATGTCCCACAGGGCAAAAGATATTACCATCTCTGTGGGGACATTTTGTCCCTATAATTAGGGTTTACCTGAACCACACACACACACACAATGAATTTCAATATATTTTATTCTATTTTGTACAGATAAAAAAAACATACAGGTTGAGATGGCATGAGCAAATCTGATTTTTGACTGAACTTTTACTCTATATACTAAAAACTAAAAGTTATTTCAATAATGAGAGAAACCTACAAAAATCTGTGCAGACCGGCATCATGTGACAATGTCACACTTATTAACACATACAAGCATTCTAAGGAAAAAAAAAATGACAGGGCTAGTTAGTACTTCAGGTGGGGGGTCAAGACCAGCAAGCGGTTGTCAGGACACAAGTCTAGAAAACTCTTTAAAACACCATATTAGAAATGAATTCGCACACAAAAGAGCAGGTACTTTTGAGGAACATAGCATCTGTAACTTAATATTACATGTATCTCAGCTGCATGTACCTCATTTTCAAGCTCTGCCATAGACAAAACACCTAAATGTGTTATCTTTAAAGAGAAAAAAGAAAAGCGTCCTGTGCATAAAGAGCGCTGTTTTCAAGTGTCTGAGCATGCAGATTGCCCCCTCTTGTTTGTTTTGATCGGTTAATGAGTGTGCCATTTAGATCTTTATCATGAATGAGAATTCGAGGCTCACAGCTTTACTGTGCCTGAAGAGGTGTGTGTTACTTTTGGGGAATTTATGCACAGACACTCATGCTGTTGATTTCATGGTTTTTTGCTATCTCTTAGTTAACAAATGTAGTTAACAGAACATTGTTATGGTTGAAGGGAATGAGAGAGAAACACTTGAGGGTGGTTATGACATATCTCTATGCTTGACTATCCTTATTTGCACCTATATGAGGGACGGTGGGGGGGGGGGGGGGGGGGGGGGGGTGCTTAACCCTTGCTTAACCCTTACTTTGTGTTCCGGTCATTTTGACCCGGAGAGGATTCCCTGAAGCTGCTATAGTTTTTGCATTGGACTAAAATTCACTGACTTTGATCACACAGGTATAACAATTTCAAAAGATCAAAAAAGGCTGTCTCGTTATACAATCAGCCCGTTCCAAAAAGTAATTCCAACCCTGTGCTAGATTGATTCCAAATATTTGGTCATAATATAGCATAATCAGAGATTTACAAGCAATTAAAAAAGGCTGGTCATTTTTGAACACCAAACTAGGTAAAGGATTTTCAACATAGAACAAGGATCAAATATGTGTAACACTGTTCACATAATTTAAATGGCATGGAAATGGAACTAAACAGAATTTTAAAACAAAGAAAAGCTGTGTAATAACACATATTTAAGATTTCATGTAATATTAGTATTGTATTTGAATTATAAAGGAAACAATTAACTATTTTATTTTATAATAATGTAATATTTGAATGAATATAAGTCAATTAGAAATACACTAAAGTGTTCTCAATTTTATATATCAAATTAACTGTGGACTCAAACTTTTGGATCCCATTTCTGTAAACTCTTTGCACCCTGAAACAGAATCATCTTAAAGAAACAATACTAAATATGATGTTGACTACCATGATAAAACAGCACAGTGAAATGACTGGAAATTACCAATTACCTTCATCCCAAAACAAAATCAGAAAGAGATGACAGTTAATAGAGAAAAACATGTGCTAAGAAAAAAACAATTGGGGGGCCAGAGTGAAGGAGAGAGGGAAAGACTGGGAAAATGGAAGCTGAATCTGAGCAGAGGTCAAACTCTGGAGGTTAATACCTGCTGTTGAACACGGTGGCGAGCCTGCGCTGAGCTCATCTCACTAATGAAACAGAAACACATCCTCTCCTCAGCTCAAACGCCAATCGCTGCCAGCTAAAAAAGCAGCCCATTCATGCCTCCTGGCAGTCTGTGTTTAAGTATGTGTGCGTGTGTATGTGTGTATAAGGGGAATGTTACCTGCCCTAGTGGAGTTTGATTAATGAAGAGAACAATAGAGCTCTTGTGGATGGCTCAGTCAGCCCCACTTGGTTCTGGTCCAGTGAGTCAGAGGGTACTCCATACTCCGGCCTTAAACTCATCCACATCTATCCATCTGTCCATCCGTCTTCCTATCTGCTTTCTCTCTCGGTATCTATGCTCATCCCTGTCTCTCTTCTTATTCAATTCAGCCCCTTCCTGCTCTTTCAGGATATACAGTATATCACATCTGAGTGTGTGCTGATAAGCATTTGGAAACTGATGTAGAGTTTCAGTCCTAATGGACATTCTCTGTCAAACGAGAGGGAAAATACCACCGCCAAAGACTGCAGGACATTTTATACATTCACGGGCGTTTCTTCAACATGGCCACTTTTGGCCCTTTGGATTACACATAATACTTTTTTTGAAAATTACCACCAGATGATGTATATGTTTTTGCAGCAAAGACTAATTTAATTGATAGCATTTTGTTGCATCCAAAACGTACCCAATGAAATAACATTTAATATTAACACTTTTTTGACAATTTGACAAAATTACATCTTAACTGCCACAAAAAAACACACACACACACACACACACACACACACACACACACACACACACACACACACACACACACACACACACACACACACACACACACACACACACACACACACACACATGTTTGTTTTTGTGACTTATGAGGACATTCCATAGGCGTAATGGTTATTATACTGGACAAACTATATATTCTATCCCCCTACACTGCCCTGTCCCTAAACCTACCCCTTACAGGAGACATGCTGGATTATAACATTTTAAAAAAAACATTGTTTTTTATGATTTTTAAGCTGTTTGAAATATGAGGACGCATGCAATGTCCTCATATTTCACGTGTAAGTTGTAATACCAGTGTAATACCCATGTCATTATACACATTTGTGTCCTCATATATCACAAAAACAAGCACACACACACACACACACACACACACACACACACACACACACACACACACACACACACACACACACACACACACACACACACACACACACACACACACACACACACACACACACACACGTTGGTGCAACAGCATTATGAGGACTCTCCATAGGCGTAATGGTTTTTATACTGTACACACTATATATTCTATCCCCCTACACTGCCCCTATCCCTAAACCTACCCATCACAGGAGACATGCTGCATTTTTAATTTTTTAATAAAACATTATTTTTTTATGTTTTTTAAGCCATTTGATTTATGAGGCCTTTTGAAATGTCCTCATAAACCACCCATAAGTTGTGATACCAGTGTAATACACATGTCATTATACAAATTTGTGTCCTCATAAATCACATAAACCAACTCTCTCTCTCACACACACACACACACACACACACACACACACACACACACACACACACACACACACACACACACACACACACACACACACACACACACACACACACACACACACACACACACACACACACACACACACACACACAAATGTTTAAGTATATTTGCAACCAAATACTGTACTGTTTTGATTTCTACAGTTTGCTAGCAAGAACCTGATGCATGATTTTTTGCCTTCTACTATACAGGTTTGCTCTTTCAATTCATCATGTGACAGCCAGCAATTACTCCATTTGGATGAGGATATACGAATCTCCATTCTTACAGTCTGACAGCTTAATTCTTGCCCCGTCAAAACTGATGCCTCACAATTAATTACTCATATTTTCCCAACTCTCACAGTCAGAGACCACTTTTGAACCCCCCTCCCTCTATCTGTTGCCTAATTGTATCAAAACACCCCTTCAAATCGAACCACCTGCGAGTAGTTTACAAGGCCGACTCTTGTGCTCATTTTACTTGCAAATCAGGAACGTTTCGGAGAAAAACACGGGTGGGAAAAAAAAAGAGGGGTGACTGAGGGTCAGTGATATTCCAGCCAGCCTGTGCTTGATGGCTCATCACCAAGCTATGTGACACTTGCAAAACATTGGAGAATTTCCACCTTGTTTGCACTATGGAAACGGAGCGCGAGAGACCCTAATGAGGACATATGGGCGAAAAAACGGCCGGAATGACGCTGTGGGCCTGTTTTGAGAAGTGCTGCGCGATTATCTGCCATGTTCCCGTGTTTATAAAATAAACCTTGGCATGTTTGCAAGCACGCCGCTAAGAGGGGATTGTGAGAGCCTGGGGTTGTTGGTCGTGACTGGGAACTGAACGATCATTCTTCATGTCAACACCACAATCATTTAGAAAGTTTGCCACAAAGGCCGAAAAATAAATGAAGCATTGTGAGGGCTCTCCAGGATAATTACAGCGTCAAAGGAAGAGGGTAAAACATCTGTGCTGACTCATATTCAGCAATGCTTCATTGCGGCACAAAAAAATTCACTCTGCATGATTTGGCATCGCTGCTTATCATTATAGCCGTGGTGACCTCGTGACCTCTGGGATTACTAGGAGATGGGTTTTCAGTCCACGGTTTGTTGTCAAGTGGTGTCAAATCAGCAGAGTATTTGACTGTAATATAAACGGTCGGGCACACAGAGGGAAGGAAGGGAGGGAGGAAGAAAATGAGAAAGTCTCTCGATAGCAGAGAAAGAGGCGAATGACTCGAGCTAATTCATTTCTTAAATACCACTGTAATCCTCACTGGTAGCAGTTTTATAGTGGGGTAAATGATTGTTTATCTCAGATTAATTTGATTAAAGAGCTTTTAAGTCTCTTCTGTGGAGCGCCCATGGAGCTTTTCTTTGTGAGCGGCGGAAAGCAGCAGTGCATCTTTCCAGTCAGTCCTTTTCTGTAGATTAGAGGATTGTAATTAATTGGGCAATTGGCTAATTGTCCTGTTTCTTAATGAGGGACCACCGAGAGACTGATGTCTCCTCTTGCACAGTGACCTTTTTCACGCTGGAGACACTGCCAATTTCCATTCCGCCAGTATATTCAATCCACGCTCCGCTATAGGCTAAAGAATATCCAAACATAAAACGTCCCAAAGAATTATTCTATTGAGGTTCAAAAAATGGGAATAATGGGGAAAAATACAGCTGGGAAATCATATCACCTGTTGTTAGCGGCTAGCAGAGAGGATTAGAGTGAAATTACACTAAGTACCTTGACACCTCTAATGCAGGCAGAGAAATTAGAGTATTCACATGAGACTGACTGTTAAAGCTTTACGAAGATTTCAGACGTAGTGAGATGCAATAAAGGTGAAGTGACATTCACACTGGGAGAAGCCGGTTTGATTTTAGGTACCTATAAAACGGAAGTGGCAGGTGTAAAGAGGGATTGGGTCCCGCCATCATGATCTATCAAAACCAATCTTATATATCATTATGCCAGCAGCTTTCCAAAATAATATGTTCCGTCCCATCGAGAAAGATTATACTGCTTTGCTTTGTGATAAAGTGCACAGGACCATCATCACTCTTTTAAATGAATTACAAGAATGAAGGGGAAAAAAAAACATTGGAAAAGCAGAATTAAAAAAACAATACAAAATTGGAATACTTATTTAATGATATGGATAAACTGTTTATGCTAATCTGCAACGCATTCTCACCCCAAGGCGTCATCTAACTGACAATTTTGACCATGCTTCAATATTCGACGCTAAAGGTACCCTTTAGCGTCAGTTAGTTGACGCGATCCCAGGGCGTCATCTAACTGACGCTAAGGGTAACGCGTCAGTTAGATGACGCGGGTAGGTTTAGGTCTGGGTAGAAGGGCGTCATCTAACTGACGCTAAGGGTAACGCGTCAGTTAGATGACGCCCTGGGATCGCGTCAACTAACTGACGCTAAAGGGTACCTTTAACGTCGAATATTGAAGCATGGTCAAACTGATTCCCAAGGCGTCAGTTAGATGACGCCTTGGGGTGAGAATGGGCTGTAATCTAGATCAAAATGCAAGTGCCAAATTCTTTGTAGTATTCATGTTGGTTTCATACATAAAATATATATATATAAAAAAACTGGCCATTTTAGAAAAATTTTAAGAAAGTATTTTAAATATCATGACTGTTTGAATAACCGATATCATAAGGATCTTAGATTTTCTCCATTTAATCAAATTTACTTTGAAAAAAAAAAATGTACTGACCTTGACAAAGGCAAATATTTTTACAAATATTTTAATAAAAACATGCCTCACATCAGTCCTTGAGAACATCTCAACAACACTGCTTGAATCACCTCTATACAAACACTGCATTATTGAACAACCTCCATTGAAATAACAATCAAACAAAAATACAAATAAAAAGTGCCACAATTTTTCTTTATGCTTAATCCCTCACTGCATTTTCTTTCAGTGAGGCATGAACACTATTTATTTCTTGATGCTTACTGTCTGTGTTGACAGCCAAAGCTACAGTGTTACAGATTGTGCTATTATAACTCTGAGGCTATAAATTAAAATGTAGCTTGGTATCATATCCTTTAATATATCAAGACTAGTCTAGTCACGATCATCCTGTACTTCTTTCTCTCTGTGCCCATTTGGCATGCAGACATCTGAATGTGCCCTCTGTTAGCATTGACACAAGAAAACTAGCAGGCCAGACATTTTAAAACTAAACAAAATAAATATAAATAAATAAACAAACAAGCTGGCACTCTCAGTTATGTGACCCATTGCCGGCCCACCCGAGGCTGTTCATAAACACTCCTTCAAAATTCACAAATTCATCAAGCATCCAAGTATTTACTAAATGAAAACACAGAGGTGCTAGCTCTTGCTACATCAATCTTCCATTTTGTGAATGTTTTCATCTCATCGGTATATACTTGCGTTTGTGCACTGAAATATGGGGGAAAATACAACACCTCTCATGTTTTGGTGGGCATCCATTTAGTCTCCATGTTCCCTGTGCTTAATCAAGAAAATAACAGACTCAGAGAGAAATAAACAGTTCAATAGAATAGTTGTTAAAAGCATATGTAGGTTGGAGGGAGAGGAGTTGAATTTTCCAAGGTTTGGGTTTATATAGCCTAAATGATCACATTTTCAGAGGATCTGGAAACATTCGAAAACCAACTACTATTAATTTACCACATTGTCACAACGGTTCTGTTTATTTTATGGAATTTGCATTCAGAATTAAAAAAAAATTTAAATAAAAAAATATTTTCACAAAAAATATTTTAAATTAAAGCTGCTAGCAGCATTTATCGGTGTTCAAGCAATTAAAGCCGTTAAGGCAGTTAAGCTCAAAAGCATCAAAAGACATTAAGTTTTATTTGGTAAGCATTTACCCACTGACATCATAGATGAAGTAGACGATTTACAACTAATACAGGCAATTTACCTGTAGCCAGGGATTGAGCCAGGGATCACAGTGGTTTAAAAAGCTAGCTTCTAGCCCCAACTGTCGAGGAGTTATGAGCAATTTAGTACTTTTGGTTGCTGTAGCGCCACCTATGGGCCAAACGGGGTCATACTCTGATAGGTTGTCCCCATATTTGAGGCCTACCATCTGGGCGAGTTTCAAGTCTCTAGGCCTTACGGTTTGGGCTGCACGATGCGTTTTAGGTTTTTTTTTTTTTTCAAATAGCAATTACAATAGGTTTTCAGCACTAAAGTGCTTGAACACCTAATAAATGCTGTACTTTATAACTTTGTATTGATCAAAAAATCCTTAAAAAAATATACACCACTGTTCCCACAAAAATATTTAACCAGCACAACTCTTTTCACCATTGATAATAATATGAAATGTTTTTTAGCACCAAAATCAGCATATTATTATGCCTGAAGACTGGAGTAATGATGCTGAAAATTCAGCTTTGCCACCACATAAATAAATTACATTTTAAAATACATTAAAATAGATAATTTTTTTTCAATTGTAAATATATTTTACAATATTACCATTTTTACTTTTTGCCTCAGTGATCATAAGATACATCTTTCAAAAACATAACAAAACCACAGACACTAAAATACAAGAAAAACTAGAATAATTTTCACAACACATTTCATTTGGTGCAATTGCCACAAAAAGCCTGAATGTATTTGAAATGTATTTGATTGAGCTGGATATTCCTTTGGAAGGAAAATTCCTAATATTCCTAATATTTTCCTCATTGAACATCGTTTCTGCTGAAATTTCATTAACCACATTTAGCACAGAGCAGCTTTCCCTGTGCATCTAAATCCATCCAATTCAATTCTTCACCATGTGTTCAATTATCAGAAACCACATAGAGGAGGAACATGTTAATTTAAATACCACAAAAAGTGTCAGCAAGGTGCCGGAAGAATAAACATTTACGACGGTGAAGAAAACAGAGAGAAAGTGCGCGAGAGAGTAAAATAGGAAATAGAAAAAGGCAGGCTGCAACTTGCCCCACATTTACAAAGTGGATTATCATGGTTTAGGATGGTGATTTGAGTCTCTGGGAGTTGACACATCACAGATGTTGCTTTTGAAGAGACCTGTTAAGGCATGGTGGGAAGCCACTCAGCCTCCCAGCTTCCATCGCTTCCCTCCGCCCAGATTGCTGTGATTTTGGGCCGTGTTTAGGTGTAAACACCATTACATTTTGTCAGTTTGTGATACTGTTTGTCTGGCCTGCAAAATGACAAGCTCTTACAGAGGAACCAATAGAAAATGGTGAAAACGTTCTGCTTCTGAAAGCCCGCCACCCCTCTGACACATTAGAATTTATGAGCTGGTAATTCCCGCCGGAGTAATTTGGCTGGCACAGGGTCCAGCGGTGCTCCAACTGGGCTTTCATGTTAGAGGAAAGGTAGGCAGACAACTGAATGATTGACTGTATTACTCTGTGTTTAGCAGCATATTTAAGAGTAAAAGTGCTTAGGAGAGCAAGAGAGAAACCTGCTCCCCTGCGGGCCCGAGGTTGTGTCGTATGAGCTTAAACCAGAAAATCTGGTACCACCAGATGGGCAGACTATGAACAATGTAAAGACTGACTAATGAGGCATAGATCAACATACACACTGACTCATGCAAGTCGTCCTTAACAAACATTCCGAAGTTCAATTTGTCATTTGCATTTCAACAGATCTGAACAAGTGCTTTTGTTGGTAATTATCTGATATGAGTTATGCAACCAACTTTTTGCAACCATTTTTCATAAAAACTAAAATATTTTAAGATAAGTTAAGGTAAAATGCTATTAGTAATTCAGTTGCTATTATTATTATTTTTAATTACAATTATTAATAATTATTATTATTTTGCAACTGAACGCTGCACAACTCACTGCTGAAAAAAAGAAGCTCAAACCTACCAAAGGACCAGTTTGACCAGGCTGGGAGACCAGAGATAAGAGGAGCTGGTACAATCACATAATAAAATGAATATTTCGTATAAAATACTTATTATAATATATATATACACACACACACAATATTAAAGTCAGATTAGGGGAAACTAATGGCATTCCTCACAAGCATAAAATATTTTTCTTGAGAAGACATGTGAAGGTGCAGCACAGATGATAGCGCGTGGTTTAAAGGGATAGGTCACCCAAAAAACTTTCTTTGTCTTCATTTTACCCATATTCTTCAAAATATCTTATTTTGTGTTTAGCAGAAGAAAGAAAATCATACAGGTTTGGAGCAACTTGAGGGCGAGTATGACAGAATTTTCATTTTTTTGGCTGAACTATCCCTTTAAGGCAGATTTAAATTTTTTGGGTTACTATCCCTTTAAGGCAGGGATTTCCAAACTTTTTTGTAAGCTGAACCCCTTTGATTTAATTATTTTATGATGTTGGCTATTGGTCACATGATGTATTGTTTTATTTTCATCAACTCACAAAACACCAGCAGTTCCCTCAAAAACCACCAGGGGTTCAAAAACCCCAGTTGAGGGAAACCTCAAATAAATTCTTTGTAAAGAGACATAACTAGTCCTTCTGAAACCTAAACCAACTACAACCTGCTTAAAAAAAACTGCTTAAAAAATATCTAAAGTTATAGTATGTGAATATGTTTTCTTTGCCAGAGCAGCTTTGTAAGCTTTTTGCCTAGTAACATGTAAATCATTTTGTGCATTATTTTATACGATCTTTATAACATTATAGATAATTAATAATTGTAAAATATTTTTATTTTGGCACGCACACACGCACACGCACGCACGCACACACACACACACACACACACACACACACACACACACACACACACGTTACTCATGTTACTTATATTTGTTCAACAGTAATATTGTTTAGGGTAAACTAAAGCAATGTGCCAAAGGTCAGGACTGAAGCCATAGATGCACATAATGTTATACAGAACAGCATAATCACATCAAAGCCCATAACAATCTGTGCTATTTAATGAAAGTTCTGAAAACCTCTTGATAAATGAAGTCATTCCTTATTGCAGTTCTCTAAAAAATGTTTGAAAATCTCCTTGTTTCTCCCACTTGCCCTGATCTCTTTTATAAACTTTTTTTATCCGCTTTGAATTTCTCTTTGCTTTCTCTTAGCTTTGGTTCAGGTCCTTACACCTCCTTTTCTTCCAATTGTCCTGTTCATGTCTGATTTCCCCTCGTCCTGCACCTCAGGGTGTCATCTGGCCTTTGTTCACCTGATCCAGGACACGTGGCACCAATCAAGCACACAATGGAACACACAATAGGGCCTGATGGGGGCCCATCCTAGCGCTGAGAGGCTCATTTGACACCTTGCCGCGTGCAGGTTTCCCCTATAAACCAAGTGCTTTGCCAGATTAACTTACTGTTCTCTCCTAAAGCTTCAGAGCAGGGTGGAAGCCCCAGTGGAAGCTAACCTTGACATCTGGCTCATGTTAGGTCAGGTTCAGACAGAGCTTGGGCCATAAGGAGGGGCCGACGGCCACCTATGCCTGTCATTTCCGAACAGCTCATCCATGTGTTGAGTTTCACTTGTCGAACATCTTGTCTCAGAAATTGCTGCGGGTGTTTCTCTCTGAATGGACGTGTGCCGTGTGTCACCGATCCTGCGCCATGACGCCCATCCATTTTTAACACCAGCACAGATGAACTGTGGGTGGCCTCCACCTGCACGCGTGCTCCTGTAAACACACGCGCTGCCCGCTGAGCTCGAACCACGGCTGTCCGTCCTGTAATTTATGATCACAAGCGGGAGCTATCATGTATCATATAAAACTCTGTCCTTATGGGCTTTAGAGTGAAAGGGATGTGACACGTGCCACAAACACTGGACACTACACAAAACGAAACAGTATCTCGCAATGAATGTGTTGAAGTTATTGTTCCAATTAAAGCAGATGAAAATGAGACGTAAACCTATGCCGGGAGTGGGACACATACAGCGTTAGTCATTGCTAATTCATGAAAAGTTGGCAAAAAAAGATGCTCCTCATGTATTTTTTAGGATTATGTTGCATATTGCGGGCCGATATCAGAATACAATATACACTTGACTTGACCAAAAGAAGATCACATTTCTGATTGAGAGGGGAAAACATTATGCTGTAATGAGTGTAACTACTGGCTTTTAGATGTCCTTCAAAAAGGGTAATTAATGTATTACCAGTCTAAAATGATCCACAGTGTACCTCATTAAACATTACACCTTCCACCATCTGTGTCTAATGCTGCATAATCATTAACTTTAGTGGTACAAAGTGGAACATTTACAATGACCCCAGGAAGTATTTGGACACTTAATTCACATTTAAACACGCACATCATTGTTTTCCAGCATACCATAGAAACGTGTGAAAAAAACCCGATATATATATAGATAGTGGAATCATTAAGCAAGAATGGAAATATATCTAACTTGTAAAGCAAGACCCCACAGCTTTAAAAATTCACACGTTTACAGATTTATGTTATTAATTGAGCTGTGTTAGACTTCTAACCTGTTTAAATACTCAGCAAAGAGTTTCGGCCAGACTTTAACGGTTTCCTACTCGCCTGTAAACCTTATAAATAAAACTTAACAGCCAGTGAACAAAAAACTCTGTGAATACTTTTAAGCATCTGTCTGGCACAGCACGTTGTTTCTTATTGAATGAACTACTGGAAATCCTTGCTTTGAGAAGCATTCTGTTTCAATGGGGAATTCTGTTCATCTACATCTCATTGCGTCTGAAAAAGCTCCATTTTCATCCAAATCGGAGACGTGGAGGACCCTGGGCTGATTGTCTTGTGAATGAAGAGCAATGATACTGCTCCTCAGGAGGAGGAGATGGTAAACAGCTTGAGTGGCACTTGTACATGCAGCCGTTCACATGCACACACTCCTGTTACTCATAAACAAATGAGGTGAGAAGTTTAACAAGCTACCTTGTCGCTAAAAAGGCTATTTTATTTGTTTGGGCATGAGAATTTCCTTCCCATTCATTTCCCTGAAAGAAACAACATCCGTGAGGTTCGCAGTGTAATGCAAATAGAAAGCTAAAATCCCTCATCTTGGAGAGATAATTGCAAAGCCTAATGAATTTTCATTTAACGGATATGTTGATGTGGACACCAGTGGCTCGCAGTATATTGAAATAAAGATACACAATGAATGCAGATTTTGTGGTAAAGAGCAATTGTTGTCAAATAATATTTGAGTTTACCCAGCTTGGAATGTGAAAATATGTTGTTCTACAAGCTTTTACACGTATATCAAAGCAATACAAGACACGTCATGAAGTACAGGAGATTTATTGAAATGGGCTGTACCGTCATTTTCCCCTTTTACGGTAATCACATAGACAATACACTCAGCTCTCTCTTCTGCACTCATTCATGCCGCATGCCAAGAATGCAAAGACAGACATGTTACTTCTGGATGAATCATCAATAACTACATCTACGCAAAATGTTTAACCACCCAACAGGAAAGTGTCTCGTTGAGAAAAGATTTTCTGAAACCAGAAGCAACTTCCTAAGTTAAATTCTATATTCTAAGTAGTGTTATTTACACACTATTGGAAATTCAAGTTTTTGGAGGAGAATTCGTATTTTAAAGGAAAGAGTGTCTGAGTAGAAAGTAGTTTACATCAATGGAAACATATATGATGCGGAATACTGAAAAACTGGTAACTTATTAGATATGATTGCAGCACCAGAGATTAATGTATATAAGACACCAAATGGAAAAGAAAGAAAAAAAATCAATATTTAAATATTTTCTATTTGAACTTTGTGTAGATACTGTGGCTTTAATATGTTTTAATTTCACGTTTGTCTAGCTAAAATCACAAATATAATTTTTTTTTTTTTTTACTCAGAATTTCTCAACAAAGCTACATAAATTCACCTAAACCATCTGTTGGGAAATTGCAGGAAAATAGCAGCATAAAAACATGATAACCTTAACACATTAGGTAGCTATAAACAGCTAAATAAACAACAATGAAAAGTTTAAAATCAAAGACCAACAGCCATGAGAGAATCAGAAAAAAAAAACACATTTTGTAAACAAAAAGAAGGAAAAAAATAGGTAGTCTAAACATTTGGACAATTAAATCAATGGATATTACTTTTTAAAAAACAAACGCGTCTTCTTGATAATCAACCACAGTAAAACCACGTACAATGTGTCGACCATTATTCTGTAAATATGAGTGAAGGCAAACATATATAGTTATCATTTCAGCTGTATATACTGTAAAAAGTAATAAAAGAAGTGCTAGATAATATCTACACAGGGTGATCAACACTGTTTGTGTGATTACAGACATTGCTGATTGGTCAAAATACATTCAGAATACCACACAGATTTGCTCTGGAGAGAGATGCATAGCAGTTCTAGCTCAATGAGACAAAACGGAGAGGAGAGGGAAAGTGCTCGGCTGAATATGAGAAAAATACAACAATGCGTACTGTTCATGGGGGGCAACACATCTTAACTGCCCAACAATAAATTCTAAAGCCAATCAAAGTAGTTTTGAACCTTATGTGATCAAAGCTCAAATAGAAAATCAACGCATAATGCATAGAAGTTCAAAAAATAAATAAAAAAGGATAAGCTGGGTAAGATGGTGAGTTAGTAAGAGCACACTGTATTATAACAAACTTTACTCTTCAGCTAATGACTTTCCTGAACTGAATCACATTCATTGGAACATTTTTGGCCGGTGATAAATATAATGCTGAAAAATCATGAATAAAAACGTAATTAAGCCCAGCGTATTATAACATATTTGTGAAATTTGTAAATAAATGCGTCAACACTTTTATATTAAAAAGGTTAAAAATTTAGCATGTACAGAAAACTAAGGAGAAAAAAAAATTAACTAAGGACCAACTTCTTGCATAAAATCTAGTAATTGAAATCATTAACAAAACAAAAAAACATAGGGCATTAAACTGGGGTTTTTAGTCAGCACTGTGTAACACTGCAAGTGGCACTGAATGATTTTAACGTGAATCGTCAATTACACATGTAAACCTCTCCAAATACATATTAAAGTGTAAGTAAATAAAACAAAACAAAAATGTATAACTTGAATACAACGCTTACTCATTGTGACCCAATATATTAGATGATTGACTTTCTTTCCAGCACAAATAACCAGCACAGTGTTTTACCATGTTAATAAGAACAACTAAATCTGGGAAGCTTTCTGCAGAGCTATATACAGAGAGTATACACTATTGTTTTCATCAAATAAAAAAAAAAAGGGTATTATGGCCTAAAGAATTGCCCTGTATCAGTTTCGTTTTTCATATGAAGGGCTAAAATATTAAAACTGGTTATTTTACAGTTAAACTAAATTCATCATTCTAGTTTTCTCAAATGTACATTATTTAGTATCCGGTGCACACATGCACCACTGTTGTACAGTATTTCACTACACAGACGCTCCAGGCCAGCTTATCAGCCTAAGGTGCGAAAAAGATGCTCAGTTACCAAGACCTACAGCCAATGTCATTTTCTCACCAGATATGTACTAAACATGATAGAAGATAAGAAAATGAATTGGAAATGTAATACAATGTCAGAGTACGCCTTGAATCTATAAAGCAATCTGTAAACAACTGTTCTTTAGCAAGGTTTTGTCAACATTGCTCATAATTGTTTTGCAAGAAACATTATACATTGTAGTAAATCAAACCGACTGAAAATATTTGTATAAAGAGGCCTTTTGAACTAAAGACTTATTCAAACATCCCAAATGAATAAGTTATTTGCTGTGGTTTCAACTTTGAATGGGCTAGACTTGCTCTGTTGAAGTTAGAAATTAAGTTCAAATAGTTGCTAAAAGAAGTTAATACTTCTTTGCTCGATTGACTGACCGACCGACTGGCTTAACTTAAGTTTAATCAAAAACCGTCAACACTTTGGTGTAGTCAACCGTAGGCAGTCCACAGGTTTTGACAGTCCTGTAGTGTACTGAAGATATGGAGCATCAGTACATTCTAGTTCAACAGAATGACATTCAGAATAAAGTCTTTGGAGACTGGATGCTCATTTCTACACTTCCGTTGTCACTACACATCAGAGGCAGTTTGTTTCTGGGACTTGTGTTAGTAAAGTTGCGTGTAAAGTGAACAGTTATTCACATACACATTTTGCTCATTACAATCAAGCTCAAAATAAATAATTAGTAGTGTACCAGTCTATTATTTCATAGACGTATGCTCTGAAAAAGTACCAAAAGGTTTCATTACCAACATTCTGCAACTAACGTATCAATATGGCACCAAACACATGCCAATATCAAGAGTCTGATCACTATCACAAGTGTAAACACCATTAAGAGCGATAGGAGAGTTACCCTGTCAAACCCAACCTGGTCTTTCAGTAAACCAATCCGCCTTGGTGCTAAAACATCCAGTAAACATTCACAAGTGTTTCCTTGCTTCACCACATACGTGTGTAGGACAAACATCTACATAAATTGATCTGGTACAGCTTTTGCAGTGTGAATTCAGGCAGAGCAAATTCAATGAATTCAATCACAGCAAAGGCCTCATATGGACAATCCATCCCAGTGATAACTACAAAACACAGTACTACTAAGAGTATTAAGTGCTGAACTGAATTGTTATACTGATTGAATTCAAAGAAAAAGTCAACTTAAACACAGTTATTTTCGGTACAAACATAACATTGGTCTCTTCGCACAAAAACGCCGCTCTAAAATATAAATGGCTGCATGTGAATATTTTCAAAAACGGTTCCATTCACAAGTATTAGTGAACAGCTCACAGGAATCTTTAAAAAAAAATCTAAATAAAGTTATGAAAAATTCGAAAAAGGCCATTTGGCATCTCCACATTTAGTGCCCGTCTTTCACAACATATCCGGTTGTTCTTGCAAACCTAGACTAACTGAATGACATGAAATGTGTCCGTGTGTGAAAGAATACACTTGCGTTTTGTCACAAGTTATCAACAATGCATTGTCCTTTTGTAAGAAATATATATTTTGCCAGAAATCTTAAGTTACAATGCGCTTCTGAGATCTTTTACTTCTTCGAGATCTTCCCAGCTTTTCTCTTGGGCTCATAGGGTGTTCTCAGGATGCTGGGCGTCTCTTCCATAACCCTGACCAGCAGGTTATCAATGTAGTCCTCCAGCTCCCGGATGTGAGCATCTTTCTTTCTTACCACTTCTTTCTGCTTGATGAGCTCGTGCACAACTTCCTCAAAGGAGAGATTGCTGTAGGCCGCCATATTCGCATGCAAATGTTGAGGCTCCTATGCGTGAGGAAGAACAGATGACATATGATTGTTAAATGTACCAAGTATTAAATACATTTAGAAAATACTACTTGATTGCTCATAGAATGCTGGGAATTCAAACTGTTCAAAGTGCATACATCAATCGTGCATCTTTTGACCTATAATTTGATATTTTTGATAAATTTCCAACATGAAACAATATTCACATTGGTTTGTAAACGGACAAGTGGATAAGCAATAATGTCACATACAGTAGTAGCTGGACAAAGTAAACTAGGCAGAAAAGTGTAAAGAATAAGAGTGAAATAAACATGTTAAGGTTTCCTTCAAAACAGAACTCACTTGATAAATGAGCTTTTATTAAAAGGTGTTGCTCTAAACGTTCAAGCCTCAGTTCTCTCAAGCAGAGTGATTATGTGTTGACATGAGAAGTGTCTGCATCTGACTTAACCATGATATTGAGAGAACAGCAATTTAGAAACATTTGCTCATCTGCTCATGCGTCTGACAAATTCACACTTTTTGCTGTCAAGGTGAAAACAAGCACTAAATGCAGTCAGTTGATAAAATCTCTCAAAGAGCTTATCCATTTCACTGTTGTCAAAATATAAGTCAATGTCTCTCAGTCCTGCTTTATTACTGATGCTTACATAATTACAATAAAACTGCCACCCAAAATCAACATCAACACAACAGGACACAGACCTGAAATTCATCTAATTACCAAACAATACAAATAGCTCCAGAAATGAAGTACTCGAACCAAATCTACTCTGATAAGGTTATCTGGGTGTTTAAGGAAATGAAATTTAAGCCCTTAATATTTTTTGATGCAAATTATTATAATAAATGAAAATATTAGGCCATTAAAGGTGGGGTATGTGATTCTCTTTTTTGACCATTTTTTCAAAATAACTTGAAATCCTATTCCTAACCCACGTACAGCCACTGAGTTAGAAGCACTGAAATAAAAATTAAGCAATTTAATCATCTGTGGAACGGGCAGGACTCGAAAAACTCCAGCCAATCATTTGCAAGACCGTCTAGAATCATTGGATAGTAAGTTGGTCAATCAAACGGTTGTACCATACCCCCCTCCCCCCAGCGTGCGTGACCCAGTCAGGGCCAGCGTTGGAGGAAAGAAGGTAGGACCATTTGAATTGTGTATTTTCAAAATCTGCCGGTCGTTTTCCAAATCACATACCCCACCTTTAAATAAGGTTTTACCTGGGACGTTTTAAGTGACATTGCTTTGGTTAGTTCAATGGTGATTAGTATGGAAGCTTGTTTCCACCACTGAATAAAAATAAAAAAGGTAATTGCATCCTTTTATCTCACAATTCTGACTTTTTAAAAGAATTGCGAGATATAAATTTCCAATTGCGAGAAAAAAGTCAGAATTGCGATTTTAACTATTTCTCACAATTTCTGACTGAATTGTGGGATAAAAGGTGCAATCTTTTCAGTTTTTTTATTACATTTTGGAAACAAGATTACGTAGATTAGGACTAGGCGACATACTACAGTAAGTACAGGAAAAGTTTCAAAATCATAAAATGTTCAATGAGTAGAATACAGTATAATTCTAGTTTAAATAATAAATACATTTCCTGTAATGTTTTATTTTCCTTCATAAAATATTTTCACCACATTTATTCATATGCACCAAAATTGCCTCAGATTTGGCTACTAGAAGTAGTTAAAGTAAAAATTAAATGTACTTTCTCAAATTTAAAACCTCCACAAACAATATAACACTTTTTACAGCCTTAAATTTTGGGTTTATGGGTAGCCATGTGTGATGATATGTATAATTAAAATATTAAAACCTGTATAAATGATCCGTGTTTATTGTATGTAAAATATTAAATGTAAGACTAATACATTGCACTTGTTAGGAAATAATACTATGCAGGAACAAGCCTCAACCCTTTTAACCTGAAGCCTCAGAGTCTGAACTGCTTCTGGGTTTGAACTTGATCCACCATATCGGACAGATGTTTATACATGTGACACTTTGATTATGATTATCCTCCTTAGATTACGGTAATGAAAACAAAACATTCCTTTTCTTTTTCCCTGAGGAAACAGCAGAACAAATTTGACTCCATAAAACTGCCATTCTAGAAACTAATGCAAAAATACAGTGGCCCTAAAAAGCATTTAGACACGTAAATCAAAATGTGAATGTCATTGCATTAGATAACAAAATAGAAAACCAAGTAGCATTTATTTTAAAGGGAAAATGTACACTTAAAGTACAGTTAAAAAAGGTACACTTTCCAAGAAAAACATTTGCAGATTGAAACTATTCTAAAAAAGAAAAAGATGTATCGCTCAAAATGAAGGCAAAAATTATTTTTTGTTTCTGGTAGTGGAATATGTAGTTAATGTGATGAACTACACCTGTAGTGAACTTATACATCCACTAAAAGTCATCATTATTTCATAACAGGTTCATTATTTGTTTGATGCCACTTATTGCATGCAATAAAATTCAAACATTTCGAGGTGTGCTTGTTGAGTTGAATGTTTGGTAATGCAGGTCAACAGACAACGCAAGCCAAAACAACACTTTCTGGCACATACAGAACAGCAAACACTGAATCAAAGGAAGATTTAGAGAAAGAGATGCTGCATGAATTTCAAACCCACCAGGGCACAAGCTAGCGGGGGCAGGAAAAGAGCCCAGGAAATGACCATGAACTGGCAAGCAGCTGATGAGCAGATTTAGGCAATCAGGAGTGTGGGAGAGATAAGACTTCCACTTGGCATTCTTCAGTTGTCTCATTATGGGCACTAATGAGGGCCTTTGCGTTGAAAATCTAAAACTCCAAGTCCTTTGAAATGCCTCGGCCGACTCTCCCACCCCCACCCCCCATCCTTTAATTAAGGCCTTAGAGTGCCAGAGACACTATTTCACGGATGCAGTGTTAACATAACCTCAAAAATGGGTGAGGAAAGCCATTTTCAGCAATGCGTCTCCAGTTTCAACATCACTTCAGCAGCTTTTCTCACACAGCAGACAAGCAAACGTCGCGTTACTCTGCGCTGGACATGATGACGATCACAATCAGTATAATTATGACAAAGTGAGAGAGGGCTCCTTTCCACATTTAACACTGACCGTGGTTTGACCTACAGTGTAAAATTAGACCAGTGACAAATTGCGTATTATTAATGATTAGATTTCCAATTATTGAGTGAGAGAACATACTGTCCAAGATGGTTCACTAACGAAATGGAAGCGCGCTAATAACATCGCACTACTTCAAATTACATGCAGATCAAAGACGATGACCACACATTTCAGCTGTTAATTAGATAAATGGGCCTCCAAGCGGAGCGCCACAAGTGATACTCAGTCAGAGATCAGCATCATCAACTTCCATGTATAATAGGGCTGCAATAAATGACCAATTAAAACTTTGGGCAAGTTTGGAAAACTTGTGAGAAATGTGGTCAAGCTGTGTCTGGACAGACTGGACAGTGACAATTAGGGATGCACCGAATGTTCGGCAACCGAAATTATTCGGCCGAAAATAGCAAAAAAAGCACTTTCGGTGTTCGGCCGAACAAGTAAAAAGGCCGAATAAATTTGACCGAACAATGACGTTTTTGATGACGCGATCAAATAGTAACCAGCGTAGAGTGAGTGGCGCGCGCTTTATAAATGCAGCCAACATGCCCCCTTTGAGGAGAAGACAAAAGAGAAGCTCATCTGATGCGTCTGTGGCAGACGTTGTTACTTGCAGCACTAAAGCGTCTTTTAACCCTCTAGTTGACAAACCGCCGCCGCGTTTTGCTGGATTTTTTTCACATAGCAGCAAAATAGACTTAAATACTCCGTCATTTATGGTCACTTAAATGCAGACTTAAGAAATATGAAAAAATAAACTGTTAAATGACTACTTGTGGCCACTTACAATCGAAACAAAACTGTGCTTTTGTAAAATAAAGAAAATAAACATGGTGTGCTTTCTGCTTCTGTCTCCGTTAACTTTTTTTTCTGGAGCACGTCTCTAAAAAACTCAGCCAATACAATACTAGTCACACAGGCAAAGGCATATCTTTATAATCATTTAATTGTCTACTTTTAAACAATCTAATTCAAAACGAAAACAAATATTCTCTGTTTATGTAATCTGTATGAAAAGAGAGAGATGAAAAGAGTCGTTCTCATGGCAACTCCTTATCTGCTAATCGCCACGGAGAGCGCGCGCTATATTGAAACCCAAGTGATCCAGGCAATCCATGCAAACCTGTCAACGCCCACGATAAAGTTTATGTAAACCGCAAAAGTAGGCTTATGTCTAGGACAGTTATTCATTTGTTGTGGGTTCATCCACATTTTTTTGCACTTTTCAATGCACTTTTTTAGTTATATTCTTTCAGCAGTCAGTTATAGGCCTAACATAGGCTATTCAAGAAGGGGGGGCTTCAAAGATGGCCAAATAAAAATATAGTTTTTATTTTACTAATTTATTTATTTTAAGTTATATTGTGCTTTGTTTAAATAATATCTGCTGGAATGTTAAAAAAAATTCAGTGTTAAACAAATTGTATTTTTGCAATTTGATGTTTTTCTCAAGACAAAATAGTAAAAAAGCATATTTTTACTATTTAATTAAATGCAATGGTGAAAAAAATTGGCAAAATAAATGGAAAAAATGTGAAATACCGCGTTCGGTATTCGGTATTCGGCCTTCGGCCAAGCGTTTCATTATTATTCGGCTTCGGCTTCGGCCAAGAATTTTCATTTCGGTGCATCCCTAGTGACAATGTGAAAATATACCCTTGTATAGAAAATGCGTAGAAATGGAAAATAATATTCTTACATTTAGTGTGGTCACATGTAATTCAACTTTATATGTATGACAATAGAGTAACGCATAAAAGAAATGCAGTGTGCAATATTTCCTTTGAATGAACTTACCTGTTCTCTTGCATGTTTCATGCCATGTTTCTTCTCGGGAGAGTTTTTGAATCTCTGAGTAAGGTCCTCATTACTAGTGGGATTTCTCATGTTGTCACTGTTAAACAGAAAAAAAGAGAAAAATGTCAGAGATCAAATTTTACTCCAATAAATGTGTAAATTTTGTTCCAAAACACCTGGTAATATGCATGCTGATAAGCAAGTAGTTAATAGTGAGAATTGGACTCTAAACTAAAGTGTTACCTGCCTTTTTATCTTACAAGAAAGTCCTTTATTCAATGTTCTGACATATCAATACTGGCTTAATCTTGCTCAACATCAACAAGTACTGTCATAAAACAAATCAAATCCTTTAGCGCAACTGCCTCTTGCCAGCAAAAGTTCGATATAAGTTTTGAGTTGACCTTTAGTGAAGTGACAAACAGAGGGTCGGGAAATGATTTGACGCCCCCTCACACGCAAACAGCCAGTCTACTTTTCATTTCCTAACAATTGGTCACTAACCACATCAAAGTCTTTGCAGCCACTTACGGCTCACAGCAGAAGTGGGCGATACGACCAAAATCTTATATCACACTATGAGCAATTTTATACCACAGTAACGGTGTATATCTTAATTTCCTATTTGTTTTAAACATTTAAAAGCTTAGGGTCGGTATGATTTTTTAAATGCTTTTCAAAGTCTCTTATTCTTTGATCAAAAATATAGCAAACATAATTTTTTTTATTAAAAAAAAAAAATATATATATATATATATATATATATATATATATATATATATATATATATATTTTATATATATATATAAATTATATATTTATATATAAACTGTTTTCAATTTTAATCTTTTCCAGCAACATTACTCCAGTCTTCAGTGTCAAATGATCCTTGAGAACTCATTCTAAATTTCTGATTTGGTGCTCAAGAAACTTTACTTTTTATTATAGTTGAAAAAAGTTGTTCTGCTTAATATTTTTGTGGAAACCATTATGCATTTGTTTTCTGAATTTCAAGGATGAAAACCGACAGTAAATCAGACACCACCATTACTGTTTGTATCACTGTGTATACAATCTGAAATTCAGATATGGTAATGGGCGTTTTGTTTCCGACACATATTGTAAGCTATAGACCAATCACAGCAGGCTGGGCTATCTGACCAATCAGAGCAGGAAAGGAGGAGAGTAAAGAGACTGGATCCTTGATCAAGCCGTTTCAGACACTGTGAGAAAAGAGGTGATTCTGCAATCTATATTATGAGTGTATTTGACCTTGGATACATGTAAACCTATTGTAGGAGACATCCAAAACAAAATTAGGAACCTTTAATATAGCATAATAGCTGCACTCAAGGTTAAAAAAAAAAAACACTTTCGTAAACAACAACTTTGGTGAAATGTCACTTTTGATCAGTTTAATGTGTCCTTGCTTGTCTTTATTTCTTTCCTCAAACCCCATTTCCTTTACACAGTAGTGTAAAATTGTTAAAAAAAATATATATTTTATTATATAGAATTAGCGTTATATATTATAATAACATTAAATTATGTTTGATAATATTTTAATAAAACTACACATAGTTGATGAATAAGTCTAACATCAATGCGAAAACAGCTTCACATTTTCAACCACACATCAGTTAAATTCAGCCGCCGTACCTGCTGCGCTTTCCGGCGTACATATCCTTTCCTCTGCCTTAGAGTGTGTGTGTTTGCTATATTTGCATTTTTCTCCCACTACCTCTAAAAGAGCTGCGTCTTTTTAAAGATGCCTTCCTGTGGCTCTTGCCGAGCCCCACTCAGCGATGAGGACCGCCACGTCATCTGCGTGTCCTGCCTGGGTGAGGATCACGCGGCCATCGCGCTCGCTGACGGCGGATGCCATCATTGTGAGCGGCTGCCTATGGTGACTCTGCGGACTCGCCTGGCGTCGTTCTCCGAGCCCGCATTCCAGCCCACCGTGATGCCGCGCCGCAAGAAGCGCCGCGCCCAGCGCGCTCCCTAGCTATCTTCTGCCCGCCAAAGCTCGCCGGTTCGCCCACCAGCTTCGCCGGTTTCGCTCGAGTCGCTCCAAACGGACAACGGCCGCCGTCTGCCGCCGCGTCCGCACTTGAGCTCGACGAACCTACCGGAGCCGGCATTGAAACTGAGCCGATGCGTCCGCTCTCTCAAGCCGTGGATTACATCGGCCTCGACTGAAAGGCGCCCGCGTAACTAACGCGCAACAGGCTGGACGGACGCTTTCTCGGGAAAGACGAAGCTCCGTCACAGTCGAGACCCTTCCTCCCTGAAAGGTGAGAAACATTTGTGGCTAACGCTATCCGAGATGACGGAAGCTGAGCGCTCCGTGTTCCTCGACGCTCTCGCTCTGCTGGAAGCCGCCCCCCTCATCGCGGGCCCCGGCCGAGGATTGAAATAAAGCCCGAGGTCTCAAGGCCTTCCTAGTCTCTCTAGGAAAGCGACGGTGTTCAGTTCCCGCTGAGGCCGGATTTACACCAAAACTTCTCGCTCGTTCAGTTCCAAGCAATGTGACTGTTCCAGTGTATTTCGCAGTGAGCACGCTGGTTCCACAGCCCGCTTGCCTGCGCACAAAGGCCGTCGTTTCGGCTAACCAACAGCGCCGCCAGGCCCGAGATCAAACACCGCGCTCTTGCTCTGCTGGACGCCGCCCCCCTCAGGGCGGGCCCCGGCCGGAGGATTGAGGTAAAGCCCGCTGCGGCCGGATTTCCACCAAAACTTCTCGCTCGTTCAGTTCCATGCGTTGTGACTGTCCCAGTGTATTTCGCAGTGAAGCAGCCGGTGTCTCAGCCCGCTTGCCTGCGCACAAAAGCCGTTTCTATGGCTACCCAGATAAATCCAATAAAGAGTGCATTTTCTGGTGTTCCGGCCACGGCCGATGGTGTTACGAGTGTTGTAAGAATGCCCACGTCCCTGTGCCCATTCCCACACCCAGACACAGCCCGCCACGGTGCAGGGCTAGCTCAAATAAAACCGACTCAGGTCGGTTGTGCAGAAAATGTAGTGAACGCGCCCATACAATGCCCGCTTACACTACACGATGCGTGTCCCTTGGTTTCTGTAAAAACGAAACTAACACACATTCAGTCGGCGCGAGCCGACAGTGTTCTCAGTGCAGTAAATGTGCCCGCTGTCCCGCGCCCGCATTTCCTCACTGACACGCCGAATCCCACGGGATTCACCCCCGCTCGCTTTCTCTGCACAACCCGTCACAGAGAAGCTGAGCGCGGGCAGACTGCCCGCTGTGATTAGCGCGCACGCCGCCTCGCACGCTGTAAACACAGCGTTGATTCAGTCGGCGCGAGCCGAGTGTTCTCAGTGCAGAAAATGTGCCGCTGTCTCGCGCCCGCATTTCTCACAGACACGCCGAATCTCACGGGATTCGCCCCCGCTCGTTTTCTCTGCACAACCCGTCACAGAGAAGCTGAGCGCGGCCAGGCTGCCAACTGTGATCAGCGCGCGACTCGCACGCTGTAAACAACAGTGATTCAGTCGCGCGAGCTGACAGTATTCTCAGTGTAGTAAATGTGCCCGCATTTAGTAAATGTGCCCACATTCTCTCACACACGCCGAATCCCACGGGATTCGCCCCGCTCGCTTTCTCTGCGCGTCCCGCCATAGAGAAGCTAAGCGCGGCCAGGCTGCCCGCTGTGATCAGCGCGCCCCCCGCCTCGAACGCTGTAAACACGGTGTTGTGTTCCCAGTACACAGGGGCTCTCGAGCGGCCGTCCTGCCGCGGCCAGAGCCCAGATTTCATTCTACCCTTAGCTATTCACGCAGATGCGTGGCCAAGGCTTCCCAGGTATCAGAATGGGTGTTGAACACTATAACGAGAGGCTATTCGCTACAGTTCGCTAGACGCCCCCGCCGTTATACGGCGCGCGTCGAAACTACGGTGAAAAGCGAAGTGTTTCATCTACTTCGAGCCGAGATAGCGAAACTACTGAGAAAAGGGGCTATAGAACCTCTATCTCAGGGCGAAGGGGGCTTATACAGCAGATATTTTCTGGTACCGAAAAAGATGGAGGGCTCAGACCCATTCTAGATCTGCGACTGCTGAACAGAACGCTTGTGAAGCGCCAGTTCAAAATGCTTACGACCAGGAAAATCCTCGCGCAAGTGCGCCAAGGAGACTGGTTGATGTCAATAGATATGAAAGACGCCTATTTCCAAATATAAATGGCGTCCCATCACAGGCGATTCTTGAGATTTGCCTTCGAGGGCCAGGCATATCAATACACAGTCCTGCCGTTTGGCCTGTCCCTAACACCCCGTACGTTCACGAAGTGCATGGACGCGGCACTCGCCCCCCTGAGACTTCGGGGCATGCGAGTTTTGAACTACTTGGACGATTGGCTGATTCTAGCTCGTTCACGAACAGAGCTCATAGAACACAGTTCTCGAGGAGCTGGGCCTTAGAGTCAATTGGGCGAAAAGCTCACTGCTCCCCAGTCGGAAAATTTCCTTTCTGGGAACAGTGTTGGACTCGCTATCCATGACGGCACGCCTGTTACCGAAGCACGGATTAAATATTCAGCACGTCGCGAAATCCTTCCGCCACGGCTCTATAGTCCCGCTCAGAAGGTTTCAGAAAATGCTGGGTCTGATGGCCTCAGCAGCCTCCGTAATCCAGTTGGGCCTGCTCCGTATGCGCCCACTGCAGCTATGGCTAAAAGCACGAGTTCCCCCAGGGCGTGGACCGCGGGTCTATTTCGCCTCAGGGTCGACCTTCAGTGCGTTTTCAACTCTGAAACCGTGGAAAGTGACCGACTGGTATCAGTCAGGTGTGAGTCTGGGGATCGCCTCGGGTGTGAAGGTGGTGTCTACGGACGCCTCCACATCGGGGTGGGGAGCGCTGCTCGAGGGCAGACCGCTAGCTGGCCTGTGGTCAGTACGGGAGAAGCTCCTTCACATAAACTGCTTGGAATTAATAGCAGTCGACAGAGCGCTACGGCGCTTCTGTCCCCAGATAAAAGGCCACCACGTCTTGGTCCGATCAGACAACATGTCAGTGGTGGCGTACATAAATCGCCAGGGCGGCTTCAGGTCCCGAAACCTTTACAGGCTGACGGAACGCCTCCTGGTCTGGGCTCAGCACAACCTGCTCTCGCTGAGAGCGGCGCATGTGCCTGGTCACCTAAATGTGGGGCCAGACAGGCTGTCCAGAAACAACGTCCCAGCAGGAGAATGATCGCTGCACCCGCAGACGATCCAGCTGCTGTGGGAAACGTTTGGCAAAGCGCAGGTGGACCTGTTCGCGTCCCAAGAAAACGCTCATTGCCCGAGATTCTTCTCGAAAAGCCGGGACGCGCTGGCCCATGTTTGGCCCCGCCGCCCCCCATATGCTTTTCCCCCTGTCTCACTCCTGCCTCAGGTGTTGGAGCGAATCAGGAGGGAGGGATGCCCAGTGCTACTCATAGCTCCGCTCTGGACAAACCAGTCTTGGTTCCCTGTCCTGATGCAGCTGACCAGCGCTGCCCCATGGCCTTTACCGTGGAGGAGAGACCTCCTCTCTCAGGCGGAAGGCTCGATTTGGCATCCTCGCCCCGGATTTGTGGTCCCTGCACGCATGGGCCATCAACGGGTACCCGCTGACCTCCCAGAGGGAGTGTTAAACACGATCGCGCAGGCTAGAGCCCCGTCTACCAGACGGCTCTACTCCTCGAAATGGTCTGTGTTCTCTGCTTGGTGTCAAGCGCAGGGCTTTTTCACCTGTAGACACCCCATCCACGCTCAAAGTATACGTGGCGGCCATAGCAACGTTTGCAAAACCGGTGTCTGGCCAGTCACTGGGAAAGAACGACTTAGTCGTGCGTTTCCTTAGAGGAGCTCGGAGGCTAAACCCTCCCAGGCCCCCTTCAGTCCCGACATGGGACCTTTCCACGGTCTTGGAGGCCATGAAAGGTGCCCCATTCGAGCCAATCCAGTCGTCAGACATGAAACACTTGTCTTTCAAGACAGCGTTTCTTACGGCTCTTGCTTCAGTGAAGCGCGTAGGGGACTTACAAGCGCTTTCAGTAAGCGTGTCATGCATGGAGTTTGGGCCTAATGACTCAAAGGTCATACTCAAACCTAAACACGGCTACGTGCCGAAATCTCTCAACACACCGTTCAGGGCCCAGGTGATTTCCCTGTCTGCCCTTCCGGTTCTCGATGAGGAGGACGACGCGACTCTTCTTTGCCCAGTCAGGGCATTAAGAGCTTATGTGTCCCGCTCGTCTGGGTTCAGACAGACCGAGCAGCTTTTCGTTTCGTATAGCGGGCGTTCCAAGGGGCTTGCCGCTTCGAAACAGAGCCTATCCAGATGGATAGTCGATGCCATAGCGCTGGCTTACACTTCCAAGGGCTTGCAGTGCCCCTTGGGTGTCAGAGCGCACTCCACGAGAGGCGTGGCCTCGTCGTGGGCATGGTCTAGCGGGGTCACCCTGCAAGATATCTGTACGGCCGCGGGCTGAGCCTCGCCGTCTACATTTATAAAATACTATAACCTGGAGGTGCCTGCCTTACAAGCTAAGCTTTTGGCTATCTAGACTTCAGTGCTATCTGCCCGCTGTGCGGCTCGGATGCTGAGTGTTTGGCGATGCGCATCGTTCAGACCGATGCAGCAGCTCCATGAGTACTGGCACAAGTAGGGCCACCCAGTTTAGGCTGAAAGCTTTCACCCTGGCTGCGTGGTTTAATGGTCATATGGTTAGCCCCTGTGGGTCTATCTATAAGGAGAAATGCTTCTAGCCTCTCCTCCTTTACTCTCTGTGAGTGTGGGTTGATTATGCACTACATGAGCCCTGGGCCTTTGCCCCTGGGACTTTGGTGTTGGATCCCTATCCGCACGGCGTGTTACACTGTGTTCCCCATAGCGTAAGCTATTACGCAGTACGAGAGATACTCTCGTTAGAGAACGTACTCGGTTACTAACGTAACCTCGGTTCTCTCTAGAGAGGGAACGAGTACTGCGTATCTTGCCGTGCTTGGAATACGCTCTGGTTCGCTTCGGCGATGAAAAATCAGTGTATGGCAGCTTATCGAGTTTGTTTATAGGGCGAGACCACGCCCTTTCTGGCGGGACGTGACGATATGGGCGCGAAGTGCCCCCATTCGTCATGACGTCACGCAGAGCCTCTCTTGATAGGCTGCTGCTTTTGCCGCAAGACAGCCAATAGGCGCGCAAGCTGTCTCGCCTATGTCTGCTTGCTGCTGCAAAGCGTTTTACATTGATTAAAAATTAAGGATAATTTTTTGGCTTCAATATCTCGATGAAAAGAGTTTTCCCCCATAGCGTAAGCTATTACGCAGTACTCGTTCCCTCTCTAGAGAGAACCGAGGTTACGTTAGTAACCGAGTACGTTATCTACACTGAAAATGCTTGCCTGCGACATTGTGCAGATTATACTAAAGGTTGCAATTTGATGTTGAATTAATAAAAAAAAATTCATAACAGGAAATTGGGAAATTTCACCGGTTGACACAATTTTTCCACCCATACCACAACAGTCAAACACCATTGCAACTTGCAAGAAAATAAACTGACTTTAAGGTTACATGGGCGTACTGTTATGAGTAATGGTCCGATCCTTTAATGATTAGCCTAAAACTTGTAAATGGATGGGATACATTAAGGATGCTGGTTGTAAAAAGTCAGTTAATGTATAAGGTTGGAAAGATCACACATATCTTTGTACACTAGACAACATGAAGCATGTTTGTTAAATGTCTTTTCAGCTAGCCTGTGACCCCTGGAAGACCTTTGATTTAAGATGAGAGAGTAATCTGAGAGGATGAGCGGCCTGGTAGGCTACGGGCAGATAAATTGTTAATTGAATGGTCTATCTCTCATTCAGATCTCATTACTGTGACTTGGTCAGGCCCCTGTAGTCTGGATTGGGCCTAATGACATCGATAAGGTCTTCCTAATGACAGACTTTCTCTGATAAACATTAAGTGCTTACCTGTCCTCACCTAACTCTACTGAGAAAAGAGCAGAAGTTAGGAATGACAAGCAGATGTACTATAAGACAGTCCTCAGCAATTATTTTTATATAATCTATAATACTATCATAAATTATAGAACTACATATTAGAGGTCTTCACAGTGCACCCGAGACCCGTCGACCCGGGACCCGACCGGGACCCGTACGGGTTCGGGTCTAAATTTTAAATGATCGGCCGGGTCCGGGTCGGGTCCGAATTTATTACTTCGGGTCCCGGGTCTGTTTAAAATTGTGTGTAATACCCGTGCGATCGGACTCGATCAGAGCCAGAATGAGTCAGATCAGCACTGCTTGTTTTTTTTTTGCAACGTGTAAAAGTAGGTAAAGAAAAGAGAAATAATAAAAAAAAGCGATCTCTCTCTCTCTCTGCCGTTAGAAGCAGAGCGCGCGGCCGCGCCCAGACTCAGTCAGAGAGAGTTAATGCAACTGCACGCACGGTAATGATGGATACCTTTGTGTGCAGTGGGGAAACAGATCTTTACTATATTTAAGTTTATTTTATGTCTATATTTTATTTTATGTTTTTCTTGGTAGTAATTATTGATATGTAGGTAGGCTACTATGTATACGTGTCATTTTGAGTTCGTGTTCCTATTATGTGACATAGTAAATGGTTCAAATCTCAAAAATGCTTGCAGACTTTGAGTTACACACTCATATTTAAATATATTTCGAATCAGCAACAAAATCTGCGGTGAATTGTCACATAAATGTTTTCTATGACTCTTAAATTCGTTAGAAAAAAACAACAACATTTTAGGCTGATCCAGCTAGCGCGCATGTGCAGTCTCAAGTTTGTCGCATGTCATGTTTCTTTGGCAACCGGAGCTTCCAGCAGAGAGCACATATGATAGCAAATAAATAATGTCAGCGGCCATGGCACTGAACGAGCAATTGTTATTATAAGTTAGTTCAAAAGGACAAACGGTTAAGTTAGTTATTATGCGAGTTAACTCGAGTCAGAATGCACATGTGCAAAGTTGCATTTGTCATCCATCACCGTGACATCAAGTGGACTTTTAAAGCTGAAATACTGAGTGGATTAAGCTTGGAATAACGAGAGAAATAACATGGATAGAACTTTCTTGTTGGTGGATTGCAATGCATCACAGTCAGTCAGGTAACGTTACAAGAAAGTGAGACGACGACTACTAAAATTATGTAAGACAAAAAGTTTTATTTTTCGCAACTTGTGTGAAATAATATGTGACAATCGGGTCCAGTCGGGTTTGTGTCTTCCCGTCGGGTTCGGGTCCAGTTTTCAAATAATAAACGGGTCCAGGTCGGGTCCGGGCACGGCGTTTCTCGGATCTGCACGGGTCCGGGTCCAACTTTTGAAATAATAGACGGGTCCGGGTCGGTTCGGTTTAGCACATTACGGGTCTCTTCCGGGTCGGGCATGAATTTTTGGACCCGTGAAGACCTCTACTACATATAATACTCAAATATCTATTTGATTACAAATTTTAATTAATTTGCATCCATTTATTTTTCCTCATTGAATAGTATGGTGTCAAAAAAGATACTAATGGCATTTGACCTCAAGTAACTAGAATGAAAGCTTGATAAACAAATTTAATGGCTAAAAACAAATTGTACCTGGATCTGTAGTGTGAGATGAAAGGGTTGGTTTCACTCGAGGTTTCATTGGTAAAGGGGTTTGGAGATCGCAGGTCTCCAGAGCTTCCGGTCCGTGCTCCAGTGGCCGCTTTCTTTCCTTCCTTCTTCCCAGTCACTCTGCCCAGAAGACCGACCTTCTCCTTCTTCTCTTTCTTCTCTGCTCCCCACATCATCCCCTGATCTCCCTCGAAGGGATTGTGGTTGCGAGGGAGAGTGGCGAACTTCTGGGGCATGTTGTCTCCGATGTCGGAAAAGGGGTCACATGACACGTCGCTGTTTGGGACACCACAACCATCGCTCTGAGAGTGTCGGTGAGATGCAGCGCCCCCTACGGATGAGAAAGACAATGTTTCTTTAGCATTCTCCATAGAGTGCAGCAGGTATGACATATTTGTTCAAAACCCAGAAACAATTTAGTATTTGAGCATAGGTCTGTGGTGAACAAGCTCAAGAAATGTTCACGTTTTGTTATATGATGTAAAATACATAAGTAATACCCCTTGTGATTTTTTTAAGTGGCTAAATGGGACTACAAAAGTTGTCGGGAATTAAACATCACACTGAACAACCTTTTATAGCCTTATTGTGTTTATAATCCTGCTCTTGCAAACTATTCTAATTTCTAACTCAAACTTTCAGTGTAAATGTTTTTTAATAAAGACAGAAAGAGTTGTCAGAAGCTTAGTGATGGTGATGTTAAAGTCTTGTGGCTATACTGAAGTTCTTTTAAAGACTTACTTATGGCTGTTTACGCTGGTTGTTCATTTGTGAAGGTGAACAATACGTCTAAGAATCAAACTTTTGTTGGTCACAGAGCTAATTTTCCGCAATAATCTAAAAGCCAATGGAAAAATCCTACTGTGTTTTTGTCGAGGGAATCAGGGTGATGCTGCATACTTCCAGGTTGGCCAACAAAAATGCATCACTCTAAAGTTAACAATACCTTGTGCTGCTACTATCACACAATTTAATTAAAAGAATAAAATTGCTATACTGAGCACAGTGAACTACTTGAGCAGATCATGTACTCTATGTCCTCACCTTTCTCCTCAATTGAGTTCATAGAGTCGAGTTTAGGCCTGAAGTGAGTTCCTATCAGATCAGACATGGAGTGAGCAGCAGAAAGTTTCTGCGTCCCAGTGAGCAGCGAGCGTTTTGGCTTGGGTTCAGGTGCAGCCTGAGGGTGCGGGTGCTGGTCTGGCAGAGAATCAGTCTCGCTCCTTCCTGAGCGTGGAAGGATGGCAGAAGATGTGTCTGAAAAGGCACCGTCGTGCTTGCGACCCTTCATCTTTTCCTTGAGCTTGGAAAACGGCGATCTGGGTTTGTCTCGCATCGACAAATCGAACATGCTGGCAGTCATGTTGTTCCGCATGAACTGGATGCTAACTTGAATCTTGCCTCTGTCTTTCCTCTTCTTACCTGGCCGTGAGTCTAGATTGTACCAGCTGACAAGAGAGAGACAGAAAGTATGAGGCATATAGCTAAATTTTATCAATAAACTGTCTGAAATACAGAAAACATTGAAAAAAGAAATTAACTAACAGAGTATATACACTTAATGTCACTTTGGACTGGGCTAGGTGTAACAGACAAAGGCCAGTAAAGCTGTGTGTGTAAACCTCACTCTTGGCCTAAAGAGGTGTGTTAGCGACTGATGCTAGCGGCCGCGGGTCTTTATTGTCCTTGTTAGCGCAGTTCGAATCCCGCTCAGAGCGGGTCGAGTAGGACCGGTTACATTTTGTGTCCTCACCCAGATGGGAGTGAGGTTTAGGGGAATGAGTGTAACGGACGTAGGCCAGTAAGAGCTGTGCGTGCCATGGATCAAATCCCACTCAGAGCGGGTCAAGTAGGACCGGTTAGATGTGCATTTTCAATCATACTCTTCTTATCAATATATAATGTAATGTTTGACTATTATATAACAATTTGTTTTTATAGAAAGATTTCCTATGAATATTTATTATTGTTTATACTTCAAAATGGCAGAAAGTATTTCACATTATCCATCTTTTTTTTTTTACTGGGTAAATCATAAAAAAAAAAAAAATCTATTTTTCAGTTAACACAACACTATTATTCCAAAAACTCAATTAGTGACGTTGACTAGTTATTGTCGATTTTTTTTTAAATTGTTGTGTCATGTGCATGGTTGGCCTCTTAGGTGTTACTGGAAACAGCTAGGCTGGAGCTACATGCGCCAGTAATTTGCAGATGTTCCAGTGTACTTTCACAGCTTGATAAAAACAAACAGGAGAAAACCGCACACTCTTTCACTTCTCCTTTTCTGTGAAACCCCCCTGGTGGTAAGACTCTCTTTCAGGCTTTGCTCTGTATGTACAATTCATTCAAAACCGACATGGGGGCAATGTGTTTGTCTGGCCAGAAACCCAATTTCACTTCACACAAATCCACAGCATAGTCCATTTAGTCCATTTGAAAGCCTTCCCCCTTCCTGAGAATGCATATTATAGCAGGGATAAACATAATTCCCTGGTAACTGCAAAGGTTTGGGCCACATAAAGAATGTGAAGTAATACGCCCCCATCTAGGCCATTCCCCGGCTCCTGTTTATTTAACCTCTTGCTCTTTTTTTTTCTGCTGGAAGTAATGTGATTGATGCTGTAACTGTGTGAAAAGGAGGTGGCATTTGCACAAATCTGGCCTTTGTTCATTGATGCTCACACCAGTATTTGGAGATTATGAAAAGGACAATATTTCAGCAGAGCAGCGTGTTGCTCCTACGATATAATACACTTGGAGCAGGATCATTATTTTAGAAATGATCATCGTGAACACTTAATGTAGGTACAATACTAGACAGAGATTTGCCCAGTGTTCAATGAGTGAACTATGCAATACACCATCTTTCACCTGCATAGGCAAACATATGGTGACAAAGCATATTCCAAAAGATATTAGATTTTTTTATTAGTCTATATTTGGATATTGTAAATTTTTAGTGCAATGCTCATTTTCCCTATTTTTTTTAAGATTACCTTTTGCCATCATTTAACGCTCAGAAATTGAATTATTAAAAACACTAATAATTATCTCTTTATACAATTTAACAAATAATTAATAACTGAACAAATTACTGATGTGAGATTTTTTTAAACAATAACAGATACAGATAACTGTATAATTTAATAAGTTTTCTTATGTAAATTTATTACAAGACATTTTTGAGGTGGGAAAGTTGTAATCGTTCTATTTTGTGTTTTCCTTTGGATAATACAACTATTTTTTCCATCCATTTTTCATACTGTACATTATAATGTTGCAATGTCTAGATTCACTTGTGTTTAAATGGACTGATTTTAGTATTTGATAATTTAGTACGACAAAATGTTATAGAATTTTATTTTTGGACTAACATGAAAATAATTATTGGTTTATCTGTATTATATCTGTGCACCCATATTCAAATGAAAAATAAAACCTGATAAGACTGTGTTGAATGGGATTTCATATTTTTGTACAAACATAGTTTGGGCCCTTTTTTGACCTCAGCACCGATAAAAAATACACTCTGTACACTCAAAAATCAGCCCTGCAGAAATGTAGTTTGACACTTCCACCCTAGACACAGCTCTTTCATGCAAACACTACTGTAAACACTCCTTCAGTATCGGAACACTGTTCCCTCTGGGGTCGTCACAGGCTGCCATCTTGCTGAGTGCTCTTCTTCCTTCATGGCACAGCTAGTGAATGGTGATTATGTTTCTTTCCAAGACCATCCACACACTGGGGAGCTTGTAGATCCGAGGGAAGAGGGTTTACCTGGTCTCAGGCCCAGTAAGGGAGCTCTGATCTGGGCATGTGGAGAGCCAGCCAGCCCCTGTTCTTCACATGGGAGTCAAGGCCAAGATAAATCTTCCTCTGCCTGGAACCACAATACTCCCACTCTGCGAGGGCCGCTGGGAACCAGCGTACAATCAACAAACACAGGTGTGCGATAATTAGGGTCTGTCGACTCCAATGTCGAAACGGACTCTTGTACCCTAGCGTCAGTTAGTAGGAAACCTTTGCATGAACAGAGTCATTGGGGACTGCTAACCCTGAGAGTCCATGGGATGCAAGATTGGTAGAGTGATTTGTGCCACGAGTGTCAAAAATTACCTCAGCAATCAGTTACAATAACTCCCTCCCAAAGGTGTGACACCATAGTATCATTGAATAAATGCAGGCACTGATTGTGACATACTAAGCTTGGAGGAAGTGTTGTAATATCCAGTAGAGTAAGGGTGCATCTATAATAATATTCTAGCAGATACCAGCAATAAGCTAATAATGATGCTGTAATGTCATAGCTGAGAATGACGTCACAACCTAGTTAAAATAGACTACTAAAATGGAAAACTAAGATGGACGCATCCAAGCAAACCTTTGTCGATTGCTTCAGAGCGGCACGACGAAGGCTGTCCCAAATCTCCTTTGAATGTGACCTCGAAATGCATACTTCATTTCCCGCGCAATGAAGGATACAACAGTTAGATACTTCACGGCCTAACCTACAGAATTCATTACAGGATTTTTAGAGAAATTGCTGTAAATAAAGTAAAAAATAAAACAAAATAAATAAAAAAAGGTTCAAATGTTAACATATCTTGATAGTTACTACTTATCATGTAGTGACATTATATACTTTTATAGTTTATACTTTTTATTATATGTACAGAAATGGACAACGGTGAACATATTTAGAAAGGTTGTCAACCCTGTTTTGTTTTCAGACAGTTGAATATAACCAAATTCTCTTTCAGGCAAGTCATTTCAGTCAGCCGCCATCTTTGAAATGCCTCTCGGGCAGCTATTTCATGCAGTACAGCTCCTATCTCTTTGAATGGGGAACATAAAATTCTACAAAGCTGTTCACCAAGCTTATGATTAAATTGAATATTTGAAATCACCAGTGAAATCTGTGACAACTGTCTGAAATTTTGTTTCCAAATGCTCAAATAATGACAAAAAAACTGCATTTTTCGGGCTGGTCTAGACAATGTGCATGTGCAGTACTTTCAATAGCAACCGGAGCTTCAAAGGGCAGCTGCAGTGATGCAATGACCTTACAAATTGGCGATTGGCTCTTCTACTTAGAAGGCGGAACTTATACTATATATATATATATATATATATATATATATATATATATATATATATATATATATATATATATATGATTAGATTAGATTTAGATTAGATTGTATATATATATATATATATATATATATATATATATATATATATATATATATATATATATCTCAACGGCAGCAGTCACAGTTGCTAGACCATCCCATTTATGGCCCAATTTGCCCATTGGCCTCAGTCCCATCATGGCCTCCTAATCATCCCCATATACTGATTGGCTTCATCCCTCTGTCTCCTCTCCACCAATAAGCTGGTGTGTGTGGTGGGCGTTCAAGCGCAATATGGCTACCGTCGCATCATCCAGCTGAATGCTGCACATTGGTGGTGGTTGAGGAGATTCCCCCTTCCATATGTAAATCGCTTTGAGTACCTAGAAAAGCGCTATATAAATGTAACAAATTATTATTAATTTAAGGCGTGGCCTTAGAAGTCTGCGTCCTTCGAAGGATGCGGGCTTTGAATTGGTACACAGCTTATATTACTACTGATTTGCTATGGTTGATGCGCAGAGCAGCCATATTGAATTCAGGGTTGTTGCACTTCCCCAGTAGCCTGGCAAGCCTGAGAACTCACCATTGGCATGCCTCAATCCAAGGGGCGGGATAAACGGTTGTCTTTCAAATTCCCTCTGCACGCAATATTATAGCGCTACAACCAACCCGAGCAAAGAAGGGTTGTGGCTGAGTGAGTCCGCGTTTTCCCACCAGCGGAGCTAGATGATATATTAAACTTTTGCCATATCCGGTCAGCAAAACTCCGAACACACCTTCCTTTTTTAAGAATGACTTAAGTGCCGTTCTTTGTTCATTTCTCAAAGAAATGCTTAACTCCAAGTCCTCCAGAGTCACGGCCAAAGCAGATTCGAAAGACCGCTGTTCGCCAGCAGCAGCGGTCATCTTCTTTGTTTTCAAGTAGCAGGGAATTCACGCAAACCGTCACAACTCTGCCATCATTATGTTAAGCCCGCCCACCAACTCTATACACAATCTGATTGGCCTGACTAGAGTTTGTTTTTTTCCAGCTCGAAAGCCAACGGAGAGTTACTAGACTACCCTGGCTGCAAAAGAAATTTTGCTGCCACTAGGGTGCGTCTAGATTTCTAGGCTACTTCCCCGGAGTTTCCCAGTCGCAACTCTGACTTGAGGGGTCATTCCATTTAAAAGTTCCCACTGGAAACTGGGACTTTCCCACTTGACAAATGGAAAGCATTCAAAGCAACATTATTTTTCATATTATGGCCAATAACTGCAGATAATAAAATCCTACACTATTCAGATTTTTTTAAAGTTAAATCAATCATTTTAAATTCGACAATCATCAACATATCTCCATTGCAAAACATACTTACACTTTACTTCCTTAGTTACATGTAGATAAAATAGTAATATTTTAAAAACTACATTTTGTAATTTCTGTCATTTTCTGCATTCAATAACGTGAGGTATGCAGTACTGCCTTTTCTACTGCAACCAGCCATACCTGTTCTCTCTCAGTAAAATAAGCTATTGCTGGTCTGTATGTGCCTAAAAAAGTGAAAGCAGAAAATATTAAGATGCACTAATGAATTAAGTCTTGACATTTATTTACAGAAAGTAGCCTATGTCACATCTGAAAATAAAAGAGGAACCCAGAAGATAGAAGAAAATGATGAAGTTTCTTTAAAGAAAATACAGTCACCACTGTCTGCCAAAAATAAAGGAAAATATAACAGCATGCAGGATAATCATCCTCACTAAACCGGTTCATCAGCCATGGTATTGTGACTCAAAACTGCCGTTAAAATAAGTCAAAAGGCCTTTATCTGAGTTGCATACCAGAACAAAATGGCCTACATGAGATGGTTGCCCTCCCATAGTATTGTACAATGGCATGTCCAAAGACATTTAAAACTGAGACAACAGGTTCTCAAAAACAAAGACATGATTACACTAAAGTTCCATGTCAGCAGCGTGGCGTTAAAGTTACAGGAGTTAAAAATAGCCCAGGTCATTTCAAAACCTTTCAATCTGTTATTCCTTGAGGCTTCAAAATGCAGACAAGCATTAAAGACTAAGGTTTATGTAGGCTGATATTTCAGAGCCAGACCTTGAGGTCTGCTCTTATGATAAAGGGAATCAGTCAACAACTATCACATGTGACCTACAAATATTCAAAACAATTATAGTTTAAAAAAAATCTAAATGAGAAAAAAGGTCAGTGATTTCATAAAAAGATTTGCCCGTTGGGATTGCAACAGTAGCTGCATTAAACTGCATTGTTTAAACACCATTCATAGTCACTAACTTCACTGTGATACTAGAGGACAAAGCTTTAGTATCAGGTTCTTCTTTTAAGTCGCACTTCTGCTTATGGACCCTTCAATGCACTGTGATGGCGCCACCTTTATCAACATCTAGTAGTTTTTCATCGTAATTTGAAGAAATTAAAAGTAAAATAAATGTATATGCTATAGATTGTTTTATTACATTGCCAGTAATAAACCGTTTAATGCTGCTGTGAGGGTTATTTCTAATACAACGTTCATCTGAGAGAGTGACGGCAAAAGTAGCACGCAAAAGCTATCATGTTTTTCTTTTGCTATTAGAGCAAATGGGAATACAAAAATGATATTTGCTGTTGTCTCCCATTCACCACTATAAAAGTTTACCCAACTATGAAGACATCTTCTGAGAACCATGGAAATCTGAAAAGGCTCCATTTGAAAGAATATGTTTGTTCTACGAGGCTTTTGCATTAAAAAGTTGACAGATCCTTAAAAGATCTGGCATCAACAATGAATGAAATATTAGCCCACTTACTCAGTTTTGCGTCGTTCCTTGTTGTCAAATATCTCATTTAAGTTGATGAGTTTTTGGCCCAGAAATTTATCCAATCCAACCAGGGACCTGTGCATCACTGTGAGGCACAGCTCATAAACCTCTGGATTGCTCTCCATCAGTAGCCCTGGCAGTTCAAACGAAGCCTCTTCCTTCCACACCGGGCTGAGGGTCTTCTCTGCCACGGATGTGGAGTACTTCTCTTTGCCCAGCTGGATGATGGTGTAGGCATCGTTGGTGCCATTCTTGCCCTTTGGTTGCAGGTCTGTGGCTTGGAGAACAGTGGCTTGGACATGAGTTGGAAACCACTTCTGCGACTGTTCGCCCAATGACATGATGACTTCAAGTGTATAACTATGGATTTTGGTGTGTGAAATGATAAAGTGTAGTAGTTTCTTCAATTTGGCCTTGGCATTTTGTTTAGCTTCTAATCACAGTAAATGAGTGACCAAGAGGTGATAAAAGTTGAAAGTTATGTTTAACAGCGTGGGAAGAACATAATTTGTAATTACAAACGTTGTGTCTATTAACATATGTGTCTACAAAACACTCCACATATTGACCCCGCTCCAACTCAGGTCACCTAAAAAGACAAAAAGACAGAAAACTAAATATTAAACTTAAATTCATATTACAATAAAATTTTGACTTAAACAAGTGACTTTAACAATACAAAAAACATAGTTAAATTGCTTTTTTTTTTTTTTTTTTTTTTTACTATATGTAGCCTATCTCAAACGTAGCCTATATATATTTTTTCTCATATGCATTTATTTATTACATTGTGCTCATGAATTTATTGTGGTAATCAAATTTACTTGCATCCATAATAATAGTTATGTCCTGTCAACCAAATGTTTAAACCTATAGAAAACGTTGTCATTCAGAAAATAAAATTAATATTAAATAAAGATTCCAAAGGCTAAAAACTACAAATATATGAGTCATTCTAATCAATACTGTAGTTTTATACTGTATATGAAATTAAATAAGAAAAAAACGGCCGTTTCAAATAAGTTCTCTGTTCAGTTCTGTCACATTCTTTTTTTTTTTAATCAAGAACTGAAATTTTACATTAACGATTTTTTCCCCATAGATTTACAACTTCAATTTTAATTCACAATTGGTGTTCATGGGTTAAATTGGTTAAACTGACCAAGTACTTCGCGGTCTTCCCTTATTTGATTCAATCAGACATGGTACAAAACCACTGAATCATCACAGCTAGTTGTATTAATAGCCACAGTACTGCTGCTGTCAAACATTCATACAGCACAAAGCTCTGATAATTACCTCTGAAGCATCTTTCTTCGAGCACAGCTCGCGACGCCACTGCATGTGGAATGACTGATTACGCGAACCGGCATAAATTCTTACATCTGTGGTAGATGGAAATTAATAAATTGCTTTAGTCGACACTAATTCATCTTAAACATGTATGTGTGGTATTCCACATCAACCCTGTACTCGACTTCCTAGTTCCTCATTTCCGCTGATGCGGTCACGGGTCGAAGTGGAAACTCCTCCTCTGTTGCCGTAGAAACACAGGATTTGATCAGCGCGCGCCTGGCGCTGTTCCTGGGATTCGAATGACTTGGAGGATTATTAGAGTTTTGAGCATTTCGTTTTTCCTTTTGTTGTCAGTTTTGTCAAGAAAAAAGAAAGAGGAAAAGAAATAAACAACAGCTTGTTTGTAAAAGATTGCAATTATATATATTAAAAATGTGCTATAAGTGACCTTTATATAGTTTAGGCTAGCCTAGCCCTATTCGTTTTTAATAGCAGGTTATTTATCAGTAATTCATTTTGTAGGGTGTATTAAGGATAGACTGTAGGTAAATCAGAGGGAAGATCAAGATTAACCCTTTGAATCCTATACCGATGTCCCATTCCGGCTATCTGGGATTCTTATAATGTCCTCTCTTGTAGACAGTAAAGTCAATAAATGTCTATTGGGGGTCTTGACAAAACTAAACCAACCATGTTAACATACTGTCTGCCAATGTTTCTTGAGTGGGGACATTGAGGTACTGATAAGAGATTCATTTAAATGTGTGTGTCACCCACTTGACGGGTAGATCTTAACCAAACACACCTGCTCTTTCATTTTATTCTCTTTCTCTCTCCTTATCCCCAATCAGTCTGCCATAACCGCATAGTCTTGTGTACATACCAGAGTCAGAGGCATGAGTCTGGCACATTCGTCACACATAGATTATTTATAACTCTTATCTGGACTGTATCGCAGGATGAAAATGGGCCTGGTGTGGTGAAATATTAGGTCATATAAAATGCATTTAAGACAGCTTAAAATGAGGAGGCGCCCCTTTATGTGCCATTTCCAGTAAAGCTTCATTGCAAACACCAGGAAACAGCGGAGGAACCAGAGGAGATAGTATGGTCCTTTCATGGACCAATGAAACCATGTTTAATGTACATAGTCGTTCCATGTTTGTATCACTCTGTTGTTTATTTTTACACATTGCAGACAGACTTTCTGTAAATTAGTAGTGGAGTTTTTTTCAGGGACTCTTTCTGTTGGTTACATGGTTAGTTGGTGATGACTGACTGTATGTTGAGTCAGGCATTTGAATCATTCAATGACATTCATTAAAAAACACTGATTCATTAAGAAACTAAATAAGTGACAGTTTACAAATGAGTCATCAAATTATTCACTCATCTATTCGTCTATTAAAAAACACAGATTCATTCAGGAATGCAAAAAGCGACTGTCTTCATAAATGAATCACTGAATCATTTACTCAAATAAATTGAGTAAATGAATCGTCAGCCTCATGGGAAGTGCTTCGACATAAAGTGTAGTTTGAATCTCGGCTCTTGATCCTTTCTCATCTCCAATTTGCTTCTTGTCCAATTCCTAACTAAATAAAATGGCAAAAAAAATAGTAATAATAATAAAACACCACTACTGTGTTTTGCACTGGTTCTCCTGTATAGTGTTTGGAACTATTTTCATTGGCGGAGCAAAAACAGACAAAGTAAAGATAGATAGGAAAGAAGACAGCTTTTTCCTCTACATTCCATAAATTTAGCTCTCAATTTTGCACTGTTCAGTTTAAAAGAATCTCATGGGGTGGAAGAGGCTCATGGCTGTAAAGAGACACCACCAGGGGTCATGACACCAATCCTTAATTTGACAATTTGTTAGACACTTTCATGTATTACCTTCTAAGACCATAATACGCCTGTGTGCCTCTGGAGTGGGATAAAAACATGAAAGGCTCTACATTCCAACCTCACCTGCTTCCTTTTATTGTTCTCCTCTGATAGAGTATATAAAGGGGAAAAAAAATCCATCAAGTCATAAATTAGCCAAGAGCAACGTATGGCCTCAGTCCACTTTTCCAGAGGAATGATGTTGTAGCCCATAAACTGTCCAATATTCAACAGGACCGTGTATTGCGTATCAGTAAGGTCCACGTGTTGGCCTGTATTAGGCATCATCTTTATGGGCCTGGTTCCTCTGTAAGGTCTCTTGCCACGGTCAGACAGCTGGTTCTGCTTTAGGCCCCTTTCTTCAACACTATATAGGTTGTTTTACATTTATTAAACACTTTTAAGCATCTCTGGCTGCAAGATTGCCCATCTGTTAGCGCACGACAATATATGTGCGTTCCAAGTGGAGAGGGAGCAAAATAAGGTGAGCGGATGCCATTGTAACATCAGTAAGCCTCATAATGCACTTCAGGTTTACGGTCGGGTTGCGAGATTGATTTAAAAGGCTGTGCTTTTAGTCAAGAGGACATTCAGATTGCAGATGAAAATTTAATAATAATAAAAAAAAAAGTAGGAGAGAAGAGCACAAATCACTGCCGGCGCTGCGCTCTGTGGAATGTTAGGTGTGCGATGCATAGTGATATATAGATCTGCAGATGTGCGTGTAGCCCGCGACGGCTGGAGCAGAAATTGTTGGGGGCGTACGGCTGCCGAAAGGTCCATTGTGTGGAACAATACTTCAAGAGTGTTTATTTGAGTATCACTAAAGGCGATCACCTCTCACCCCTTCATAGCCGCTCAAGACTGTCACGGAAGTTTTGCACTTTGCGCGTCGAGAAAACCTCTGAGGCCAAATCATAAACGGTGATGGGTTTAAAAAAAAAATGATGTTAACAGTGTCACAGGTAACATTACGATGTTTTATGAGAGCACATTTCTTTTATCTTATCTTGTGTCAGCACAAATTCTCTTCATGATGCAACTGTGAATATTTTGTGTGCATTCATATCTGTCTGAATAGTCATGAGGATATTGAGATTATGACTACAAACAAATTACAGTAAATGAAACAAACAAGTCTTTTTATTTTATTTTTCATGGCTGCACATAGAAGTGCAAAACTACCAGGATGACACAGTGGAGTAGTGCTTATTTAATGATGCTGAGCATCGTGAACTGGCAAGCAAGTCATTTGCAAATGTAAACATACTGCTGGTATGTTGTAAAATAAACAAGTTATCCAGATTTTATCCACATTCCACTGCATGAATCAAGTGCTGCCTTTGAACGCTCTTTTGTATGCATGAGAGGACGTGCAGACCAGGGATATGACAAACAAATTAAACAAATGAGAGTGATTAAAACAGCTGGATCCACAAATGGCATGACCAATTCAGGGAATTATGGAGGCAAATGCACGCAATTATATAGCAAATGAGGTACACCCACTTTGCGCTTCTCAGATGTTGCATTAATTTAAATGGTCTGTTTCTACTGTGCAATTCATATTACATTGAATTAGCAATAGAATCCCCTGTGTCCTTCTGCTGTAATTCAGCTGAAGTCTTTATAAAGCTCTTCTCTCTGAAGCAAATCATTTGCAGGCAGAGTTCTTTATGTCGAAATCCTCGAATGGTATTTCATAATATTGTTGGGAAATTTAGAAAAAGAAATACTTTCATAAGGTTGGGTTTTATGTGTTATCATTTTGTCAAAACTAATTTTGGCTTTCCAAGAAGTTTAATTTTTTCATGGGAGTTTAAAATCATAGTACACTGTAAACCCGAATAAGAAACTACAGTTCATCCAAACATTTTATTCACAGTAACTGCCTTTCATAATGCTTTTACTATCAAACTTTTCATTTGAATCTTTTCTCGCTCAGTTGCATTTGGCACATGTGTAGATTTCTTTTGGAATCGATTCCATAGATATAGATTAGTTATTACGTAGGTCACCTTTTAAAAACAACCTATTACTTATTTTCCTTAGAAACCAAAAACAACTGATTTCTTGTTGCATCACTGCATCAATAGGAAGATAATTATAGGAATATAAATAAAGAGCCAGGCGGTCAACCTATTGGGACACTAATCAACATAATTTCAAACAAAACCATTTTAGGAAATTAACAATTTTATGTAGTCAACTTACTTCTTACTACTTCAAGTTCTCTCAAAACTTTCAGTTTGATAATTCAACAATCAAAATGATTTTGGAAAATGAGCGAAGGCAACTATGTAAAAGATAACTGCACACGTGGAGGAAATGAGTGAAAATTCGATAATATAATTCTAAAAACAGAACAAGAGAGATGAAACAATCAATGACTGTCTGTCCATAAGATTGATCGGAGATACTTCAGAAGACGGATTTGATCAAATACAGGCATTTGACATTACAGTATGCCACATGATACTGTAAACATTTGCCTTAGCATGGTAGAGAACTCTGGCAACTCACGCTGAAAGTGTCAACTATAGACAACTACATACACTGTAAAAAAAGTTAACTCATTATTTTGAGTTATCTTTTTGCATGGGTTTTTTTTAGTTTAACTAACTTATTTCGATAAGTTGAGGACAAGAAAACTTAAAATTTCTTGTTGTCTGGACAATCTAGTTAAAAAAATAAGTTGAAATAACTAAATTGCTAAAATATTTTTTACAGTGTATAGTATAGTATACTCAGTCATATGGTAAAGTCATAACTGCACAAAACCTTGTAGTCATGTCATACATTCACTTCACACCATATCACACCTTTTAATAACCCACTGCACAGATAAAATTACAAATGTTATGGATTAATGTAATTTCCTTAAGTAATAGGTATAATGCAAGTTTATTTTCTAAAGTGAACTGTATTACTCTAACATCTTTAATTCAGCAACAAAGCTCATTTGAAACACATATCTTGCATTATTTACTGAAGGTTGTTATCATTACTAAATCAGTTTCAGTGATTAAACCACATTTACCTCATTACATACATGATATTGTGTTTTGAAGCTGATTATGTGAGGAAAATGTGTATAACAGTAATGCAAGTAAATTAGGTTTTGATCGAGTGATTAGTGTTACAAGTGTGATCAGTTTGGATTTTTGTAGTTTTGAAAATGTTCCGAAAACAGTATGAAAGTGAATAAAAAACAGTTTGTTTAGTCAGATTATACATTCATGGCTTGAATAAAACCCAATTAATTTAGATGTTACCACATGAAACGCAAATGATGTTAAAAGAAACCCTCTTTTTACAGTGCAATTTGTAATTCTGTTTATTTTCTCTTGTTTCAACTGTACATTTTCAACTGTAAAGCATGTCTAAACCGCTCAAGTTTTTACTCAGTCATTCCATTCTCAATGAGTCAGTGAATGGTTAGCCGCTGCCATGTGTTCAACAGCCAGGATGCTGAGAGATTGACAGAGCAATACTGAACTCATGTCTTCAGGGGCGAGTGAACAGGTGTCCCTCCTGCTGGAGTTTAAGAGAAGTCCCCTGTGCCCCAGCCTGAGAGAGTGAGATAGTAAAGAGAAAGAGAGAGAGAGAAAGAAAGAAAAGACCCACATGTGTGTGCCCCGCGGCCCCTCTTTCCCCCCTTGTGTGTATGTATATATTAGAGTGATGGGGAGGTATGCAGTGCCATAGTTCAGACACATGCTAATGCGCTCCCAAAAATAAGTTGGGAATAGACGAAGGAGAAAAGCTTTGAAGGTGTTGTGTTAAAAGACACAGGGGCTTTCTGAAAGATGAGAAAGTTATGGGCATATAATTATAGGTTTGATCAGCAATAATATTAAAATTACAATGAGAAGTCATTGTAAGGGATGGACTGACAGTGTTAGAATGTTATATCTGATTAATGTGTTGATCGTATGCTTGTAGACAGGGAAAGAAATGTGTTAATTGCTTTTCAATTAATAAATTACTCATCTTGTACAGTCTGCATTTGTGCTAAGATATTTCTTACTAACAGATTGCAGACTGATTCCATTTAAGGTCATGAAACGGGGAAGTAGACTTTTCTTTTTAATCGTGCCATATATCAGAGAGAAACAGCTTCTCGAACAAGAAAAAATGTAGGGCGGGACTTGTTTTTATTTACTTTAATTGATTGGATGGTTGTGGTTTGCTATTGCTGTGATGTCATGTGAGTGACAGGTTACTCGTGCTAGTAAACACTTCATCAGAGAAGAGAAGTCGCTGCAAGAGGGAGGGGAAGTTATTTTGATATTTTGAGGGCACATACAAATCATAATAATACTAAATCATTTATAGTGACTAACTGTAAAGTGCACAAACCCAGCCATCTTCATTTGACACTTGACGAAAGAAAACGTGTCAAGTTCATATCAAAGAACTGTCCATTAACACAAGAGCCATGTGAGTTTATCTCTCAGTAAGATCTCTCTGTTGGTGCTGATGAGTTAAGCTATAGCATGTCAGTAATTCTGACGCCTGATGAAATGTGCTGGGCAACCGAAGATCAGGCATCTCGCCTACGGAAACTGACAGGTTCGATTTCACAAGCCAAAATTTCCGCTGGAATTTTACGATGCTTCATCACTGCCTTCATGAGAGATTGTAACCTAATGTGGTTGTTGTTGATGATTTCAGTCTCAGAATAAACACATTTAATATAGAATTTAATACTATTTAACACTAAAATAAAGAATACTATAATACTGTAATCTCTCTCTCTCTCTCTCTCTCTCTCTCTCTCTCTCTCTCTCTCTCTCTCTCTCTCTCTCTATATATATATATATATATATATATATATATTGTGTGTTATATTGATATAATATAATGACTGTATATTAACATTTTATGTGTATAATAATTAGTAGCTATTTTACAAAAAAAAAATTGTTCTGATAGAGTTGTGTTTGTGTGTGTATATTCTTATGCAAATTCTTTAGGCCTAAATCTTTTTTTTATGTAATAAGGATGAGCAAATATACAGATGTCTTTAAGGAAGGCAGTCAAACATTTTTGCTCTCAGAATTTGAAATTATTATTCCACATTTTTTTTGCTTATAGCCTGAAGTAGGAGAAATGGAGAAAAAGCTGTTACGGCATTCCATTTTTCTCCATGTAGGAGTATAAGAGCCTGTGTTATTTGCATACCAGGGACATATTTAAGCTGTATTACATGCAGGAGAAGTGTTACGGGGAAAGAGGCTATACATCTAAAGTAATGATGAGTTCAAAAAAATGTGTGAGAAACAGCTTTACCCTGCATGGAAATACACTCTGTGGGATCATTAAGTCTCCTCGGCTTCAAAGTGCTAAAGCGCTCTAGTGAAAGCCTATTAGCAGTCACTGGGAAGCTCAACTCCGCACTAAACGGCGTACTGTTTTCATGTCTTCCCTCAGTGATAAAGCCTTATCTATTTAAGATGCTTGAAAATAGCTCATATTGAGCAGCATATTAGAATAAATTAAATAAACACATTGCACATATATAAATCAAACTCCATGCGGTTAATCACATACACAATGAAAAGACACCCACATTGAAAGCCTCGCCGAATAAGCAAAATCTTAGCACAAGACGAGGCTTTTCTCAATCTGTTTAAACAAATCAATCAAAATTCCTGAAGATGTTTGTGAAAATGTGCAAAGATTTATTATTGAATGCGCATGGACAGGACTCTTTTAACAGCTTAATAAAACCTCTCACATTCTAAACACAGACAAACTCATGATGCCATTACAGTAATCAGTAATGTCTATTAAACGGAAATTGCACAATAAAAAAATACATTTGTACATGTACTGAATACACAACTGATAAACACACTCAGGTTAATAATAAAATAATGGACACGTTTTGTACTCGTCAACACATTGTGTAAATGCATTACAGATATGATTTTTTATTAGCATTAATAAATACAGAATATTTCCCTCCGAGATTTAACAGCATTTGCAGATAGTCTTTCTCATCAAAATAATGATAATAATAGTAATTCATAAATTTTTGCATACACATATTTGTATAAGAAGCAGTTTCATAATTTAACAGACAGCCTTCATTCTGTGATCTTTACTACCATGAACAGAATGATATTTATCAATCAAATATTATCTAGCTGCTAATGTCATTGCAGTTTTCTTTTGTAATATATGAGATAAGTAGATACATCTCTTTTTATTGGTAACATTTAGCTAAATTGATGCCCTTTGTGTGCACCTGGTGCCAAAGGTTAGGATTGTGGCGAAGGTCTTCTCTCTCCCACGGGAATGCATTACACTGATAAAGGTTGTCTCGACCTGCCATGCACGTGAGCGATACTATAACTGATATATTGTAGCATTGTAAGTAGTTTCAAGACACAACCAAAGAGATATTTGTCCATTATAAAATGAAGCTATGGTCACACTTTTCATTAGGTGTATTTAACTATACTTACAACAACAACAAAAATATCTGGTACAATGTGCTTATTGTGTTCATGTTGTATTGAAAAACACTTTTTCTGCTATTGAGGTCAGATACGGGTAAGGTTAGTATGGGTAGGTTTAAGGGTGGGTTAAGAGGTAAGGGAAGGGTCAACAGTGTAATTATAGATGTCATTACAAAAATTAATTACAGCTGTAATTACATGCAGGTATTTAAAAAAAAAAAAAGGTACAAAAACATGTATGCACACAAAAAGTGCATTGTCTAAAATGCACATAGTAAAAGTAGTTAAAGACATTTATCATGAAGCGGGACCGAAGCTATTATAAGGAATATGAATGAGATAGAATATTTTATATAAATTATAACTGGTATTTTTTTAAGGTGCCATTTTAGTTTACTTATTTAAATACTAAGTAATATTAAAACATGTACTTACTATATATTTACTGTTTTAGGGTTAGTTGCATGTACTTATGCATCATTTACTGTTATAAGTGCATGTAAGATATGTAGCAAGGACACTGAAATAAAGTGTTACCTTATAATTTATTCATGGATGAAAATTTAGCTGAAAACTGCATTCTGTGTTTATCTTTAAGCAAAAACACTGATAATATCTTTGTGACAGTGTATGCAGTGTATGTACATTTTACTTTGTTCTAAACCCTACATTTTAAAATTAAACTATTAAGATAATTTTAGGTTTACAATGAGTCATTTATCAGGTGACTGCATGCTTCATTTACTGCTGATTGTCTTTATCGTTCCTTTTAAAGCAACAACTATTATCGTTCATCTATAAAAGAATTACCACAAATTCATTACTTCACAAATAATTATTTAATCATTTAAATGGAGATTTACCTAAGAAAATCTTTGAACAGTTCTAATTGTAACATACATAGTTTCTCACACAAAATATATTTAGATGGTTTTAAAAAACACAATGAACAAATCCATAAAAATATACATAACAAATGCATTTGGTTCGACAATATTTCCTTGAATAACTTGTTTCCCGTTACCTTTGACTGGTGAGAGTGGAGGCCAGTGCAGGCAGAGAGCTGTTGTTGACTAGAGGCAAAGTTGGACTCCAGCTACATCAGCACACTCATCTCATCCCTGAGGCAGAAGAGAACGGCGTACAAAACTACTGTACAAACACTCACACCGCTTCTCTCCGCAGCTGTGATGAAGTCATCTCGGGGTCTTGACATGCTTTCGTCTAGCTTAGAAATCATTTTCAAATGTTTTGGGACTGGTATCCACACTAGACAGTTACAGTACTGTACAAATCCACTGGCAGAGACAGAGCTATTTATGGTTGCTTAATACCGCAAATGGTGTTGCAAGTACCTGCAAAAGCCATGTACTCATAAATCAAGTTTTGCTGATGCATGCAAGTGAAAAGAAAAAAATAATAAGGCAAATTAAAATAAATAAATTAAAAGGTAACGCTTTATTTTGATATTCCACTTTAGACATTCTACTAAATATAATTTTGCAACTATATGTCATCTAGCAGTCCTTAAAGCTATTAGTAGACTCTGCTTAATATCTACTAACACTATTTTAATGCTCCCCAACAGACATACTTGTATGCTAGACCCAACTTGTATGCTAGACCCTATACCGACTAAGCTACTGAAAGAGATGCTTCCAGAGGTCATAGATCCTCTTCTAGATATCATTAATTCATCTTTGTCATTAGGATACGTACCAAAAACCTTTAAGTTGGCTATGATTAAACCGCTTGTTAAAAAACCGCGGCTTGATCCTACAGAATTAGTCAATTACAGGCCAATCTCGAATCTGCCTTTTCTGTCAAAGATACTAGAAAAAGCAGTATCCTCACAACTGTGTTCCTTTTTAGAAAGAAATAATATCTGCGAGGATTTTCAGTCCGGATTTAGACCGTACCATAGTACTGAGACTGCTCTCATTAAAGTCACAAATGATTTGCTCCTATCATCCGATCGTGGTTGTATCTCTCTATTAGTGTTACTTGATCTTAGTGCTGCATTTGATACTATCGACCACAACATTCTTTTAAATAGACTAGAAAACTATGTTGGCATTAGTGGAATTGCACTAGCATGGTTTAAATCATACTTATCTGACCGTTTTCAGTTTGTAGCAGTAAGTGAAGAGATGTCTTATCGATCACAAGTTCAGTATGGCGTACCACAAGGCTCAGTTCTAGGACCGCTGCTGTTCACTCTGTACATGCTACCATTAGGAGATATAATTAGGAAATATGGAATTAGCTTTCACTGTTATGCTGATGATACTCAGCTGTATATTTCTTCAAAACCTAACGAAACTTACCAATTCACAAAATTAACGGAATGCATAGCTGATATAAAGAATTGGATGACCAGTAATTTCCTATTACTAAATTCTGAAAAAACAGAGATTCTAATCATTGGACAAAAAACTTCCTCACCTAATAACCTAGAATACTGTCTAACACTTGATGGCTGCTCTGTTAAGTCTTCGTCGTCAGTTAGGAACCTGGGTGTGCTCTTTGATACCAATCTTTCATTTGAAAGTCACGTGTCTAGTATCTGTAAAACCGCATTTTTCCATCTTAAAAATATATCTAAATTACGTCATATGCTCTCACTGACAAATGCGGAACAATTAGTTCATGCTTTCATGACCTCAAGGCTAGATTATTGTAATGCTCTACTGGGTGGTTGCCCTGCACGCTTATTAAACAAACTACAGCTAGTTCAAAACGCAGCCGCTAGAGTTCTTACCAGAACAAGGAAGTATGACCATATTAGCCCGGTTCTGTCAACACTGCATTGGCTGCCCGTTAAACATCGTATATAAATTTTAAAATATTGCTGATTACTTACAAAGCACTAAATGGTTTAGCTCCCCAGTACTTGAGCGAGCTCTTAACGCATTATAGTCCTTCACGTCTATTGCGATCTCAAAATTCTGGCCAGTTGATAATACCTAGAATATCAAAATCGACTTCTGGCGGTAGATCCTTTTCCTATTTAGCACCAAAACTTTGGAACAATCTTCCTAACACGGTCCGGGAAGCAGATACAGTCTGTCAGTTTAAATCTAGACTAAAAACACATCTCTTTGGCTTAGCATACACATAACACATTATAGATTTCTATAATTCAATGTTAGGCTGCATAGATTAGATTAGATCAGCCGGAACCGGGAACGCTTCCCATAATTCCTGATGTACTTTGTACATCATAAGAAGGATGGCGTCTACGCTAATATTAGTCTCTCTGTTTATCCCGAGGTTTACCGCAAACCGCCGGATCCAGGGCATATCCAGATCTGATGAAGGACCATCACATGGACACGACGACACGCATTATCAGGGCTGTGAAGGCCCATGGACACCTCACCACACTCATCTCCTCACCGGCCGGATGACCCAACCCAACCAGATGAACTGGATAATATCGTGAAAGTTCTGATCTCATCTGACTCCTGACATTATGCTGCCTAACTCATAATCATACACTGTTTCGTTGGCCAAAGGAGGACTGGCCCCCCGACTGAGCCTGGGTTCTCCCAAGGTTTTTTTCTCCATTCTGTCACCTGATGGAGTTTTGGTTCCTTGCCACTGTTGCCTTCGCCTTTTGGCTTGCTTAGTTGGGGACATTTAATTTTCAATTGAACAATACTATTACAACATTGTTTTCCTGTTATCTCTGTAAAGCTGCTTTGAAACAATTTGTATTGTAAAAGCGCTATATAAATAAAGGTGACTTGACTTGACTTGACATACTGACTATAATTAACTTTGCAAGAATAAATCAACTTATTCTACAAACCCAGTACTCTAATGAGAGTTAGTTGACATGTAGTTGCAAATTAATGAGAGTAAAAGGCCATTTACACGACACCGTTTTCAACTAAAAATGGAAAACGTACTATGTGATCGTGCGATCTGGGAGCCTAAAAACAGGTTTCAAAGTGCAAGTTTTTAAAAACGATACCGCTATCGTTTCTGTGTAAACTAAATGCATGCATGTTATGTTTTCAGTCTATAGGCGCATATTGTTGTATCTCATATTGCATATCACCAACTACTGGCCTGGCATAATACAGCGTTTTTAATAATTTTTAATCATTTTAAGATTAGGATCTTTGTGAATGGGGTTTATTTTGAAAAAGTTTGTCTGTATGAAAAAAACGCAAAGTTTTTTCAGTTTTTAGTACATTTTTGTTGTGTAAACATACACTTAGGTAATGTTGCAAATTAAGTTAGTTGACATGTAGTTGCAAAGTTACTTATATTTAGTAGAAAGTATAAAGTGCACTATTGAAAAAAGTGTTGACATTTTTCCGGTTATTTGTATGTGATGTTTCTGTATGTGTATTTTATAAGTCTGCACTAGGACGCTAAAATGTAGTAAGCTGCAGCGGAAATGCCGTAACTTCTAAATGTTTTAAATAACGCCTCTGTGTAGACCATAGCTGTCATGGGTATTGTTAAAAACTCTTCCCAGGTGTCCCAGGAGTGGTAGCACAGGAGGGTCAGCGAGTCGCAGCACTGCTTTACTGTCACCATCACTCTTCATCCTGCGCTGAGCAAGACGTGTTAGTGACCTTACCAAAAAATCACTTATATCTGACCAGACTGCTAATGCACTATCCAGATGTTACGCATTCGGCTTCATGTTTGATGTTTCTGTACACCTACTATTCTCTGTGTCTTATCCTGAACGTGGCCTGCAGATCATCTACTTTTATTTTTCATTGTCATAAATGGGGAGGTTGCATACGACAGCGTCGAGTGCAAGAAAAGAAAGTCTTTGAATCACAAGCCACATCATTATTTGTATATTTGCTGGCTGAACAAAGGGCATCTCACATCAGAGAGGTGTTTCCATTAAAAAATGATATCTTAACATTAAAGGTTACCAAGATGACATTATGCTCCTTAGACATCTTTGACTGACACATTGAGGTTTATGACCTTCAGAGGTGATGTCCGAGATGGAGCACCAATAATATGGTGTTTTTAAACATACGGAAGAGAAACGCAACTTCCAAACAAGTGATTTTGCACATTTCTCTTTATGGAATATTCACAAAATATTTGGTGGGCAGGGCAAACAAAAAAAGCAGTAGGTCAGTTTCACATGCACACGCACACTTGTGAACGTGTAAGTCTGCTGGACGGTAATGAAAAGTTGTGGCTTTCAGGGTCATGTGTTGACAGAGTTCATTTGAATTAGTTTCAAGCATTCGAAAATGAATGTCAAGCCAATTTGATTTTGAGCATTTCAAGCTCCTATGACACTTCAAGGGGCTGCATTGATGCTCAGTGAATAAAAGGCAAGACGCATTAAATATTTCTATATTTTGCTAATCATTTAATTATTCCACCCACTCTGAGAGTGGATTAGAATGATTTCGACAGAGAACATAGTACCTAGCCACTTACCACAGTAAGAGAATAAACACTATATACATTAAAGCCAGCACTTGGCAGTGTTGCGTTCGGGCCCTGATACGGCCTCATATCTAAATGGCTAATCCATGCAATGTGTGGGTGGGGTGATTAACGTTCACACAACCAAATGAAAAAAAAAAAACATTTGCTTTGAAACTTTGAATACGGTCGGCATGAATATGCAACTATGAATAATTGGCAGAGAATGGGAGCTGGCTAGGATTAACAACTCAAAATGCAGTTTATGACTAATTGTGTTAAGTGAAAATAAACTGGCACTTTTGTTCCCGGGATAATTAGCTTTTTAATGTTTGCTGGAGTGATTGTGGGAGCTGTGCTCTGGCGCCTGTTCTTTTTTCAAGTGGGCCCTCTAGCTTTCCTGAGGGGAATGAGACTTGTGTTTGCTTGTGTATGTGTGTTGAGGACTTTTATTAGTGGGGAAAAGTGGCTTTCTGGCTGTAAATAACTTTGTAGTTCAGCATATTTGTTTGTTTAGACACTTTTTGATTTTATGCTTGAGGCTTTGTACATATTTTAATGGAGTTGCATTAATAGGTTAGTTGCTTTTGAATTGCCCCTTCATTTTAAAACACATTTACAGAGCCAAAATTGCTTTGTGTTTTGAATGTGCTTCGTGAATTTCATTGTAAAATATTTTAGTGCCCCTACACAATTATTTACAGTATATTTTATAATATTATTTTACAGTATGTATATAAAAAATATGCTATATATATATATATATATATATATATATATATATATATATATATATATATATATATATATATATATAAAGAAAGATAATTGTTTAATATATTTGATATATCAAACATTTTTTTAAGCTAGAATATGTAATATAATCCACAAAGAATAAAATAGTACTGAAGCTGAATTTTTAGTGGCTAAACAAGCATATTTGAGGCATGTCTATGGCTTAACTACATGGCTGCATCAATTAATTTCTGTGTATATATAGTATACTGTATACACACACACATGAATAAGAACATAAAACAAGAAAACTTGTATGATTTGTCTTTCATGTCATTGAAAATTGTATTTAGAAATATTTATTATTGTTATTATTAATATTATTATTACTAATTTATAATTTATTAATTACTTTTCTTGTTTAAAATGGGAATTCTTAATAATTAATAATAAATAATAATAATAAAAATAACAATTATCATCATCACCATCATCCTCATTTTAGACAGGAAAAACAATTACGAAGCATAATTGTATAAGTTTAATTTCCCTGAAATATGAGGAGAGGAGAGTCAATTCACGAAAAAAAAAAAAAAAAAAAAAAATCCAGTGATTCTACGAATCCGAGGGCTTCTGGAAACTTCCCCAGTATGTGCTCATGCACTATTGAGGGCTGAAGAGAGACTCGAGGACCCCTCTTTCACTTTAAACCCTGTACTTTTTCCCACTTTCCAACTGCAGGTCGGTCTCGCACCGAGACTCTCCTCTGCGCGAGGGGCACTGGGTAATTGGAATCAGTTATTCAAAACATCTCTAAATGTGATTTAAATGGCGAGGATTTATTAACATAGAAGGAAACCATTAAAAGGGGGTTCGGAACGGGGAGAGGGGAATTCCGTTTTGGGAGAAGAGTGGGGGCAGAACGGACTGCAGAGTGAAGGAAGGGGAAGGGGAGGACGAGGGGGGGGGGGGGTGTGGGGGAGAAGAGAAAGCAATTACTGGATGTAAAGGCCACGAACAGAGCTCCCGCCGTCACTGAGAAATCAAATCTGTCAGCAATTAGGAGGATCTGAGGGGGCCATGCAGCACTCGCCGCTGGACAATAGGGGTGCTGGGACTCTGAAGAGGAGAAGGGGGCCGGAGCAATTATGAGAGCTGATAGAGTAGCGTTATTTATCTAAACAGCAGGTTAGTCTCTCATTCTGCCTCTTTTGTCACTTGTTGCGGATGTGAAAGGGGCACCACTTCATCCAAACGCTGTTCGACCCGATCGGCATTGTCCGGGCAGTTAGTGTCTGAAGTGGCTCTGCTTTTCAATACCATGCTGGGATAAACCAGTGCTTGATCTCATGCCCTAGCAATGCTAACCCTTCACCTTCAAGAGCAGATCTTCATACCTTGCGCTTGAAGCTACTTATTAAGGCATTGCAAAAGGGGCTGCGCTCCTCCACAATTAGTCCTCAATATCAAAGGGCACAGGCTCAATGAATGGGTCAAAAGGACCTTGTTTAGGACAGAGGTTCAGGAAAAGGATTAAAGGTGGGTAGTCTAATGTTAGTCTTCACATAAATGGCGTAACAGAGAATTGAACTGACGTAATCTTAAGAATCCTGCCTGTGTAGGGTGAACTAAATCTCAGATTTGTATTATTGCCACCAAAACAAACAAGAGAACGACACAAAACACGTGTAACCTTTGTAGGAGTGGTAACTGACTAAAGTGATAAATCTAAAAAGCTCATTTTTATTTTCTTTATATCTTGATATTATGAAAGTCCATGCAATCAAATAATACATATAAATAAGTCATGTGTAGACGGACAGACAGCACAAAAAAGTTGAAAACCGTTAAGGAACAAAAAAGTTGCTGTGGAACTTTTATTTTGATAGAAGGTAAATGATTGAATTGTGTGTGTACAAATATTTCTATGGTGAGAGCATTGGTACATTTGAACTATTCTTAAAAAATTATAATCTCTTTAAAAATTATAAAACATAATTTCTGTGTAATTTATCAAAAACGGATAAAAGCAGAAAAACATTTATTAAAATACATTTCAAATCTTCATTGAAATACACAGAATGTCCACAGAGGTCACCATACATCACACACATCTCTTAATGAAAAGCAGATGTTTAAAAAATGAAATTCTATAAATTATTTCAGGTTGATTATCAGCCCGAGCTGAAATATGTACCAGGACATCGCTCATAGCCTTTTTCCCAGATTAAAGACCCACATATTTTGCCCTCTGTAATGTGGTTTTGCAGACTGGACCCACAGTAAAGAATCTAATAATCTGAGGGAACCAAGACTCCGAGTTTGAAGTGGGTATAAAAGCATGTGTACATCTCACACACATACCATCATGTGCTTTCTGGCCACTCTGTCCTGGCCTTAAGGGATCATGAATTTCACCAACATATTAGACCAACACATAACAATGGATGGTGTGTCATTAATGCTGAGAAATAAATATTTTCTGAGGTTATATTAAAAGCAGAGGTGATATTAGTTTTAAAAGACATTAACCATAGTGGACTCGATTTCACTTGGTTTCAAAGAAGTAAACTGTTCTCTAAACCCCTGATAGCGCATCCCTAATTTTCAGGTTTACCATTTGGAATATGTTATGAGCCTCACAGTCTAACTCTTGTCAAAGTGCTTTTTACAGCTTAAACAAATTTAATCAGAGGAGCTTTGAGTGACAGGGGGGAGCTCTCCCACAATGCTCTCTTTTTGCCGGGAACTCCTCCTACTCCACAGCAGCTGTGCAGAGGTGCGTCTTAACCCAACACTTCAATCTCACCCTGAGAGAGCATTATGAAAACATTTCCTTATTCAAATGCCACCATAATAATAGTACGTGGTGGTCATGATACACGCTTTAATGGTGAGTATCTTCAAATTTCTCCAATGCATGAAGACATTTTTTTGGTGTTATATACAGAAAATAGACTCACACAAACTAAAATCATTGTGCAATCTATAACAAGATGTCTTACACGAGCGTTCAAATGTCTGGGGTTTGTTACTTTTGAAAGAAGTCTCTTATGCTAAAAACAATAATATTGTGAAATATTTTTATAATTTAAAGGGTACCTATTATGGCATTTAAAATGTTCCTACTAATGTTCTGGGAGTCCCCAACAACAGTTTTACATGCATGCAATGACAAAAAACACTTTTGTTGTCTTATAATATGCATTTATTTTTACCTGATTTGCTCACCGACTCCCTAATGATTCGTTTGACGACTCATTTGTCCAAACCCCTCCTTTGCGTGACGCTTATCGGCGGTGATTGGTCAGATGACGCAGTCAGTTATATTTTGCGTTAGCCCAAAGCTTAAACATATTGATTAAGCACTGCAGTACTACAATACGCTTCACATAATTTCACATATTTCAAAAAACAAAAAAAAATGACATTGGAGACCTAGAAGCTGCTGAGCGTAACTCTCACTCTCACACACACGCACGCACGCGCCACACACACACACACACACACACACACACACACACATAAAAGCAACAATTATTAATAGTACTTACAGGTTGTGATTCGGAGGAAGCTGATCCAAATAAACTTGGTATTGAACCTTCCTATATCAGCCGACTCGCGAATCCACACTTGAAAGCATTTGTGTTTGTGAAGCGATCGTCATTAAAATAACGCGAACACAGCTCAAGGTGGCTATACTTGTGTGGTATAGTTGTAAATATAAACTCTAGCCACTGAGTCTTCACATGCTTGTCCCTGGGCAGTGAAAAAAAAAGTTTGCTTTTGATTCGCACTTCAGAACAGAGTCTCGTCGACATGTTGTTGTCAGGTTTCTCTGTCTGCTCGGCGCGCGCACTGAGTGGGCGTGTCGAATTCAAATAACTTGTACAAGTGATGTACGAAAGTTAGAGAGAAAGCATAGTTTGTCTATCGATTCATATCAGCGACTCAGAGTCGACTCTTACTTTTGAGAGACAATAACTTTGTATACGGTGAACTTTCATATTTAAAACTTTGCAGGATGTTTTTGTTCACTTAGATCTATGTTACACACTACATGAAAGGTAATTTTCAAAATTCCATGATAGGTACCCTTTAAATTTTTCTTTTATTCATGATTCTTCAGAAATCATTCTAATATGGTGATTTGGTGCTCAAGAAATATTTCTTATATTATATTATATGATTGTGCTGAATGAAATAATGTTTGTGAAACTGGCATTTCTCTTATGACTACATTATAAAGCATTTATTTGAAATATAAATATTTGTATTGAAAATTTGTATGTGAAATAATATTTTGTGAAATATTAATAACACATGTATCAAACGCATTCTTTATGAATAAAAATATTAATATTCTTTAGAAAAAAATGACTTACCCAACATTAAAACAGTAGAGTAATTCAACGTCCACTCGGAAAATTTTAGTTTGGTTACTTTTTTAAATCAGAAAAATGCTGACTGAGTGCATCATTAAAGAAATCCAGACCAAAAAGCCGATAAAAGATAACTATTGGGTAAAATTTCAAAGTCAAGAGGATAAAAAAAAAAGAGTATGAATAGTGGAGGTCTGCACAGGTGGCATTAAAGGCCTCAGGCCCAGTGGGGGTCTCCCCTGTTTCACTTTGTCCACAGGTGTTTATTAGCACATAGGAGCTGCCATATGTCCCAGCATGCAACACAGCCTCAGGGTGTACAATCAGCCCTCACACCCATAATCATCAGCAACCCTGGCAGCACTCACTCTCTCTCTTTTACTCACTCATTCTGTCTCATGAGAGATCAACTACGGCAGCAAACCATTTTGTAAATACGCCCTAAAGTTCAGTTCACTAGATCAACATCCCTTAAGTACTCTAGTATAGATATAAGGGTCAGTGTCATATAAGAATGTCCACGATTAAGAAAATGAAAAGTTAGTTTAAATGTTAGAGGCAAATGTTTAAAACTTTTAAATTGAATGTCTCGGTCACAATGAAAAACTAAAAAATCTCCTTTGGGGAGTTGCACAACCTGTCAAGTTTACAACCTGAAATCCCCGTGCCTTATCATAAATGTCATATTTATCTTTTTTTTCTGTATTCAAACTATTGTACAGTAGACGAAATGGCAAAAGCGTCAGTATATGACGCCTTGGGATGAGAACGGGCTGGTATATCTGAATTGCATTTTTAAATAAAGTAATAAATAGGAAAAAAAAATCTGCATTACGTCATTGACTCATAAGGAGATATGCATGGGAGTGCGGAACAGTTAGAAAAAACAATTTGGTGCTTAACATTAGATATTTTAATGGCAAATCTTTCCGTAACAGATATCAAATGCCTTTCCATTCCCAGTCTTTCCCTCTGCAGGGATGGAAATGTTTTGCACCTGGTCAGTATGAGAGAAAACCATTGTCATTTTAACAGCCCCCTACTCAGGCAGGCATGTGAATGATTGGGCAGTGAATACATACTGGTGGTGGGGGGCAGTGAGAGGTGCCTGTTTGAAGTGGGCATATGGTTGCTGCATTTGCATTTAATGCCCTTCAGATTACGAGCGTTAACTCGTGCTAAACACCTCGCTCGGTTGGGGCTAATTTGATGAGGTCATGCTGTGACCTGGTGACCCATACACCCCTATGTCCTGTAAGTGAAAGCAGCTGGGTGCGGATCGGGAGAGATTTGCACATGTACACACTCATACACGCACACATACAACCTGTTCTCATCTCTATTTTGTGTTGCAATGATGTGCCGATCAATGAATACATGTAAACCCTTTCACAAAATCTAGAATGTTTAAATGTTACGAAGGGTCAATATGACATCTGTAAAGGTTTTTACAAATATTTATATTTTAAAACTGAGATGGAACGATAGCTCTTAAATGAACTAAATTGATGTTTATTTTTAAAAGGAAGTGCTCTATTACTTACCTTAGCAGAACAAATGGAGGAAAGCATGCAGGTCAAGGAAGTATAGTGGGGTTCAAATTGAAAAAGTTTTTTTTTTTTTTTTTACTGAAATAAACAGAAGGCTGTATGCAAAATTATGATGTCAAATATTATTTTAATATTTATTTAAAATATATAATTAATGTTCTTGTGTTTTTCTATGCCAGTAATAAAATATCAAAAAGCTAATGTATGACATTGATCATGCAAACTCCATTTCACAGACATTATTGCTTCCATTAAAGCATAAGATACTCTTTAGATCATTCTCAAATCATGCTGAAAAAATTATCATCAGGTTTTACACAAACTTCATGCAGCTTCAGCTGTTGTAAAAACACAGACCAAATATGTCCTGAAATCACAATTTCTCTCAAATTGTCATGTTGATAATATAATTTGTAAAATAATATTCAAATTAAAAACAAATTAAAAATATTTTAAAATGAAAATTATATATAATAATAATAATACATTTTATTTAATTTTTTTTGTTTATAAATATTTTTCACAAAAAAAAAATGTCACTATTGCTCTCAGACATTTAGACCCTCACTGTATTATCTTCTCATATAATCTTAAGCAAATTAGGGAGTATAAATGTACCCGGTGCATAGCGCAAATACTCGAAGGATTATTATAGAATTCCAGGCGTTTTATCCCAAAGCATTCCAACATGCACTCACAGCAGCGCGCATTATGACCACCGATACGCACATATACATATTGCAGGCACACAAGTTGCTTTCATTGTGCTTTCGTGAAAGGGGGCGTCGATACGCTGTGACTGAACCTCTCCTTTGAAACGGGCCACAGTGGAGAGGAGCGCACAGATCTGTTCAGTACAGTCTGAGAGGCTGGTTTAGCTAACCTCCAAGGCCACAACAGCAAGGGGGCCTCTGGAGAGCCTCTCTTATGTCAAAAGAGGGGAAAAGCCGCTCAGCTTTTAAGACATCGCTTGGCCTTTTGATCAGTTCACAAGTTACAGTCGGAAACTGAGGCCTTTTTTGATGCAAATGGCCGCTCATCAAAAGCAGCACCGAAAAACATCTCTTTCTTTGGGTCGGTAATGGGTCTCGCTCTCGTTCTGGGAAATCACACAGCCAAGGACTGTGTAAAGTGTCCACTCAGAGTGCTGAAAAGCAGTCGCCTGCACAGGTGTGGACATTGTACACGTCTTCCTGCTACGATATCCGAGTCACACACACTTGCAATTAAAGGATTAGGGTTCAAATTATTAGGAGCGCAATACTGGACAACACACTGCTAATTTGTTCCCAGCCCCCTGTTTATGGATCAGTAAGCCAAATAGTAATGAAGTTTAAATGTAATTTGAGTGTTATTATGGTGCAGTAGTGATTAATTAAAAGAGGCTTTGCAATAAACGTGAGGGAGATAGAACAGCAGTTAGTTATAATGTAGAGGAATTAAATATTTTTCTTATTAATGAAGATAATTGCTCGTCAACATCTTGGGCATTTGATCTCTCCCTTCAAATGGAACAAGCACAACTTTGGAGAAAACTCTGAATATTAAAGGGATAGTTCGACTAAAAACTCACCCTCAAATTGTAGGACTTCCTTTATTTGTCAGGAAACAATAGAAGATATTTTGAAGAATGCATCATCTCCTTCGTCCATATTCTGAAAATCAGTGCATGCAAAACCTTCAAGCTCTAAAAAGCACGTGCATTAAAAGTTTGGAATAATTACTCTTTTTAAATCCTTTTGAAAGAAATACGCTAATCATGGCTGGATTTATTTGATGAAAAATACAGTAAAGAACTGTTTTCTATTTTAATATATTTTAAAATGTAATTTAGTGATGCAGCAGCCAGTCTTTAGTGTCACATGATCCTTCAGAAATCATTCTTATACACATACTAACTTACATTTCAAAATATATTAAAACAATAATAGTTCACAATATTACTGTTTGTAGTGTGGTATGTCATTAAAATGCAGCATTGGTAAGCATGACACCTCTTTCAAAAACATTGAAAAAATTCATAATTAATCCAAACTTTTGACCAATAGTGTATTTAACACGTTTGTGTGTGTGTGTCACAGAAGAAAGAAAGTCAAAGAGGTTTGGAACAACATGAGGATATTTTTGGGGGTGAACTACTCCTTTAAATCCCAAATCAGTGTGTTTTATGTCTGTCACTCTGGAAGGTCAAGTTGGAGGAATTCATTACCAGTTGTTTCTCTTTTATTTCAAAAGGACATGAAACGTGACACTTTTATATACTTGTAAATCAGACCTCCTTTGGCATCGTCGAGCATGATCCTGTCTGTTGTGGGATCGGCGGCTCTCCCAAAGCATATCATTATGTGCCGTTAAAGAATATGGTGACAGAGATTGCGAGAGGACAGGGAGGGGCTAAACTAAACTCCACTCAAGGTCATATTCTCCGACAATGGCGCTACTCTAATCCTTCGCCCACTCAGACGTGATTGGACCCACACCCCGCCGCTCCGAGGAAGAGTACGGGGGCCGGGTCTCCTCTTCCTCACCCCGTGTATTAGGCTTCCAAGTGCGGCCGGATAATCTACCAATTAGCAGCAATTGTGGCGGAGGGTTTTAATGTGGGGTTCTGTATTTTTTAAATACCGTTTAATTTTTCCTCTCTCTGGCACAATCGTGATTGTCAGCACTCTCTCTGGCTCCCCCATTTAAAATAAAAGAGTCCGGAGCTTAATTTGGCATTAAAGACCGTAGAATGTGCACAGCCAGCGATGCGATTGTCAGTCAGAGTCGGGGCGAGAGAAAAAGAGAGACTGAAGGGAGAAAATCATTTTAAAAGAGAGCTGGTGTGAAGGACTTGTTTGAACAGGCCTAATGCCTGCCAGAGTATCAGTGGAAGAAGCCGCATTGTGCCCAGATAACATGGTGCCCCAACGTTTCACCCCCTGTGGTCCAGCGAGTTGGTGTGTTTGGATTAGGACAGCCCATTACATTAGCCTAATAATGGGATAAGGCCAACTTAGCGACATACTGCGCAAGAACACCAGGCAACATCAGCACAATATGTGCTACTAGCACATGAGCTTGTGGTCGATGGGAAACGTAATGGAAAAATGGAGTTGTTTTATTAGAACTATACTTTTTCATTTGGGTGGTAAAACAGGTGGAGCACAATCTTCGTGAGAATTGTGTTTGTGCTAAACGTTTGCAAATGCTAACCTGTAGCTTTTACCAAACGCTTCCGTGATTACAGTGCTGAAATGATAATAATTAGACGACTATGTGGGTATTTCCATCAGAGGGAACCGAGCCAACACTGCATGAAGTTCTTTAATTAAGCGATAAATGTTATGTCATATGAACCTATAAAAGCTATGTTTTAGGCAAGCAGGCTGTCAGGGGACAGACTACAAAATCGGTGTCATTACAGAGCCTTGTCTGACGGTGAATATATAGGTCATGGGATGAATGTGTGTGTTGTAGTAAAATACACCAACTATAATAATACTAATAATTCACATGGACAAATATTGAGCATAACATTTTTTTAGATGTTTTTTAGCTAAATTTACAAGTCAAACATAAAAATTAGAGGTGCTCAATTAAGGAATGAATAGTTCTTTTAAAAAACATATATAATCGTGACTAAAATGTATTATGGCCCATCTCCTCCAATTATAATTTTTCTGGCATGGTATCCTTTATTAGAATAAAGGATATCCTTTATTACAATGGCGCGTATAACAAGCTCACTGAAAAAAAATCCAAGATGGGAAAAAAGATCAATGTTTGTTTATTATGATTACACATTAAAAATTCTAAAATATATAAATTAATCAATAATAAAATGTATATATATATATAAACTCACAATTCCTTAATTCATAAAAAAGCATTGTTCAGATTAGTTCAATATAATCAAATCATCAAATATTTAATGTATTATCATATTATCATGAACATTTGTGCTGTATTTTTTTGTCGAGTATTTTGCTTAGCAACATGCTAACATCAAACTCAATTGAAATCAATTGCAAGTCGAGACTACTAAGTGTGAAGCGTTGTTTGTGTGCTGTGCAGAGTTGCTGCCTGTAGAGCGTTTCAAATCATCACTAATGAAGTCCCATTTCAGATAAGATGCTTTCTTAGAAGGCAATGCTTATGTAGTAAGGAGCAAAACACCTAACTTGCCTAAGACTTTTGTTCAGTACTATATAAGTAGACCTCCGATGCAAAAGCCTCTAAAAGCCATGTCAAAAATGAGATAATAATATTGAGTGAATGCTCTCCACACATAGTATACGTTCATCAAATACTTCCACTTCAAACTCACTAAATCCCAGCCTCAGCCCATTCAGAAATTTCGGTACTTAGGTAGAAACCTAAACATAGAAGCCTGATAAAAATGTCCAATTCTCACTATCAACATACTAGGATATTGGCTGTTTATTAGTACGTATAAAGCACATATTAATGCCTTATTCTGCATGAACATATTCTACATCCCTTAATCCTACCAAATACCTAAACTTAACAACTACTTTACTAACTATTAATAAACAGTAATTAGTAGTTTATTGTAATAAAAGTTAATGAATGAATGAATAAATGATACAAATTGCTGCTTGTATAAAATTAAATACCCATTGAAGTCCTACCTCAAATGTATGCCTTTAAAAAAGCAGCACATAGCAGCACATCTGAGCTGCATTTTTCTCAGGTGGGGCCAAGAGGCCAATAATTAGTTGTCATCCCTGCTTGCCTTTATAGTGCTAATTTGGGGTCAGGCTGTGGGGTATAAAGGTCCCGGCCACAGCTGGCTCTCTCAGCGTGTCCACGGCGGCGGCTGTTTGTCTATTGCTGGAGCGAAAACAATCCGCCTGCTGTTCCCTCTGGTCGGCGTAGTGACCTTGCCCTTGGCCACGCTGGTGATGGCAGCTGGTGTCAAGGAGAACAACGCCACAGAGTTCCCGGGACCTCTGTCCTCTACTCCGCGAGCTCTTCTCGCAGGTGCTTGGCGATCGGTGAAGAAGGGGGCGGAGCGTTCCTTCAAGAGACGTCCCAACCTCGTCTAAGATTGTTTACCTCGTAATCAAAACACTGAAGCCTAGAGCTTATCTCTCCTTCAATCTTCTTAATCTGACCTTGGCTCTTCAAATAACAGTCTGATCCTTTTACTAATGGCTAACTCTTCCCCGGAGGGTTCATCTTCAGGTCTCAATACAATAACATGGTGGAAGTGCATAACTCTGAGGGACCATCAGCTTTAAGGGCATCAGCTTCAAAGCTGGAGTACCTGAACTAAAGTTTAAGTTAAATTAGACTTGCCATTGCCGAAGGGCAGGATTAACCGAAAATCATAATAACAAACTCCACTTTGCACGCTTCACGCCAAACGGTGCGGAGTTGAGAGTTTCAGGAGAGACAACGGGACACCCTCATCCTTGGTCTTTCTTGTGAGAGTTGGTTCGATGGCCGTTCCCTCATTTCCTTCATTCTGTTTGGGTAAACAGTGCCAGCCTGGTGTCCACCTGCAGTTGAGAAATTGACGTTTCCTGAAAAGTTCCTTGAACTTTGACCTGTGGGGACCAGGAAGAGGGGTGCAGTGTGGCGATGCCCTCCTGTGTGGCCAACTACCATTTAACCCCCTAATTGTTACAAGGCAGCTCCTGGCGCTCTAATACTTGGTTTCCGGAAATCACTCTTAAACAATCAAATAAACGCACATGCATGGAATTCGCCATGCCTTTGGGCCTGGGATAAACGCTGTAGCCTGAAACAGTCATCTGGTGGTGCTCAAAAAGGAGGAAAAGCTTCGTCTAAACACATTTCTAGAAGTGAATCTGATCAGTGAAATGGATCAAATAACTTAAATAGAACCAAACGACTGAAATACAGTTGATTGCGGTTCTAAACAAGCACATATCAAATGATTTCAATGGTCATGCTACTCGGGATTTCACAATAAACTTCTTATAGCATGACACTCATTTAAGCAAATGAACATATGGTAACATGGAATGCAATGGGATATGAAGCAGGTACAAGTTTGCAATCACATTTTTACAATAATTTTCACAAATAATTACAATGAAACGGCAAGTAACATTGAATTAAACGTGAAATTTTGAAAGTAAATCATCTTTTTTTACAAGGTAGAGATCAGAAATGTATGAAGGTGGGACAGAAGTAATATTTTTCCACAAGCAGTGGGAATTATATCATGTTCAGCGCTCATTGCAAGACATTGACTTTATAGTGTGCATTATTGTCACTGTTAGAAAGCATTACTGATCCTCGATATGATAATTGAGTCGTTCATCATATGTTCACACAGTAAGCTGCTGTCATGAGTCTGTTCTGTGTTTCTGTCTTGGTTCATGTTTTGCTTCTCCTCGTTATGTTTATTAGTTGCCCAGGTGTTTCCATTTAGCCACACCCTCTTGTTACCTCGTTATCTTGTTTAGCTTGTCTGTCCTTGTATTTAAGCCTGTGTGTTTGGTTCAGTCTTGGTCAGTGCTTAATGTTTGTCGGTTGAGTGTTTGTCCTGTTCCTGAGTCTGAGCCTTGTTCCTGAGTTTATGTTTGTATAGTTTGAGTTTGTATTAATAAAAGATGCTGCAAATGGATCCAAAGCCTTTGTCTGCTTCAACTGACCGTGACAGAAGCACTGACCATTCCATGGATCCAGCAGATTTTCGCTCCCGCCAGGAGAATCGTCCGATGGATGAATACGTGCGGGAGTTCTGTGAGTTTTGCCAGGAGGTGGATCTGAAAGGGACCTTTTTGAAGGAGATGTTTGGTCGGGGAATTGACAAATTTCTCTATTCACTCATGCCGGTGGATATCCCACAATATACACTGGCACAGTATGTCGGCTTCGCCCTCCTCTTAACCGGCTCACCATTCACTGTGGACTTTGCACAAGAGGAGCCTCACAGACTCACTATGTTCCTGAAACCTGTTCTGAGTTATGTCTTGCCCACCAGGATGTTGATAACCCCTTCTGCTTTCACCACTTACCAGCACCGTCTGTCTAAAGTCTCGTCTGTTCACCCCGTCAAAGCTGAGATCGTGACGGAGGAGGCCGTCCCTGAGATCGTGACGGAGGAGGCCGTCCCTGAGATCGTGACGGAGGAGGCCGTCCCGGAGATCGTGTCGGAGGAGGCGAGATCGTGCCCTGAGATCGTGACGGAGGAGGCCGCCCCTGAGATCGTGACGGAGGAGGCCGTCCCTGAGATCGTGTCGAAGGAGGCCGTCCCTGAGATCGTGACGGAGGAGGCCGTCCCTGAGATCGTGACGGAGGAGGCCGTCCCTGAGATCGTGACGGAGGAGGCCGTCCCTGAGATCGTGACGGAGGAGGCCATCCCAGAGATCGTGTCGGAGATCGTGTCGGAGGAGGCGAGATCGTGCCCTGAGATCGTGTCGAAGGAGGCCGCCCCTGAGATCGTGACGGAGGAGGCCGCCCCTGAGATCGTGACGGAGGAGGCCGTCCCTGAGATCGTGACGGAGGAGGCCGTCCCTGAGATCGTGACGGAGGAGGCCGTCCCTGAGATCGTGACGGAGGAGGCCGTCCCTGAGATCGTGACGGAGGAGGCCGTCCCGGAGATCGTGACGGAGGAGGCCATCCCAGAGATCGTGTCGGAGATCGTGTCGGAGGAGGCGAGATCGTGCCCTGAGATCGTGTCGAAGGAGGCCGCCCCTGAGATCGTGACGGAGCAGGCCGCCCCTGAGATCGTGACGGAGGAGGCCGCCCCTGAGATCGTGACGGAGGAGGCCGCCCCTGAGATCGTGACGGAGGAGGCCGCCCCTGAGATCGTGACGGAGGAGGCCGCCCCTGAGATCGTGACGGAGGAGGCCGCCCCTGAGATCGTGACGGAGGAGGCCGCCCCTGAGGTCGTGACGGAGGAGGCCGTCCCTGAGATCGTGGCGGAGGACACTTCAGAGTCTGTTCCTGAGCAAGTCAGTGCTGACCAGGAGGGTGAACTGGATTCGGTCACTGAGCATGCTGTGGAGGGCGTTCCCGAGTCTACCCCTGAACTGTCTGCTCCACCATGGTTGCCTGCTCAGCTGGCTCCATTGATCTGGCCCTCCCACCTCCCACCTCCCACCTCCCATCTCACCCAAGAACGCTTTCGCGTCACCACCACCCTGGACTATTCTGGGGAACGTCTGGAATACGTTCCTTAACGGGGGGGTAATGTCATGAGTCTGTTCTGTGTTTCTGTCTTGGTTCATGTTTTGCTTCTCCTCGTTATGTTTATTAGTTGCCCAGGTGTTTCCATTTAGCCACACCCTCTTGTTACCTCGTTATCTTGTTTAGCTTGTCTGTCCTTGTATTTAAGCCTGTGTGTTTGGTTCAGTCTTTGTCAGTGCTTAATGTTTGTCGGTTGAGTGTTTGTCCTGTTCCTGAGTCTGAGCCTTGTTCCTGAGTTTATGTTTGTGTAGTTTTGAGTTTGTATTAATAAAAGATGCTGCAAATGGATCCAACGCCATTGTCTGCTTCAACCGACCGTGACAGCTGCCTCTTCAAACACAAGCTTTGAGAGTTTGCGCATCAAAGTTCCTCTGTAAAAGTTTCATAAACAAACTTAAAATTATGTCATGGTCTTTGCAAGAGCTGATAAAGTGTTTCAGCTTCACACATTTAATCTCTTTTTGACTTTTAGCTACATGATCAGAGTTTAATTCATTCATACTGCCTGACCAGCGTATATGCTACGCAAATATCCTACACAACGCAAACAGAATTTTCAAGATGTGCTTTGTCAAAATCATAGACACTCTCATTCTGTGCCAGTAAGTAATTTAAACACAATAAACATTTGAATTCATGTAGATTCATCTAACTACTCTTCAAAATGTTTGACATGTCAGTGAAGCAAAAGTGGATAAACATGTTAGGACTTTAATTAGTAAATGATGACTAATGTGTATTAGTCACCCTTTATTAGAAATGTCACAGGAATTTGAAACGGGCTGAAAGGAAGCAGTATATCAGGAGAGGGAGATGGTCTGTCTGTCCAGATGATTTGCAGACGCATTATTAGCATACAGTGCGAGTTCCTCTGGAGGACATAGCACTTTGTTTTTCTTCTTTCTCACTGTTTTCTTTTTCTTTCTTTGCCCTTGTGTTAAGGTTTATCGAAGAATTAGGTTTCCTGTGATATATCATTTTACCACCAAAGATTTTTGTATAAACAGAGAACACAAACACATCTGAGAGACTAATGTCTTGAAATATGCTTCACACAAGCACTTGTGTTTATAATTTTAAAGTGCAGTTTCCGCTCAAGATGGACTGTGAATATGCCGGAGCAAAATGTAAATTAATCCACAACTTCAGCAAAAATACTCTATGAAGTAATGTGCCTGTGTCAAATATTAAAAGACTGCATTACAAAGACCAAAATAATAATATTGAGATTTTATATGTTCTATGGAAAAGTGCTTGCTCATGCAAAACTTGCCTCCACAATGTTGGAGTTAGAGAACGTTCTAGAGTGTACTCAGTGGTTGCTAGGGTGTTGCTAAGGTGTTGTAAGTGGTTGCTAGGGAATTGATAGGCCATTGCAAAAATACTACTAATAGCCTCACTAATAACTACTACTAATAATAATAATAATTATTATTATTATTAATTATTACAAAATATAAGAGCTAATTTTATTGGCTGAACCACCACCACTAATAATAATAATAATAATAATTAATTATTAGTATTAGTATTAAATATAAGAACTACCACTACTACTACTAATAATTAGTATTATTATTTGTTATAGTAGTAATAGTTCTTATATTTAATTGTATTTATTAATAATAATAATAATACTAAATATAAGAGCTACATTTTATTGGCTGAACCACCACCACTAATAATAATAATTATTTGTATTATTATTATAAGTAGTAGTAGTAGTAATAGTAGATCTTATATAATAATAATATTTATTAAATAATAATAATAATAAAAAACTAAATTGGCTGAACTACCACTACTAATTATAATAATAATAAAAATAATAACTATAAGATGTTATTTGTTTCAGTAAATGTTTATTAAATTTCCCCCAGTGCATGATGGGATGTCCAGCACCCTGTATGTATTGGCACACTTCAGTTTTTCCACTTTGCGCTGACTTGCCTTGACGCACGTGGGCTTAGAGTGTTCCTCAGCTCCTGAGATAGCGACCTATAGGCCTGATTGCTTCTCAGGATCAGAGCGAAAAGCAGCAGCCAGTCGAGCTTCCCTCAGTCCCGCTAAGCTAACCACACAAACTGCCAGATCAGAGGTGTCTCCAGCAGCCCTGGATTACACAGGAGGCCAAATTATATTTCACTTCATCTACTTTGTTTATTTCTTCCTCTTCTCTTTATCTGCCCTCTCCAACCTGCAGCTTCCAATCCGATCCTCCTTTCCCGTGCCACTGCTGCACCAAAACTCAGGTGTTATTTCTCAAAAGAGGATCTCGGGAGAGTCGGAGTTTAGTGATGTAATGAAACAACATCCAGATTCCAGGCAAGCTTTTAGCACCAGCAGAAAGTTCTGAAGAGACTCCAAGGTCAATTGCTGTGGGAACCGACACTTTTGCCAGAATGAAAAAGGAAACGGAGAACGTATCAAAGGCTGCTACCTCCACGGAGGCTGGATTCAAACTCTTGCTTTCACCTCTCTCAGCGGACACTATCGTATGTCTACTTCATGTTGATGGAGGCCTTGTAAAGTAAATGTGGCATAACTGGGGGGCTTAATGTAGTTAAAAGTAAGTTTGCATCTACCGCATTTAATTCAAAGTAAAATTGGAAACATGCAGCCAAGTACAAAATTAAAATGTAAGTGAAACTTATGTAACCACATAAGATAATATAAACAGATGAATGTGGTATTCTTGACAATCCAAAACTAATTTTGACCATGTGAGTTCTTTTCACCAAAAAAATGAAAGAGAAAGAGATTAATAAAGGACGGAGATAGCTATATTTTGGTTAAACATATTAACTTATTACGTTATATGTTATTAATATTATTTCCGTGCATCTGTGATGAAATAAAAACAAAATAAAACAATAAAATGTTTTATTTGTCCTTTGATTCAGTATTAAATCCTTTATGATGTGATGTTAAGCTAAAGCTTCACAACTCTACACTAAATTAATAAGTTTTACATTATAAACCTTTCTCTCAGCTACTTTAAAAAGTCTTGACAGAAGCAGAGACACAAGCATTTGGTGTGTGAACATTGTGCAAATTCCCTGCTTAGTGAAGTATGGTGAAGATCAGACATACGGCTAGAGGAGTCAACATCCCCCCCCCCCCATTTTTTTTCCAGATTCAGACAAAGGCTTTAATTAATTTCCATGTGTCATACAATACTGTATATGTTCTTTTTTTATTTCATTTATCTGTATATTTTGCATTTTTGATTTAATAGTATAAATGTACTATAATTATTTTAAATATTAAATAAATATATATTGCACAATTAAAATAAAGATAACATATGACAGCCAAATTTACAAACATCTACACTTTTCACATGAAACAATGTGAACCTTTTGAAAGCAATGATCCAACAACAGCTCTTGACATCAAAAAGAGAATGCTAAATGTGAACTAAACCATGCTGCTCTGCAGTAAATATATGTCACGTAAAATGTGAGCAAGCACTCCATATCCCGCTTTCACCGTCCCCTGTCTTCCACCAGTTCCTGCCACCCCGGAGGTCAACGAGATTAGCCCGGGGAACGTGAGAGGAAGCCAGGGATGGCCTGGTGTGGAGCCTCCCCTCACTCTACTTCCATCTCCTCTCCCCTGTGATTTAAATTCAATCGCTGAGAGCATCGGCGCGACACAGCCGCCATTAAAGCAGCGTGCTATTTACACATCATAAGCCAGTCTATTACATTGACATCCCGAGGAGCGCACTTCAGCCCCGCGCGAACTCATCCTCGGCCCACAACCGGGCCCCCTCTCTGTTTGCTCTGTGCTCCGGCATGCTGATTGGGCGATTTTGGAGCGATATGACATTCCACTACAGCAGGACGACGTGTTAGGTCATCTCTCTGAAGTAGTCAGGAGGCATTCATTATTTTGGGGCGAGGGAAAATTTCAGAAGAAAGGTCAAATAAGAGATGGGGATGGTGTAGTTTGATTTTAATAGAGGTGCTAGTCGGTGGGTGTTACAATTGAGCAGGGAATAAATCCCCCTTGATACTGTATATCCCACACTTACAATATATCCACACCATCTCATCCAAAAGTGTGTTTAAACTGTGGGAAGCAAATGTTTGCTTTTATGTATTTTATTTGGTATAACAGCACGATCGGCCTGGCCAGTTGCGGTGAGAAGCGCATGGTATACCAACTCAGTCCCAGGAATGTTCCTCCACTCCTGTCCGCTCACTGCACCACTAAAGACATTAACAATATTTGAGCACTTACAATCAGATGGCTTGAACTGTGCATGTGTGTGAGTGTGAGTCTGACTGGTGTTACAGCTGAGGGTGCCCTGAGGAGAGTGAACTCAAAGCGGCTTAACGTTGAGGAGTGAACCCTTGCTGAACTCAGAGCAGGTGGGGAAATATTCTGTCTCAGTGTCTCTCTCTGGTCCTCTAGGACCTGCTTAAAATGTTCTAGTGATCAGTAGAGCTTTATCACTTCTCTTACTCTCAGACTCAGTGGTTGAATCTGGCTATATGAAAACACAGTCATTGAAATTGTAGATGTAAAACATTGAGTGTGACAGTTAATGTGGCGGGGCAAATATTACATATATTTTTAAACAAATTAATACTTATATACAGCAAACAATTGATAGTGTCAGTAAATACATTTATAATGTTACAAACTAGTTCTTGCAAACTTTTTATTCATTAAAGAATCCTGGGGGGGTTAAAAAAAACGGTTAAAAAATTAAACATGTAATTAACTTTTTTTAACAAAATTCAGCTCAGAATTAAATTAGTTTAAAATATTTAACATCATATAAAATGAAAAATAGTTATTTTTTAATTGTAATAATACTGCACAATATTACTTTTTACTGTAAATAAATGCAGCCTTGGTAAGCATAAGAGACTTCTTTAAAAAAAAAAGTTAAATCTTGCCAACCCCAAACTTTTGAACAGCAATGTGTGTGTTGTGTGTGTGTGTGTGTGTGTGTGTGTGTGTGTGTGTGTGTGGTGTGTGTGTGTGTGTGTGTGTGTGTGTGTGGTGTGGTGTGTGTGTGTGTGTGGTGTGTGTATATATATTTTTTCTCCAAAAAATATTAGAATGGATTGTTCAATTTTTCAATACAGACCACCAGCACATACACAAACTTACATCAGGTTACCTGGATGAAACCCAAAACACCCATGATTAGTTTGGAAAGATTTTAATATTCATGAAGGATGGAATATCCACCCATGGAGAGAGTGTTTTGCTTTGGTTACATGCTGACATTTTCGCTAGCTTGGGAATTTATGAACTGAAACCAAAAACTTTATGTAAATTGATTCTTGCACACCTGCATTTTTATTTCTTGAGATCAGAAATCTGCTGTAATTGTAATTTTTAGTTTCAAGTTAGACATTAAGGCAGAATATTTCTACTTGTTTTAAACTTTATTTCAAATACATAAACATTGTTAAATGACTCAATTCACTAACTTCACTGCAGCTTTGATATTAGAGATTCATCATCACAAAAAGAGTGAGTTCAACAGTTGTTTACACACGTAGATTTACATATTACAACTGCAGAATTTCCTAAGCCCTGGCATCATGTAAGTTGGTATGTCACTACATTTCTAAGGACAGAAATACAGACCATTTATTATGTTGTTAATGTAAATTACAATTGACTTTTATTGGTCTACCACTTACTATGAAATTCCCCGTCTTTAAAGACAGCCATAAAAAATATTATAGTGTACTGCAAGTGCAAAGTTATCATTTGAGGAAAAAGAAACCATAAATCAACAACAAGACCTGTGGAAAAAAAAGAGATTGAAATAGTTCTTTCTTTCTTTTATTCATTTTAGTCGTTTTTCATGTATCATAGGAGGGAAAACTAACTAAATAACAAAAAACTGCAACTAACCCACTTGTTCATAGGACAGTAAATAATTTAGGTTTTTAGAATTTCTGTTATTAAAAGTGAAAAAAAACACATTTTGCGTAAAACTACTATACAATATGGATAGCCCAATGTAATATTTAGTCTGTTTGTTACATTTGTTAAATCTTCTGCTGCTCCTTATGAATTTAAACAGTCCTGTTCAGTCTGTCATATTAAGAACAAGTTTCAATTGTAAATTTTAATATTCTTCACATTTACACACAAATTAATTTCGGAACTCTGGTTGGTCGCCACATGATGACCAGCATAAACATGGATGCTCAAACAAAACCAGTTGGGAGCCACTGATTTAAAGGTTTTTAAGTAGTTTTAAGTGCAGGGAATCTCTTCATGGTTATCATACCCCATCTAGTGGCTGGAGCCGGTTAGACTGATAAACTAAGACGAGCCAGCAAACCTCTCTTTCCTCTCCACACTGTCTGCAAGCACGAGGAACAGAGCCAAAGGTCAAGTGTCAGTCAAAAGCTATTGTCATACATGCAAGTCGATATGACAGAATAAAAAGGAATACAGCAAAATGGGGGGGGGGGGGGGGGACGTTTTTTTTACTTAAGAAAAGTAAAACGTATGATTCCTTGTGGATAAAATATCTAGTTCCAGTACAGCTGTTTGTATAAGCTAATAAACAACGAACAGCACATAGTCTAAATGTAATAGCTTGAGGTAGATTGAATGAAGTGGAACCTTCTGTGTGTGCGGCTGTGATTTTGATTGTAAATATGGTTCATGTTATGTAGATATAAAGATGTAAGAATGTGTGAAAGCGCTGCCCTTTATTGCCCCCTTGTTTCACAATGCCATTATCCGTCTGAAAACGGATCCCCGGCGAGCTTCTTTTGCGTTTTTCCTCTCAAAGAATAAGTGCACAAAATCGATCTCAGGTCTTGCGAGAAAAGCTGCGTCTTATAAGGTTACAGATGGGACCATTTAATTCACGTCTAGGGGCAATTCACAAACACATGCTAGTGAAAGAGAATATCTCTTTCCCAGAGAACCTGTGCAGCAGAAGTGCTCCACCTGTTCCTCGCTGCTCTCCTGTCAGAAAGTTTTCCTGTCTTTCCACGCTTGAGATAAACATCTGTGTGTGACATGGCCTTCAAATTGACCATGTTAACGATTGTCTTCCATACAGTAAGCACGTCATGTTGAAAAGGGGGGATTTTCTCATCTGTTGTGACTTTGGCTGTCAGCAAAGGGGAGCATGTTACAGTATCTGTCCTGTTCTGCTAAATTTGACTCTCTTCTAACATTTCAGTCTGTGTCTCCCAGAATAAGTATATCAAAACAAAACGAGGAGGTCGGTTGCATTGGTGTCTATCGTACTGGAAGTTTTACTGCTTTGTGGTGTTCATACGTGAAAACAGAAACAGATGAGCAACAGGTAATATCGCTGCCACTCACACGTTTACAAAGACCTTTAGAGAACAGATACTGAGAGACACAGATGTTTGTGTGTAGTCCAGTAAGCCTACTATTTATCATGTCAGTGTATATTTGGACATTAAGTAAATACACACATACATACATAAATCCTGAATATAATGTCACATTTCTAAATATATAAATGTAAATCTGAATATTTATTCATAAGTGAATATAAATATGATATAATATCATGAAAATACATGTTAATCTCAATATCTACATTTGTACATCTAAATATAGATTTAAATATCTGAATAGATTATAATTCGGAATATAATGTACATTATGTACAATAATTGGTTGAACAGCTCATGGGAAGAACATGTTCTTTGGCATTCTGTTAATAATAATCACAATTTCATTCACAATGGCATTCACTGAGCTGATCACAACAGAAGACATGATACACAAAGAAATATGACGTGTAAGTCAGGTTATAAGATGATGATGTTAATGCCTTATCTCTCTCCCACTAAGGCAAAAGGCCACACATAAATCGCGAGTGCAATTGAAAAGCTCAGCGGCTCCATTAATTCCAAGGCCATATCCTCTCTCTCTTCTCTTGAATAATTGATCCTTTATAAAACCAGCTATTAAAAAGAGACTCGCCCATGAGAGAGCATTGAGGGAGAGAGAGTTGTTTCAGGAAATCGCAGAGAAACGTCAATGTAGGAACACCCTTTTCCTTCAGACTTGATTAGAAAGAGTTGACAAGACTGGTGATGCAATCCCCGAAGAGAAAGCCACCATTCATTAGTCCGACCTAATGTGATTGAAAGCACTTGTGCAAATAAACAGGCAGTTAGAACTGATAGAGAGGAATCTCAGAGCCCATGCCGGTACCAGACAGTGACTAATTCAGTTCGGCCCTTTTATCTTAGTAATCCCATGCAGCAAAGTTTGCAGGTCCGAGAGAGGACTTATAAATTACATCTAATAGGCTTCAAATCAAGTACTAATTAAAACTGCATTAACGTTAATGAATCGGAAAAATGGAGACCCCAATTTATTGGAGTTGTGTTTATACAAGCAAGAGCTTCAATAATACATGACGCAATACTTCTCTATGGGATGAACTCTTCTTTCTAATGCAAACCTCCTGTGTGTGTATGGAGCACAGATGAGGACGTGTGTTGTGTGTGTGTTGTGTGTGTGTGACGGTACGTTTGGGCACTCCTAATCATTACTGGCCTTGTTAGAGGTTAACTTAGCAACATTAAGGCATCTTTAGCATCAGGAAAACACAGATGGAGTGTGAGTGTGCCAATCAGCATCACAGGTGCTCATAATTGTCTCTCTAATTGCTTCATTATTTCGTGCGGGTCTCGGGCCCTCTGTTTTTTTCCCCTCCTCTTGTTGTGTGGCATCTGTGGTTCCATCACATCAGCATTTGGCAGATCCCTCTCAAGTCTCAATGAGAAGCCTCTCTAGAGTTTCAACATGTATCTGCATGTTTCCTTGATTTCCCCCGAGAATGTCTTTTATTTATTCGCTGATTCTCCCCTCAACCCCCTTTAATAGAAATTCCCGTGGTAGAGGGTATGATTGTGGTGTTTATGACAAATTGTTAAATATGTCATTAGAAAAACAGAGAAAGAAAAAGGGATATACATGGAAAGGGAGAGAGAGAGAGCGCGCGAGAAATAACCAGGAAATTCCCACATCAATTATGTCAGTCAAAGTGCTGTTTAAGTGCATGGTTTTAAAGCACACAACATCTCGACTAGTTCTTGTGTAATTATACAGGGGAAGAAGCTAAGCTCCAAACAGGACTCTTGGTAAGTCTATGAGAGTCAACTTGTCTCATTGAATCACAAATAGAAAGGTATGACATCTTTATGATGGATGGATAAAAATATTTTAAAATGGATGGATGTTTTGATGGATGGATAAAGATAAATTTAAAAAATGATATTGAAATAAAAAGATTATAAAAATGGATGGATGAAACAAAAAGGGATGGATGAATGGATGATAAAAAAAATATTTAAAAATGAGCTGATGGATGAATGATGGGTGATGGATGGATATAAAGATAAAAATGGAAAATATAGAAAAAATGCAAACAGAGAGACAGGTGTTTTTCTTACCTTTCTAGACAGACAGACGGATAGATGGACGGACGGACAGATAGATAGCACCTAACTATCTATTGGCTAAATGACTCCAAATGCAATTACACACACCCACAGACTGAGTACGCCTCCACAGAGAATACTTTAAACCTTCTCAAAACAGACCTCAGTCTCCAGGGCCACACTGAAACTGACAGTGTGGTCAAAACATATTCACCATCAAGAGGAGACCTCATCCCATTGACTCTAAAAGAACTGACCCTGTGCCTGTGGAGTTCATCTCTGGGATACACTTTCTCCTCGCTTTAGAAAAAACTCCAATCACATGACATGAGATCCCCCAGAAGGCCTAACCACCTTCTGCCCACCCACAGAGCCAATGAGGCAGTCATGTATGCACATTCATGCCTCTCAAGTCTGGACTTGTGTTGAGCGGGACTGGACCAATTATCTGCGCTCGACTGGGAATACCCACAACTATGGTTGAGACCCATGAACCTGTGTAACCACTGGTCAAAAGCCTAGATGATACAGACAAAACATCCCTGTCATAAAGGTATTACACTACAGTATATGGTTTTTGGATTGTATTTCAATGGAATATCGATGCATTACGAGATTGATGGTATCAAAAAAAAATAAATAATAATTATGCGCTCACACAAAAAATAACTCAAAAATTTCTGTTTCATATCAAGGTGAGTATTATAGTATTTACCTTTTTGGTTGAACTATCCCTTTAATATTGTTTATATAGTTTCACCAATAGCAAGTACTTTATTTTTAATTAAATAAATAAATAATAATTAAGCATGCAAACATATTGATAAATGCCATTAATTTTATATAAATAAATTAAAATATATATAAAAAAAATATGTAAGCATAGGGTAAAGGCTCTGACTAAGTTTTACATTCATCGTTTTTCTATTTTTCATTGCCAGAACAATATTTGAGCAGCCAGCGTTAAACTACAACGACAGCTGTTTTTGTTTTTCCTCCGCAGTACTTTGACAGAGACGCACTGACTGCTAAAGCTATGTGAACACAACTTTTCCAATCTCCCCCAGGAGGTTTGTGTCTCTCAATATCACCTGGGACTGACTAGTCATAATCCGCACCGCTTAAAGTCCACATAGCAACTTTCACACTGTCCAACCCTTGGCAACAACAGCAAGTCCTTTACCGCTGCCCTCGCCCTCACTTAGCTCCATCTGTGCAGAACAGCCTGTGGGGAGGAAAGAGTTAATTAAATTACCATCCATTTTTAAAAAGCGCAGTGTCTGCGTCTCCTGCCAGATGATGAGGGGCAAGCCTGAGCCTGTCGCTCTCTCCGTCTGTCTCCCTGGAGCTCCTGCCTGTCACACACACTCAGGTGTGTTTCCAGAAATGCACCTTTCACATGCACTTACCGCGGCGACATCCGCACTTTCACAACAAGATGCACGTGACCGAGAGTAATGAGCACGGAAAGAGCGAGTAGAGATCTCACAAGGTCAAAAACGTCTGATAGTATTGTTTTTAAAGTTGATTCTATGTAAGTTCAATGTTACAGTTCAGCTCATCAGTGTTTTGAAGTCTTTAAAAGTTGCTCATTAAATTCGCCGTTCTAGCTTTAACCCCGGAATGGATTAAAGTTGTGAACGAGTTCTTCCGAGAGCCGAGCTTTTCTGAGAACTAATCAAAATAAGTGTCGTCAGGAGAGAAATCTCGGGGCCTTTAACAAGCCCATTATTATATTTGACCTGATTTTCTCCTTACAAGGACTTACAACAAACAAATGGTGAGATATTCATGTTCCTGGCAGCACACTTGGCAACAAAACAGGGGAAGGGTGGAAGTGATTCCTTTTCTTCCAACAATTAAATGGCTTCTTGATCAGTTTTCTGGAAAAGAAGAGAAGGTGGTAAACAAATTAAAAGAGCCATCCATGACTAAACCTATCCCTAGGATTGGGGAGGGGGGGACGAAGGGGGGAAAAAACCTGTGTGAGCTCCATCCAGAATTTGGAGAAACAATTTGGAAAATGCCAATTGCATTTACATTGGAGGCCAATTATTAATTCTGATTCGTGTTACCCCACTTACGCTCGTAGTTAAATTAATGAGGCTTGTTATCGTCCGCATTTAGACGTAATGGACAATTGCTGAATTGTGAGTGTTTACTCTACTGGAGCTGAATCCTATCTTAGGCCTTTTGTAATGTATTGGCAGTGAGCAAGAGAAGAGATTAACGGTGTTTGCCATTCTTCTCACAGCAGTTTTATAATGCAAAACATGGAGAAAGAGAAAGAGAGAATCAAAATGACCATTTGAAATGGCTACACTGTGAAAAAAGGGTTGTCTTAATTTTTTAAGTACAATCAACTTAAATCAACAACATTACAATTACTTTAAAAAATGAGTTGAATCTTGTTATAACATAAAAAAGTTGAAATTTGCTTAACTTATTTTGATTAAAGCAATGTAAATACACATGTTGTCATAACTTATATATATTTAACAGTGGGTCAGAAGAAAACTTCTGAGAATACTATTAAATACTATCATAATCATATGAAAAATTGCAATATGGCTGCTTTAATGTTCAAAATACACATGCTTGCTAAATTTGAATACATGTTTCAATTCAGAACAATGATCGTTTTTAAATCATTTGGAGGCCAATCAACTGAGAATAGCTAACATAATTAGCATAATTTATAGAGCGGTTGAAATAGAAGAGAGCTTAACACACTTTAACGGTGCATAATCATATTTTGACCTACTTAATTCTGTTTATTCAACACAGGGTGGTTATTAAACGCGAGGTTTTCAAAAAAAGAAATGATTTGCTTGGTTTTGGATGACTGGACAGTGTGTTCCGGAAAAGGAGATGTGCTAATGAATGCTTTTAATTCATGGCAGACGGGGGACGTGTTTATGTCTTCTTTATCCAAGCATTTTATATCAGGTATCTCTTAAGGGATAGACAAGATCGTACAGCCAGCCTTTTCTTACTGTAAATGAAAAGGAATACAACGGATATCTTCGGAGAAGAAGCCAAATCCAACAAAAGCGAGCTGTCGATTCTGAGTCCTTACATAAACAAAGACAATGAGATGATCTGATTTAACATCCTCTTTTCCTACGACGAAACAAGCTCGTCGGGCAATCAATTAAACACATTTGATTCTCTTCTAAAAGTGACTCAAATGGACTGTCAAATCATTTCTATTTTCAAAAGGATTTGAGAGATTAGCGTGTGGAGATGAGAGGCTGATTTGCTAATATAGTTTTTTTCCCCTTCCTTTCAGAACGTTCAATAACACTAAAGTGCGTGTCTAGTGAACGGTAAGTAATATGGAAGAATGATATAGATGCCATTATAACACCAAGAACAGAAAGGAAATCTCTGGCTCCATTTGGTTTCACTTTCTATAGCTGACTAACAAAAAGAGGATTAGTTGCCCGTACTTTAGATCACGAGGGTTGCCAACAGGCCCAACTCAGGTACTCTACTCTTAGATGTTTTCAAGGGGTTTTCCACATTCTCAGGCGTAATGGCATTCAGTTTAAAGCTGGAAAATCAAACCTCAATGAAGACTTGAACAAAAACGTCTGTGTTTGTGATCTTCACAGAGACACTAGCTTCATCTGGTAAGAACACAATGAGCTGTCTAAAAAAGCTCTGTCTTTTATATTAATAAATGATTTATTTCTATAAATATAAGTTTGCTGTCAGTGTGTAATGTGTAGAATAGTGGTTTATGTAATCAGACTATCCCGTCTGTTAAGGTCAAAGAAGCCCCAGTGAGCATAATAACAGATGCCAGACACAAAGGCATTGTTCTCCAACAAGGATAACAGCAGATATTAACCAAACACGCTAGAGTTCCTATCAGGATAGAGCGCCTTGGATAACACAGGGTGGGCATCCATTTAGCCTACTTATCTAAAGTCTCTAATTACTTGGGTTTATTTGATAAACAGAAGAACAGGAATGCATAAATGGTTCGACTACATCCAATGGGGATTAATCTGAACTCCTTGAAGAGAGAGAGACGGAGAGAGAGAAAGAGAGAGAGTGAGAGAGAATACATCTTTTGTGGAATCCTTCATTTTGCTCTTTAATCATGCTTTAATTAGGAACAGTAGGGCACCCAGTTACACTTGGCATTTTAAGAGATTGGCTGTTCGAAAAAAAGACTGTGTTAGTCTGGTCTCCGGAGAAACGTGTTGGAAAAACACACTGACAATGGCATCTCACTCTGTTTGGAGGGCTTGGAACTGAGGGAATATTGGAAGAGCGTGGTGCCGTGTTTTTTTTTGCGCGTTCTTCTTTTTTTTAATTGTCGCAATTTACAAAAAGGGACAAATGGCGCCAGGATACACATCATATTAAAAGGAATAATCATCCTAAAAATAAAATACAGTCATTATTGACCTTCATGTCATTTAAAACCACTATATGATTTTCATATGTGGGACAGAAAAGAAGACATTTTGATGAATTGTAAAATGTGCATCATGATAATATTTAAACTTGTTAATTAATGTTTTGGAATACAGACCTGAGGCTGGACTCTTTTTTTAAGAAGACTCAGCAGACTATTGCTGCAGTAAAAGCACTTAAAAAAACTGTAAAGCAAAAGTACATTTTCATTATTTTACAAAATAATATGGACTAAAATTGTTATAAAAGAAAGCCATATGTCTAACTATAGCAAAAATAGCCACAGGCTGACGCATTCTCCTGCAAAAATTAATATATCACAGTTCTATCACAAAATAGTGGTGTAATATGAAACCTTGAGTCAGACCTTTTCAATGACATGTGTTTGATACCTACTGTAATTCATGACAATTAATAAACTATTTGATAGGGAAAAAAGGCAAGTGTTGCCAAGTGTCCCGCAAGCATCGCTAACAGGTTAAAGAGTTTGAAGAAAATATAACCACCTCCCCCATCCCTGCAAGATGCACTAACAAGGTTTTTTGATGAAGATTATTCACTCATAATTAAAGTTATCCACTGGGAATGAAACAATGAACAAGTAAGAAACTCGAGAACCAAACCAAAGTACAATTTGTGAACAAATCAATCAAACTGGTTTGTGAAACCAATTGGACACTGCTCCTTCTCTACTGGACTTAAGTGGTGAATTTGAAATATATTTTAAGGTGTTTTTTCACCTTTATTTAAATCTGAAAGCTCCAGTTCCCATTCATTGCAATTGCACGGAGAACAATCCACAACAGAAAAACAGTCATATCCATTTGAGCAAATGATGACAGAATCTTCATTTGCTTGGGTGAACCATCCCTTTAATTCATCCTGATAGTTCCCGGTCGCTTGATGCGTTAAGGAAACGCGTTTTCAAATAAAAGAATCGACATCCTCTTGAAGAGGCACACTTGTACTTCTGTTTTGAAGTCATTATGCGACCCTTTTCCCTTCCTCCCCCCCTCTTCCACCCGCTTCTCTCCTCACCAGCTAAAATAAAGAGGTGGCTTCACAGGCAATCTCGGCCTTGTTTGTGTAAGGTAATTACTACTCGTCCTCCCATCCCACCAGTTCTGATGATGCATGAAAAATAACCGTTCCCCTACTTCAATCACAGCCGAGGAAAGAGAAGAGAGAAAAGTGGAGGAGGGGGGTTTGGACCAGGAGACGGAGAGAAAGAGAGAAAGGGGGTATTCTGGGAGCGACGCACACTGCTCCCTCCTCGTTTCTGATTAATTAGTTGGAGTTGGTAATCAGTTTAATAAGACTGGAGTTGCTGGTGAGAGGTCCCCTTTGGCTGGGACTCGCTAAGCTGAACGGGGGGACCAGGGCCCTGCCATTCTTCCATCAAGTAAACACACAGCCCCTATTTACATAAACAGTTGTTTCTTTTCTCTTTCTTACTTTGAATGCGTGTGTGCGTGTGCGAGCGTTAGCATGCGTGACCCTGCTTTATTGGGACGACCTGCAAGCCTCACACCATTGCCCGAGTCACTTGCAACGAGGGGGCAAGGCAAATTCATGAATTTTTCAGGGGATTTATGCACTAATTAAATCTGGGCTTTCCAAAAGAATCGCGGAGCAGAGCGCCGGTACTGGTTCCTGCACACACAACAGAGGCCTAATGCTGTTAAGCCTCATGACGTCAGATATTTAGCATTCAGCCTTCTAGTTTGTTTGTGAACAAGCTTAGTTTAGAGAACCGAGAACTTCATTTAGTCCACTTTTTCCTCTCAGACAAAAAGGATTAATGCAGGCATGCATTATATCAGTTATAGTAAAGCTAATGAAATAGGCCCGTTTCTGTGACCGTGCATCTGTCATTGGACTTTTAATAAGTCCTAAGCTGGAAATACTTAGTTGGTTTAAGCACACACCAAGCCAAAACTTGTAATTCGTGGATGTTGATTTTAGCTACACAGACTGTAAATATATTTTAAAATGTACAATTCTGGGGGGAAATAAATTGGTAACAATATATATATATATATATATATATATATATATATATATATATATATATATATATATATATATAATATATATATATATATATATATATATATATATATATAATATAATATATAATAATAATAATATTATAAAATAAAATAAATTAAAATCATGAAAGGGGATGGGAATCAGAACCACGGCCACCATTCACTTTCATTGTATAGAAAAGGTGACTTAGTGTAAAACCGATTAACAAAATTACTGATGAAAATATTTGTATTATTTTATCACCAATAATAAAGATGAAATGAATAATGCATAGTTTTCACGTTTTGTTGCTGATACATAAGCAAATAATTAATATGTGACCCTGGATCACAAAACCAGTCTTAAGTAGCACGGGTATATGTGGGAATAGCCAACAAAACACTGTATGGGTCAAAATTATCGATTTTTCTTTTATGCCAAAAATCATTAGGATATTAAGTAAAGATCATAATCCATGAAGATATTTAGTAAATTTCCTACCTTAAATATATCAAAATTGTATTTTTGTAAGTGGATGCAGCACAATAACCAACAGAAATGGAAACCTTTAAAAGCGATTTTCTCAATATTTTGATTTTTTTGCACCCTCAGATTCCAGATTTCAAATAGTTGTATCTCGGCCAAATATTGTCCTATCCTAACATACCATACATCAATGGAAAGCTTATTTATTCGGCCTTCAGATTATGTATAAATTTTAAAAAATGGACACAGACTGCTTTTGTGGTCCAGGGTCGCATATATAAAATGTTTTAACATCTGGTTTTTCGTCAACTAAATTAGTTTTTTTATTGACTAAAAGATGCCATTTTAGTCTGTGTGTAAAAAGTGTAAAAATGATCACTGTTCAGACATTTGGCTAAATTACTCACACAAAACAACATTTTGGGTTGTAGATTTTCACAGATGCTTCACCCATAAATGAAAACAGAATTTTCAAAATGTTTGATTGAGGGTTACGTATCCCTTTAACATCGCTAACCTTTTTTTATATAACGAACAGTTTGAATACTCACAGATGCACATACTAATATCCGCAAGACTTTTAATTTAAAATGATGACAGCGACTTGTGAATTAAGCAATCCGAGGTTTCACAAATATTCCAAACAACTAAATTACAGCTCACTCCCTCAGGACCAGCTCTTTCACACCATGAAATATGTGATTTGTGTTATTCGGTTTCTACCTCCGAGAGAAAACAGAAAGTTCAGCATAGTTCCAACCCAAACTTGTGGTGCGAAGCCTTTGATAAGGGACTACCTCATAAACTCTGCAGTTAATGATAGTGTGCAGTTACAACACATATACAGTCAAGTAGCTGATAGTGCAAAGAAATAATTTAAGCTGTGTTAAGTGGCCTATTGTCATTCAAATGATAAATTATGCTTGGCAGAGGTTTTAGAATGGCTTTTACAAAGCATTGCTATTGTTTGTGCTGGGACAAGGTTTTAGGCAGCCAGAAGTGAGGGAATTACTTTAGAGAGTTGTGCAAAGTTCCTAAGGGTTCGGAGACAAATTGGTTCAGCACTCATCAGGTCTACGCTGAAAGTATAAGCTCAGCCCTCGACATGAAAACACTGACGCTGCCATAACTCGGAGGAGCGCGGCTACACAACACCGCCACAGACTTACAGCTACTCCAACAAATTTAATGACCCAGTTGATTATAATACATGCACGCTAAACTGTTTCGCTTGCTGCCAAGTGTAATTTTCAGACATTCGTTAGAACTCGCTGATATACACCGGCCTGTCCGTGTTTGTTTGGCCAAGTCTTTTACTGCAAAAAAAAGTATTTTTTCCTTTAAACCTGTTTGATGGCATCTTTTTCATCATCGAATGTTATTTCAGAATTAGGCTCAGCCAAAATGTGTTTCAAGATCCTATGACAACAAGGCCCCTTAATGGTTATTTCTAATCAAGCTAACTTTTGTAATTATTAGCCAGGGAAAGGGATACTTTTTATCTAGCGTAGACACCGAATCCCTAACGGAAAAGGCAAAAAGTTTCATTCGACTACCACATCAGCGTTCACTTCTCAGTATACCGGCTACAAAGACAAATCAAGCTAATGGTAATTACGTCACTTAAGATGATTTGGGCAGATCCCCCGAAGGCTTTTGCGAGCGCTTAGTGTCCATTTGTAAGACAGGGGCATTTCTCTAGTTCGGTCAGTGGTGTCAGAGCCCTGAGGGTGAAGGTGAATCATTCACTGCAGGTGTGTTTACACAGCAGCGTCTTGACCATCGAGCGACTCTATGGCCGTTCTCACAGGGTCACTCAACAGACCACGTTCTCGTGTTTAAAAATGAATGTGCAAAAGGAGGAGTCTAACTAACTTAAAATGAAACCTTACTTCTTGAAATTATGGGTCAGCTTGTGTTTTAAAAAGACACTGAAATGCCATATTTTGCTTTAGTTTCACAGATTATATTACATTTGTGTGCATTTCACTAAAAAGTAATATTCATGAAGATTAATTAATAATTAATTCAGATAACACGCAATGTCATTATTTTTTAATGATGAAAGAGTATTATGTCTGCGCATTCAGCATATTTGTTCTAGGGAACATTTATTTCATTTAAAGATAGCATAATTTTAATTGAAGTTCATTTCCATTTTGTTTCAAGCTAGTGTTATTTTTAGACGATAATAAGTGCTTTCTAAGTAAAATACAATGTTCTGTTGTATGTTGCCATATCCATATCCAGCCAAAGTAAAGCTTAGTTTAATTATATAGAAATTGCATTTATACTTTTTTTGTGTCCTCGTTAAAAGAGCATAATCTAGATAAGTTAACAAAAACGTTCAAATTTATTAACATCATTTTTTATATTGTCATCAAGTCTTTACCAAAATACATTTAAAGTAACAAATGTTCATAATTTGGCCTCCACTGACATTGCAGTTTATTGTACATGATAAAAAGAGTTAGTTTCTGTAAAAGTTACTGAAGAGACATAAACGTTCTCATTCATAGCTTAAATGGTTAGTTCACCAAAAAAATGATCCCTTTAAGACTATATATTTTTGCTATATCCACTTACACAATGCAGCTGAATTCGGTTGTCAGTTCACCCTTTAGTGCTTAATTTTGTTCTGTACACACATAGTTCAGTAATTTACGGGAGTGAAAACCACATTTTACATTGTCATAGACACAGGTAGTGTCATCACTCACAATAAGAATCAATGATCCCACAGCATTGTGAAGCTTCTGGTTGTGAAACCACTGAGATTTAAATTCCCAAAGAAATATGATAACATTTCACAGGTGAGAATGTATTGGTTTGTGTTTTTTGTATGTCTTAGCTCAATATTACAGGTTTTTATACCATGGTAACTTTTTAATGTCGTTTAGATGACACCTTTGTCTTGTATTGTGATAGTTTACCAAAATCATCTGATGTCTAGGCTATACTGCAAATATAGATATTCATAAATGCGTCATATGGTTGCAGATCGAGTTAAAATTGCTGTTGTCACTCCTGAAACTTTACATTGTGTACGTAAGCAAACTATAAACATATCCATCCAAACATATTACATAAAACACAGACACTAAATGCTTTATCTGAACTGAATATATATGCCTCATCATCCAAAATTTGCAGATAATTTTAGAATATATCCATCTAATGCTTTTGAAATACTGTCTCTACCTTAAAAAACAGTTTTTTTGAGCATGGAGGCTCATTTGACCCTGTAACGAGTCTATTTTTTCTTCTCCTGACTGTATTAAGAATCTTTTGTCTTGACACATATAATTATTTAATAGGGGTGTAACGAGACGCTTATTTTAGAAACGAGACGAGACACGAGATTGGGTTCACGAGAACGAAGACGAGACGAGATTTTTGCACAATTTTTCAGAAATCCTCAATGAAAAAATTCATGACTGGAAAAATAGTATGCAGGTGCATTTTGCAATGTTTAACTAATAATCTTATAAAGTAGACCTGAATAAATGCATTATGAGTATGAATTATCAAATGCATTGAAAGAAAACAATATACAAGCACTGTAAAAGGTTTTTATTGACTGGCTTTTCTCCTGCATGATTTCACATTAGTCTCTTCAGACCTTACTGTACATTTAAGAGCTTTCAGAACTTCTGATTGAGGCTGTGTGTGACCTCCTAACTGAACTCTAGAAGTTCTTATTAAGTGCAAACAATAAGTGCAAGTGCAACCATAATCAAAGTTAGCACACAGACTCTTTATAATTGTTTGAAATTGCTGTTTTATTTTGCACCGGCAGTTTATAGGGTTAATGCGGTGAGTTCGGGAAAGGCCGGTAGAGAAACCGAGGCTGTTTGTTTGTCTCCACAGTTGTTCTTGCGTTCCGATTATTAGTTCAGAAACGGAGCCTCTTGCCTGTTGTCTTTAAGACATTACAGTACTCTCTCAATATTCGAAGTGCAAACTGACACCATAGCCGCAAATAAACAGTCCAGAGATGGGTATCGGGAGACGGACTATTGTATGTATGCGGCCTAATTTTGTGCGCAATCCACATCAGCGAGCTTGTGTTTTACTTTCACTATCATGATCACGATTACTCTGTGTATAGCAGCGGTGCTGAGCGTGCATTCTACAAGTGCCTCACGCGATCAGTGAATTCGTGCTGCACTGATTGCAACGGCAACTCGAGCTGGATGAGCAGAGCAGACTTTTACATTATTTTAAAATGATTTTTTAAAATAAAAACCGCAAAACGACAGTTTAGGAGAATGTGAGTGTAGCAGTGGAATATTCTATGATAATCTCACCCTCACGCTCAGTCATGGCGATATCGCGATCGCGAGACAGCTTTTTACTCGACGAGAAATCTCGTCATGTTTTAGTCTCGCGAGATCTCGTGGCACGAGATCTCGTTACACCCCTATTATTTAATGAACGCAGCGACAGAATAAATGACACGTCTTTTGTGTTATTATTCCTAGCATCTTGACAAACAAGGCCCGCTGAGTGACCTCCTGGCCCTCTCAAGAGCGATGATTACACTAATTAAAACTGCGAAACATCTGCGAGGGCCGCGGATACGGCGGAATTAAGCAGGTCGTTAAATCAGCGGAGGAAAAAGTCAACATCCTCCGACAGCTCCTCTTTTCCAATGAGTGCTAGCAGTGCTCTCACACGCACACGACACATTCAATTGTTTTGAAGCTACATTTTATTCTCCTCCCAAATGGATCGGTGTTTCTTTGTAAGTCTGGTTAATCACACTGTTCGACATGCTAAACCGCTTATCTAGGGAATCTCGGCTATGATTGTGTCCTCAAGGTTCCACTTTTAGTATTTCTGTTTACACGGTCTTTTCCTCAAGTGATGCAGGTTTCTAGTTAAGAGGGATTACCGTGCCTGTATGTTCATGGCATAAACCTGGATTTTAACGCATCGTGGCCACGTTCAAGCATCTAATAGGATTGGATGTCACAGACTTTTTTATGTTATTCTTTTCCTAACAATAAGCATTTTCCCCCTTAAGTGTTTCAACATGTGCATCAAGAGTTTTTCCTCTGCGCTTCACAACAAATCAACACGGGTCAGGGTGCAAGCCTGGCCTGCAGTAAAGAAACGCTGCACAAGATGCAAAGCTACACGAAGACTTTGGAAAGCGGATTGTCCTGCTTTAAATGCTACAAACACACAGCTCAAGGCTTTGTGCCATGTTCAAAGAGATTAATAGACTGAGATGCTTTTGATAGGGAACCGAGCCGTCAAGCAAACCCTCTAAGCAGAAGGACGGTAATGTTCTCTGAAAGCCAGTCTCTGGAACATTCCCTCATGGTGAAATGGTTTATGTATGCGGCCCGAGACTTGCTTCCCAGCAGATGCATGTTCCTTCCGGACTCCTGGAGGACATGGGATTACTGTAAATGATGTACTGGTTATTTTCAAAAGGCTGAGGAGTGTGGAGCAGGTTCTGCTCACACAAATCATTGCTCGGTTTTCAGTGGTGGACAGTAACAAAGTATTTTTACTTCGTTACTGTACTCGAAGAGTTAGTTCACCCCCCCAAAAAAATGAAAATTCTGTCATTAATTACTCACCCTCATGTCGTTCCAAACCAGCAAGACTTTCGTTCATCTTCAGAACTCAAAATAAGATATTTTTGATGAAATCCGAGAGCTTTCGGACTCCTCAGACTGCTTCGTAATTGCCACTTTAAGGCCCAGAAAGGCATCTTTAAAATAGTCAATGTGATTCCAGCGCTTCAACCTTAATGTTATGAAGTAACAAGAATACTTTTTGCGTGCAAAAAACACATTAAAATAACTACTTTATTCACCAATTTCTTCTTTTGCGTGTCAAGTCTCTGACACTATTTATATATACACTCTTGAACAAAATCTTAAGACCGGGGGAAACATTGCAAGTATTCGCATTTCGCACTGGTGGATCATAACCGGGTTGTAAGTACTGCTTCAAAATGCCAATAGAAGAAACAGGAGCAAGAGACAAAAAATAGAGAGTAGGCAATTTATTGAAAACTGCATTTAAACTTAAACAGGCTGGTCATCAGCTGATCAAAAGTTTAAGACCATAGGCATAAAAAGGTCAAATCTGCACAAAAATATGGCTTTCGTGTCATTGATCTTCAGGCAGTCACACCGTCATGATCTCCTGATGGCAAAGGCAAAAAGGCTTTCTCTCTTTGAACGTGGCCGATTATTGAGCTGCACAAGCAAGACCTCTCGCAACGCGCCATCGCTGCCAAGGTTGGACGCAGTAAGACAGTCATTTTACATTTCTTAAAAGATCCTGAGAGTTATGGGTCAAAAAAGTCAAGTGGTAGACCCAAAACAATTTCACCTGCACTGAGCCGCAGGATCCGACGGGATGTCCGTGAAGACACAGGTCGATCCTCGACCCAAATTAAGGCACTTACTGATGCTGACTGTAGCCCAATAACCATAAGACATCATCTGCGAGAGAAGGGCTTCAAGAACAAAAAACGTCTTCAAAGGCCACGTCTCCTCCCATGCCACAAACTTGCCCGTTTGGAATTTGCAAGGGAGCACCAAACATGGGACATTGAAAGGTGGAAGAAAGTTTTATTCTCTGACGAGAAAAAATTTAACCTGGACGGTCCTGATGGCTTCCAACGTTACTGGCATGACAAGGAGATCCCACCGGAGATGTTTTCTATGCGGCACAGTGGAGGAGGCTCCATCATGATTTGGGACTTTTTCCTTCAATGGGAAAATGGAGCTTTAGGTTGTCCAGGGGCGTCAAATGGCGGCTGGCTATGTGGACATGTTGCAGTGGGCATCCCTCTTGACTGAGGGCCCCCGTCTGTGCGGTAATGACTGGGTCTTTCAACAGGACAACGCTGCAATTCACAACGCCCGCCTGACGAAGGACTTCTTCCTGGAGAATAACGTTGCTCTTTTGGACCATCTTGCGTGTTCTCCTGATCTAAATCCCATTGAGAACATGGTAACGCTTCCTTTTACAGTACAGTACTTACAGTGTACTTACAGTGTACTTACCTAGAAAGTACTGGCTAATATAAGGTAAGTACATGGAACAGGGGTAGGTTTAGGGGTAGGTTCAGGGTTAGTACTAGTTATTACCCAGTAATTGTAGTTACTAAAATAAGTACATAGTATTTACATGGGTAACTGGACTGTAAAAGGAAGCGTTACCGAGAACATTTGGGGATGGATGGCAAGGGAAGTTTACAAAAATGGATGTCAGTTCCAGACCGTGGATGCCCTTCGTGAAGCCATCTTCACCACATGGAGCAACGTTCCCAGCAGCCTCCTGGGAACAGTCGCATCAAGCATGCCGAAACGAGTTTTTGAAGTGATCAAAAAGAACGGTGGGGCTACTCACTACTGAGTCTTTTTTTGACACTTTTAGTTCTGTTGTAGGTTTATTTTTGGGCTATGGTCTTAAACTTTTGATCAGCTCATGAACAGCCCATTTAAGTTTAAATGCAGTTTTCAATAAATTGCCAACTCTCTATTTTTTGTCTCTTGCTCCTGTTTCTTCTTTTGGCATTTTGAAGCAGTACTTACAACCCGGTTATGATTCACCAGCACGAAATGTGAATACTTGCAATGTTTCCCCCGGTCTTAAGATTTTGTTTAGGAGTGTATATGGATGGAGGATCCCCATCTGCAAAAAGAGTGCAATTCTATTGAAAACTAAAGGGTTGATAATTTGTATTTGCTTTAACATTAAACATCACTTACAGTACCACATTAAGACAAAAACTGGCTAACAGTGTGTTTCATACCTAATAATTATAGATGTCTCTGGCAAACCATACAACACTGTTGGAAACATTCTTCAGGCTGTTGTGCAATGTAGCAATAAAAATATTTTGTACAAGCCTTTGCGTATATGCACCCAATCATTCCTACTGTAAATGTGTGTGAATTTCAGTCTAGTGACGTACGTACGGCGGAGCGGTGAAAATATGTTACCTTTTAGCAGATGAGACATTAATGTGAAGTCTTCCGCAAGATAAGTGTAATTAGCACATCATAGTTGACATGTCCTCATGCCCAAGATGACTAATGGTAGACTGGTGAGATCTGGTTTAGCCTTGGACTTGTTCTAAACATAGTCTAGGATGTTTGTGACGCATGGAAATATGCATAAATCAAAGTTTCATCAAGATCTTGTATGTTTGTGACAAATGGAAATATGCATAAATCAAAGTTTCATCAAGATCTTGTAATGTTTCACAGGTCATCTGAGTTCAAATCGTACTTTTAAATGGATAAATTACAGTTAAACAACATATGTAATTGATATTGAATGTTCAGACACTGAAGACAAACCCCCTACTGAAGAAGTCTTTTATTGATTTGATCAGAAATAGAGTGAAACAGTAAAATGCTATTGAAATTTTAAATAACTGTTTTCAGTTTTATGTCTTAATTTTTTAAAATGTAATTTATTCCTATGATGGCAAAGCTGAATTTTCAGCAGCCATAACTCCAGTCTGCAGTGTCACATGATCCTTCAGAAATCATTCTAATATGCTGATTTGCTGTCAAGAATAATTTCTTACTATTATCGATGTTAAAAACTGTGAATTCACAGTGATTCTTTGGGATCCCTTGATGAACAAGTTCAAAGGACAGCATGTATTTAAATCATAAGTTGTTTGTATCCATGTAAACATCTTTACTGTTACTTCTGATCAACTTTAATGCATTCTTGCAGACCCCAAACTTTTCAGTGGTAGGATATTTCCCTATACACACACATACTACACTATTTTTTATTCAGTTTATTCAATAAGGTCCAGATTCTCTGCAGAAATTTCTAAATACTTCAAGATTTTAATCATAAGGAATCATTGGCCTGCAATCTTTTAAGACTTCATTTCCTAGTGATGTAACAATCACAATTTGACTGATGTCTTTTCCTTCAGCGAGATGTCTCAGTGTTTAACTGGCAGGGCTGAAACCACGCCCATTGCCTTAAGGCAGCACTGACAAGTTTGTGCTACAGTTGTCAGTTGGCTGTTGTCAGGGTGGGTATGTCAAAGCCCTAAAAATTACAGATGTCTCCGCCTCAGGCCAACAGAGCATAAATCAAGGGAGTGAGTCTCCACATTCCTGCTAATGAACTCATGAGACAGAGCTGTGCAGGTGGGAGGGATGTTTAAAAAAGGAAGGCGCTCTGCATAAAGAATAATTTTGCTAATATATATATATATATATATATATATATATATATATATATATATATATATATATATAAGCAAAATTATTCTTTATGCAGAGCGCCTTCCTTTTTTAAACATCCCTCCCACAAAATGAACATTTTAAAATAATTAACCTACAATTTATTTACTCACCCTCATCATGTGTTTTAAAACTCATGTGACTTACTTTCCTCTGTGGAACACAAGAGATGTTTATAGCAGAATTATGCCAACACTATGGAAGCAAAAGGTGACCATGGCTGTCAAGCAAGATTTCCATTGATCAACAACTTAAATTTAGTCTGTCCACCCATTAAACTATCATTTGGACTAAGAAGTTCTCAAATAAAATCATATGGTTTCATTGGTGTCTTGTTGTGTTTTTTTGAAGCTTGAAAGCCCCTGGTCTCCATTCACTTTAATTTAATGGAAATGAGCAGCATTCACATTTTTCAAAGCTTCTTCTTTTGTGTTCTTTGGAAGAAAGAAAATCATACAGGTTTGAAACAAAACAAATGATGGCAGAATTAGCATTTTTGAGTGAACTGCTACTTTAAAATAACTATATTAACATACTGTAATATACATTCTATACAGAAATAAATACATTTCATATTGGAAAAGAGCAGTCAACTGGATTTTATCTGATAAACAGGCTTATACAAATGCACTGTCAACAGGAATCCTCTCAAAGATGCATCATGTCTTGAGTCCAGTGTCATACACACCGTTCTCCATCTCCATGTTCGCTTTCTCCCTCACACACAGTCATCTTACACTCGAACCCGACTAAACTCCTCGTTTATGACTGCTCAAACCTCCTTACAGCCGACAAATTTCATTTTGCCCAGGCAAATCCTATTGCATATTATCCTGTACATTGCATTAGGCCCCTAATCTCTCCTTTCTCTTCCCTCGCTCCATACCTCCGTGGAAGAAAAAAAAGCGACTGCTGATTAACCCACTTACGGCAGTAAATAAATGGCGTGCGCGGTTGTACGCGCCAGATTTAATTATGAGAGGAAGAACGAAAATACATACAATAACGACCAATCTTACAATAATGGTGTGCTTATAGAATTTATTTAGCTATATAAAAATGACCCACAAATCTGAATGAATGACCAAAAAAGCTGATTCAGAGAGAAATAAAATGTTAAATGACAAAAAAAGGGAATTTGAGTGTGATAATAATGTATTGTGAACAGATTAACTCTATAAACAATTATCAATATGCCAAATCTTTACTCATCTTTTTAAAAACATTTCAACTGCTGTGAATGTCACATGAATCCCATATTGCTTTTGGTTTCCCATCTTTTCTTTGCTTCAAACCTAAAAATACAAACAAACAAAAAAAGCATTGAAAGTAACAAACGGGAGTTAAAATAATTTAATAATACGTTTTTTTTTTTATATAAAAGCAATCAAAGCAGATTCTTTTGGATTAATATGCTTGCATATAATTGCAGTCAATGCAAACAAAATCTGTATATTGTGGCTACTTCTAGCTCACATTATTCAATGGGCATTCAAAGAGATAAGCAGCACCCGCATACTCATTAGAAACCTCTAGTGAACACACGAGTTAATATATAGTCCAGGAAAGAAGGGACATTTTAAGTGTGAAATGCAGAGTGACTTAATGAAACTGCAGGGTATCAGCACTGGGGACAGATAGAAGAAGAAGAAAAAAAAAAACACAACAAACCCCCAAGTGATTTGCTTCCTCCTTTTTTGGGCTGCCCGGGAAGCCTCCGCTTCCTGTTTGGTGCTAGCGAAGTCACGGCAATCGGCGGCTTGTGCGATTTTCACGGCCAGCTATTGAGAAGGAGACAGAGACAAGCTCCATTAGCTGGAGAAAATCAGTCTGCCTGGCAAACCTCACCAACACTGCCAGTGCGTCAAGGTGGTGCTCGAAGAATGCCTTTGGTTCATATCTTCATCACTGCGAGGATGGCGTATCCCGCACGGACATGCACATGCTCGAGTTTGGAAAATAAAAAAGAATGTGGTTCATAGATAGAAGTAGGACACCCAACCCCATCCGTTCCACCACTCAGCATGGATGTGCATAATTAATGTTATTATCTCATATAACTTAATCTGTTCATCTAAAGAGGACCTTTAATTCTGAAAATTGCAGTGCATGCACTTAGGATGGTAAAATGAATGGAGGAGGGCGAGAGGCACATGTCGGCGGTATCAGAGAGGGGAAATGTGTGTGGGGTGGCTAGATTAATTCCAATAGCCAGAGTGACACAGAGGGCTCAGGAAACAAAAGGAGAGTCCGGGCCTCTTCCATCACTCCTGGGATGGGTTTATTATTGGACCGCAAGAAACTATGATAAACACTTGGAACAATTCGCAACCCCTTTTTTTTTTATCCACTGCCTTTTTCCTCGCTGCCTGTTTTTTTTTTTTTTTTTTTCGGAGGGGATATGAGGGTAATTCTTTAGAACAGTAAAAGAACACAATCAAAAAAAAACCTGGAGAGAGCAAGAGAGTGGAAAAAAATGTTTCAATTATAATTAAGTGGGATAAACTTTATTAGAAAGACTGAAACTAAAATATCTCCTAATGCATGCTGGGATTAGGCAGGTCAGAGCGAGCAGGAAGGAGAAATTAAACTCTAAAGGCTTTTTATCGCCATATTTCAGGAACCAAGGGTGTAAAATGTTCTAATTTGGGATACATTAAAAGCCATAAAGGTCTTTCAAAAAGATTAATGGTACTTTGCTTGGATTTAAGATAAGGCCTTTAGCAGGCTGAGAGAGCGGGGTTCCGGCTGGGCCCTCGAGGCATTCATCTATACAGGCACTTGGAAGATTTGTAAAGGCGTCTGCATAACCTGAAGCTAACACACTATGACAGTTTTTTTTTAAATCCTTGCCATTTTTTTGGAGGTTTTAAGAGCCATAAATCATGTTTTCTAGCAAGACAGCACAGAGAGGGAAGTTATAATGGGTGATCATGCCTGTGTTTAGCGCAGATCTGTTCGCAGATAATTCACACCAGGGTGTTTTTGGAGAGGCGCGTTTAAGCGGAAAAGGTGCTAAAGCTATCGCGGCCGGGAAACGATAAACATGACACAATAATGACAATGGTAAAAAGCAGCATTTTGAGACAACAAAATGAGAGGATGCCAAATGGCTTCTGAGGTTTAAATCTTAAGATTTATCTGCGTTTTTGACAAGGATTACCCACATTAACCTGCGCTCCAGCTTTAACCAAATTTTGCCCCCCCCCCCCATTCACTCTTCCAGCCGGGACTCCCCAATTTTCACACACATTACTATATTCAAAGCATTAAAGGTCTTAATTTTTTTTTTAATCAGTCCAGTCTACAATCCACGATTGTCTTTACCGGGGCTCAACATTAATGTCAAGCAAGTTACCTAGGAGACAGAGCAGATCAAAGAGACAAAAAAGAAAAAAAAAGCTCTCAAATGTCTGATTAATCAAGCCTTGCAAACAGCTTATTTCTTTTAGCCTGCATGCAAGTATGAAAATGAGATTCGGAGCGCAGTACATTGTGCAGATTTGTTCATTCTTATCAGAACAAAGCCGGCGGCAGCTTATTTCATGGATCACTGGCACTGTCATCAGTGTAGCGCAGAGCAGGTGACAGCACTTCTTTCTGTGGCAAGAACAAAATTAGCAAAAAGTCGGCACAAATTAGCCTCTCATATTTTCCGTAATATGACATTATTTTTCATTTACTTTTTTGATCCACTTTTCACGATTTTCCCTCCTTTTTCATCTTTATCCCCCCTCCTTTTCCCTCTCTTAGTGACTTAGTGCCAAATCCTTTCACATCAAATGCGGGCACAGAGGAAAAATGCAGGGCAGGAAAAAAAGGAATGAAAATCACAATCCAAAAAAAAAAAGGGGGGGGTAACATACACAACAAAAAGCGCTTGTGCTCTTTGTTCTAGGTAGTCACACTAAACCTTCCCATATTTCCGTAAGAATTACATTCAGTGCATTTCCATTGTAGTTTACCACTCTTCTCTCCTCTTTAAAGGAATTGTGTGCCATTTACGCCAGTCCTCAGCAAAGCCTTTTTCAGTGCTGGGTTTATTTAGCACTATTAATGATGTGACCTTTGAAAGGTCTGCGAGGGATGAATTCATTCTGCTCAGCCCTGTAACTGCAACATGGGGCCACTAGGTGGGTTAAGTCAACAGTGGTGCATTATCCACTTGATATTGTATAGTAGATCACTGACTGCCACAGTGACTGCTGTGAAGTACACATAAAAACTAATGTGCAAGATATGCATTCTGCATACATTCACAATGCTAGTCCGTCACCTGATGCCAGGGCATTGTTTATTCCTTATTTCTTTCATTTTTGAGCCTTCCACAAATATATGACAATAAAGGTTGGAAACTATTTTGGAGCAGACAAAGTATAAATATATAATGACAATATTTAGTGATAATATTTTGAAAAAATGACTTTAAAATAAATCAGATTTTCTTGCAGTTGTTTAAAATAGCTTTTAAATGAATTAAATTAAAACGCCTAAAGTTGTAAACTGATTTATACAACAGCTGTTACACATAACATTCACTTCGTAACATACACACACACACACCATAAAGCCAAAATAACATGGACATAGTTGACTTGTATAAAGCTGGAATGATTAACAGATTAAGGCTGTTTGTGTTTGGTTTATTTTTGAACTTTAGTTGGCCAGATAGTACTTAGTAAATTAAATTAACTTCTAAATTCCACTTGCATGCGAATATTACAATCCCCCCCCAGACTGCAACATTATTACCAATTTCAAAGCCCAGAAAGTTAGTAAGTGGAAGCCATAAACTTGTTTAATCAATATCAACATTGTATGATAAGCTATAAATGTCACCAATAAATCAATAACATTATTGTAATTCTGCTCCATAACGCCAAACACGTTCCGTTAGAACCGATAGGAATAATCATGGCTTGCATTAAAACAATACCAAGGGAAATCTCATGGAAACCATTGCATTGCCTGAATGAAACGAAACAGGCCACGCTCCCGTGACAATACCCGACGAAATCCTTTCAACAAAAGTGACATATTGAGAGTCCTACACTTGATATCCTTGTATACAGTGAAAGATCCAGTTAACATAGCTTATCAGTCTCAAGGGGTTGGTGGGGGAAATAAGACAAGGAGTTCCTGTAATCTTGCCACCAACTTGACAAACAGCATTACAAGACATACAGAGAAGCAGCCTCTCTGAGGGGGATCTAGTTGGAAAAGCTCTCGGTATAATGCGCTTCTCTATGTTTCAGCCCCAATAATCTGATTCCAGATACGTAAGACTGTCATCTTCAGGGAACAAGGGAGTGGAAAAAAGTCTGAAAGTTCGCTGGCTTTGTGCGCATTTCATTATCTTTCCTCTTCTGAGCAGGCAAGGCTTATTAGCAAGCTTTGAACTCACACTTACAATAATGTGCCATCAACAGTTTTATAAGCTAATTAGAAAAACAGTTTAATTAATGACTGACTGGCAATAAAATGGCAATCAGGGGGAAAAAAAGGAAACGAGGGTGCTAAGCTTCCACTACCACCAATTAAGGGCTAATTACAAACAAATTATATATGTGTTTTGCTGTGGGCTTTCATTCGAAAAAAATGGCTTTAATTAAAAGAGAAAACATGCTAATTAATTAAACAGCACAAAAAATCTACATTGAAAAGTATGCTTTGTCTATTAAGTAATTAATGAAATACAATAATCCAAATGAGATTCCCCAGCATTTGATAAAAGCTTAGGACCCATTTCAAAAACCCATTTCAAAATTAATGGGCAAGAATTTAATGCAAGTCATCTACAGATATAATAAAAGTTCATTCTGTGATAAATTGCTAATACTGAAAGAAATTGGAACAAAGAGGAGAGTTTTTGCTTTGCAGTTTTCTTGTTGCCAGAGGGGCCCGCACAGGAGGAAGAGTCAGTCAGGGTTTCGTTACAGATTGGGTGTTATAGACGGGGGGAAAAAAGGGCTAAAAATACCTAATCACGCTGCTTTCAAAACCAGGAGAAAGCCATTATTAAGATGATTAATAATTAAATAAATAAATAGACATACATTGTTTAATGCACCAAGCCTTAGCAGCCTATAAAAAAGCCAACTACACAAAAGCTGTCAAACTAGTGCATTTTAATTGGATTGGCGTCTACCAATGAGTTTAACCTAACTGCGATACTGGCACTTCAAACAGCATGACACCCCTGTAAGGAACACAGAAAGGTTCATTTTCAGAGAACTTTGTCGTTAGAGATCTGTCTTTTCGTAGTTACTGAGACACATTTTATTTCAAACGCATATTAAGACAAAACCCCAGCTGATTGCTCGGAGATGAAGCAATGCAACACATTTAATAGGTGTACCGATCATAAAGCCAACGCTAATGTATAATCTTGACTGTGACGCAAAAGAAATGCGAGCATCTAACTCGCATACTGAAGAATATATGTGCCTGTGTTCTTGAACTCCCGCTCACTCCCCCGACTTTATCTTTTTGCGCCCCCTCCAACAACTTCTTTTCAGACCGCGTCTCCTTTTAATCATTTTCATATTGTCTGACTCCTGGAGAACTTGAAATGGACGCAGAACCCCCCACCGCTCGAGACTAGAAAGTCTACGTTTTGAAGTGGTAATGCGGAGCTAATATTTGTGATCAGGGCAGAGAAAAACTGTAGGAAATAATAAAGTGTGACAGTCCTTTGTTCAGCCTTGCTCAGTTCGTCTTTACCACTGAGACTCAAACTGCAGCTCTTGTTATTAAAGTGTGCTTAGAAGGCTCAATGAAACCCCTTAAAAATAAGTTGACGGAAGTAATTCATTCTCTACAGACAAAAGCCGTTCAAAATCAAACCATCTGAAAACAATGAATCTAAAAAGTCACAACAGAATCAACATTTTCAAACAGTTACAGTTTTGCCATAATCTTTGAAAGGTAAACTAAATGTTTTTTTTTTTTATGTTTAATGTATTATATTGCAGTCCTAAAGTCTGAGACCTGAAACTCTTCCAACAATGTAGACCTTTGGGAAGATGTATATGCCAAAACATGGGTTTTCACAGCAATAACCATAAAAAAAGATTCCCCAAAGAATCTTTAAAAAAACAAGCACTTTTTTCATTGTGTGAAGAACATTTTAATAAAGAACCCGTTTCCATTATCAAGAACCTTTTGTGCAATCAAAAGGTTTTATGGATGTAAAAGGTTATTCATGGAACTATCAATGCCAATAAAGAATCTTTAAAACCTTTAAAAGGTAAGTTGGATTTTGGACTAATACCTGTGCCTTTTTTCTTTTCTTTTTTTGGATAGAGGATAAGCAGTGAAGAATTTGATAATACTGTATTTAATTAATTAAAAAGCCTTCACCTTTTACACAATTTTATAAAACGCTTTGTGACTAAAAAACAAAAACATTTAAAGCTTCAACAGAATATCTGAATACACTTTCATGAAAGGAAAATCTCAAAGAACCCATTGCTATCCACATTTGTGTTTAAACACTTCGACAAAGATGAAAGCCCACATAACACACTCTTTTTAGGATAACTTGAAAGAAGGTTTTAACAAATTGCTTTAATTAGCAGATTAAAGGAAACATGGAAAAATATCATCATATGATTAAAAAAAAAAAGCTAAACAAGGAAGCAACTGATAGTTTGGCTACATTTAAACATTTCAAAAAAGGGGAAAAAAATATATACGAAAGCATAAAAGCTTTTGATTTGAGAGAAAATAAAAAGTTAACAGATTAACCGGTTATGACCAATAAAAATACCTCTATTCCATGCATTAGTTAAAAACAAGGTGCTCAAAAAAATATATACAACCTTTAGTATATCACGGCCTCATAAACTTCTAAACCCTTTAATTTAATGCTGTATTAGCATGTAAACATATTACAGAATGTATGATATTTCATAGAGCAGTAGACACAAACATTATTAGAACCTTGAAATTGAGGCTTGTCACAGCTGGGATTATTTCCCGTTCACTGCATTATTTCAAACAGCTGTCTGCAACAACATTTATCCTGGGCAGAGCGCTCTGTGGCCGCACGGAGCGCTGTGATAATGAATACTAGCCGGATTAGAAATCAGGGCATAAAATGCTTCACTAATACCCAAATTGCCCCCAAGGACTCTTTAAAAGGAACAACATAATTCTAGTTTATCTAGTATTTGTGTTTAGTTCACTGGAAATAGTTGGTTGTGTAGTGGTTAAATCCATTAAAATAATAATAATAATAATAATAGCACATTGAGCTCTGGTGTTCATATGGGTCATGCAAGTTCAAATCTGGCATGCAACTTTCAGATCGTTTCCCTCCCTTTTAATCTTTCTATCGCTTTTTTTGTAACAAAATATGTATTTCAAGTAAACGCTGTTCTTTTGAACTTTCAGCATGTGACACTGAAGACACTAAATTACTACCTTACTTAAAAATATTACAGTTTTACAGTATTTTTGATCATATAAATGACGCCTTGTAGAAAATAAGACTTTTTAAAATTACTGACCCCAAACTTTTGAACGGTGCTACATATGTAGCTAAGCTGACACATATGTAGGCATAAAGTATGGCTATAACAACAAATGGTGCAACTCATACCTACATCTGAAACCCTTCAAATTTTAGAAATAATCTTCCATATGTGCAAGCAACCTACCCCATCAATGCACGAACTACATGAGAATGATGTTACCATTAACATCATAAACTTTGGATACAAAGAACATGCAAGTTTGATCTTGTCTTGGCACGTTCACACAAAAAAACGTCCATTCCTACATCTCAAGGATGCTGAATCAATCTATAGAGCATAAGGGACATGTCCAGCAGATGACAAATGCACATTACCTGGTGAAAACTGTAATATACAGTCTTTAGTGGAGAACAAATAAAGCAGCTAACAGTGGCATTACTGCGCAGCGACTGCCAGTGTTCTGTCAGAGGCAGACCTCAGCTGTCTGGCTGAGCGAGAGATTCGAGACTGCTAAGTCTGCTCAAATCCACTGATGCTCTAAGAAGCTTTCTGTGACAACATGGTCCTGGTAAGTCAATCAAAGAGGAAAGCCATGCAGTTTGTGTTTGTGTTTTTACCTGCAAGCCATGGCAAACTAATAAGGCAGCCTGCTGTGATTACTATACCAGTGTTATTTGATAAGAGGCACTAACCTTAAACATTTCAGTGCTGTCATTTGCAAGCATTTAGACAGCACGATGGCATCTCTGAAATTCTTCACCTGCTTTTGAAGTCTAAATAAACTCTCTATGCAGGAATGCTTAAATCTGCCATTCTCAACTACACAAAAGAACAAAGGCAAAGGCTGATATAGGCGCGTGGCATCACAATGAAGCCCATGTAATGATGAAATGTTTCCGAGAATGGTTTCCAAAGAAACCGTTATGTCTCTGTCTACCTGGGAAAGAAAAAGATAAAACCACAGAGATACTCCAGAGATAAGCGTAAGAGGCATCTGTATGGATTACCGCGTAAATACTCTCAAAAGAAAATTGCCTATAAACCAAGGGCCTGTTGTTGGCATTACTGAGCTATTTAATGCTTGTTCCCATGGCGCTACGCTTGTTAGGAGCATGATTATCACCTTGCTTTGAACTGATTCAAATCAACAATCAACAGCACCACAATATGATTTCATTAGTGCAGAGTAAATGGTGTCATTTTCACAATTACACCAAGAGAAACAGAAGCTGTAATTGATTACGTAGGAAACTAATATTTGAGGTTAACACGATTAACACTGCTCCTCCCAACTGGATGGGAGAGCTTTATCGAAGCATGACCTGAGACTGTTTTATCCACAATTAAACTATAAAATTAATCTTAATAGAAAATTAATTATTGTAGAAACTGAAAACTACATTTAAATACACCAAAGCCAGGAATAAACACAGCAAACACGGCAATAGACCGTAAAGAAAAGGATCACAAAAAGGATTTGCAGAATGAGTATCACAAACCACTTAGTACACCTACATATAAAGTTATTAACAGAAGATTAATTACCACTTTATGCAATTTGTTGTAATGTACAGCATGACGAAATAAAGCTGGTTCATTGTTGGTGTGCAGACTGACACCTGATATAAAATCTGTCTGACAACATAGTACAATAAGAAAGAAGAAAGAAAGAAAGAAAGAAAGAAAGAAAAAGAAAGAAGAAGAAAGAAAGAAAGAAAGAAAGAAAAAAGAAAGAAAGAAAGAAAGAAAGAAAAAAAGAAAGAAAGAAAAAAAGAAACGAAACGAACAATGAGAACAAATGAAATAAAGAAGGAACGAACGAAAGAAAGAAGGAACGAACTAACGAAATAAACAAAGAAAGAAAAAAGAAAAAGAACATTTGCACAATTGTTCTTTTGTCAAACCACCTCTGCATTAAAAACACTTGGTTTCGGGTGGACAGTGACTGAAGAAATAAAAATCATGTTTTCTATAGAATGTTTAAAAGTCAGCAAATGTATAGATAAGTGGACTGGAAGCGCACACCGGTTGAAGGTTGACAGTGAACATCAATTCCACACAGTAATGCTGGAATCAAAGCCTAGGCCGGAATTTAGTGGAATGCATTTCAGATTCCATTGAATCAAAGTTGCAAGGCTTAAAAATATTGCCCGCTATGATTGCCCCAACTTCAGAAAAGTTGAATGTCTTTTTAACTGCAATTACAGCTGTGCGAATGTTACATTTTCTGCCAAATTAGCTTCGAAGCGCTTGATCCTACGTACACTCCTAAAATGTGTCTTTTTTAAAACTGCAGGCACTGTATTTAGGTATGAGCCCACTTCAAAGGTGTAAAACTGGCACCTTGAAAATGTTTTAGCGCTTGGGTTGAAAGCATTGTAGCCTTCATTAAAAGGCAGAACCGAAAGTTCTATAGACACAGCCGTACTTCAAACTGGGGGAGGGCTTTCCATTAACTTTAGTGTAAAAGTGTTGCAAGACTTTCAGCCCAAGTGTGTGTGAATGCGTGTAGCCTCTGTCTTTGCAGGCAAAATGTCCGCAGACCCATTAGCTCAATTTGTCACAGTTGGCGCGCCCCCCGAGATGGCTTATCTGGGCAACATACCTCTCGAGTAGCAAGACTGTCACTCAGTTCTTCTGCCTTCCCATAGTCCCCTTCAGCGATGGCACTCTCTATGCTCTTTTCCAGGCCTGACTGAAGATGAGAAGGAGGGAAATAAAATGAAGTGATTTTCAAATAGAAGGACGAGAAGAAGAAAAATCAAAGAGTAACTTAAAAACTCCCCCAGGCATTCTTTTTAATATGTTTGCCATTACAACAAATATGTAGATTTCCTCTCGTAAATGAAAATCGTTGGTTGATTAAATATTAGGCAAAAAAATCTGTCTAGCCACAGGAGGTTACCAAACAGAAATGTTGGTCTTTAATTAGATATTTCCATCAAAGCGGCAGGACTGGTGGAGCAGAGCTCTCTGTCTGCTACTACGGATCTTCATAAGACAAATCTCAAAAAACAAAGACAAAACACTCTCCTTTTCAACCAGTTTCACTCATTCTAGATGTGTTTGTTGCTTTTTGTGGTAAAAAAAAAAACATGAAAAACTAGCAATGCATACATAATGCAATACAAACTTCAATTCGTAATTATTCCTGAGCTAATGTATATTCCATGCTGTGATTTCAGAAACGGTCATATAATATTCATTCTGCTTAGGTAAACATTTCAGAGGGACTGTTCCAATCAGCCTCACTCACAACTCCATTAAAATGTACTTTCACAGCATATGCTCAGCCTTTTAATAATGTTTAATCCATAAAAAGAGATATAGCCTTTGAAAGCGATGGAAAATGGAGCAGCAGAGCTGTCTAAATTAACAGGACAACCAGATATATATATAATCAAAACAATATTTTAACTCAATAACCCAATATTTTAACTTGCTAATGCAAAATTACTTGAGCTCAACATTTAACGATACGGACAATTGAATTAGCAGCGTTTTCCTACTTAAAACAAATTACATTTGCCAACATTCTGCTTACATGACAATTTATAAATTAAAATAACTGTTTTGAGCTAATGCTGCAGAATGATAAGTAATGTGCATTAGTGCAAAAATGGCTTCAAGTTACAAATTATTAATTCTGTTTACAAAGCTTTGCACTTAAAGAGACTTATTTATAGAAAATTTAATCAGGAAACTCCTGCATGACGAAATTAAATTATGAGCCAATGTACAAAGTCAGCTTTCTTGAATCCTTTTCTCACATATTCTGCTCTCATCTTACAAGGAACAGAAATCATACACTGCAAAAAGACATATTGTTGCTTTAAATGAAATGAGCTGTACAATATAAGCAAACCTGTGCACAGACGCCACAGGAACAAATATATTCCTGCTATAACAGCTACAGTGTTGATAAGGTGCATTTTGTTGAATAAATGCCTGTTTACAAATGTTTTTTATGCAGACAGGGGAAGTAAAGCAACAATGTTTATGTCCCAGCACAATTCAGTTATAATATACACACTCAATTCCAACATAAATCCTAATATGATTTAAAAGAAAATAGTATATTAGATTTTAAATATGGCTCTTTATTTACTTCTTTGCACTGTAAAAGTTCATTAAAAACAAAAAGTATTACAATCTACCTTGCAACAGATTTTCAGTTTATCTGATAGAAGATAATTTTTTTTTTAAAATCACAACTTGAGTTGATTTATTACCAAACGTTAAAATTCTCAAACATTTCATTACCCTCACACCAATATCCAAAATCCACGAACGTGGCCAAAATCAGATCTTTATTTCAAATTTTTAAACGTTTTTGGAGTTTCATTTTCAAAGATTTTAAATAGTCAAAAGTGCCCATAACAGAATAAGCACACATTAATAATAAGTGAAGCATTAATATAACTAATACGGAAGTGCTATGCAACAATCATCTCTGCCAAACTACAATTCTACAGCGACATTTTTAACAAAATGCGAAACTCAAGGCGGCTGATATTCAAAATACTTCTATGTAATGGAAGAGTGGGTAATACTAAAAACATGTCCATTTACAGAGGACAAAAAAGGTATAGGCTGTTATATTCTTTATGCAGTTCTACGCATGATGCCCTTTCAGCTTCTTCCTGTCGTATTTGTTACACAAGCTGTCCAGTGTATTTGATTTGCAAGCGTTCCCCTCCCTATCACTGAATTACAGCATTACGGAGAGCTCCTGACTCCATTGTACTGTGGCTTTGAATGGAGAAATCCACCTCATATAAGAAATATTAAACACCAACCCGAACAGACAGTGAAGCTACATCCTCATGTCAAGATTAAGGTAATCTCATCATTAAATATAATATGATCTATTCTGTTATGCTCAGTGTCATGTGAAAGAAAGGACGCCTCCTCACTCTGTCTTTCACATTTGATAGAGGAAACAATTACGAGTTACACATACAGTCGACAGAGAACAGAGAGAGGCAGTGGGATAAAAATGCTTTCAGCATCAGAGTGGAATTAAGACACCCACAGAGTGGTAGAGGAAGATGGAGGAAATCATTGTTACCATGAGAGGAGGTCTGCTACAAGGAGGAGGCTTGAGTCTATCATTGATGCCAAAATACTGCGTGAGCTCCTTCCACTGCTCCTCCCGTTTCTCTTCAGGCTCCCTGGGCAAAGACACAGAATGACAAGTCTTTCTATTATTATTATTATTCACTCCAGGACTAGCATGTACACTTTGTGAGATTCAATTATTTTATACTATAACTGGTGAGTTGCAGAGCCAGTCAGTGTTTCGGTATAGTGTGTGCTTAGTGAAATAGGCAGGAAGTTTCAAATATGAAGAATTTTGTCCTTAAATGTACTATTTGTTCCCCTCAAGTCTGGAATACACCACAACTTTTCAAATTTAAATAGATTTTAAAACACTAAGCACCATACAGCTACCCACTTGAGAATCACACACTACCAGAGCACAACCTCACGTCAAAACATAATGTACACCTTGTTGCTAAAAGACACAATTCATAATCCCACGTTTATAATGAACAACGCGTTATGGTTATTGGGTTATTATTGTGCTACAAATGGTGTACGCACAGAACAGAGGGGCGGGGTGAGCAAAGCTTATTATCATTTAAAGGCACATGCACTTAAACAGCGTGCTAACAACAGAGCTGTTTTTGACCAGGTAAAATAAGTGTTTTCTTACAATACTAATGAGAATTTTTAATTAAAGTATATTACAAACTTTTAATTTAGACCCTAAAGAGTCATATTAGCTTGTACAAAAATGGCATTATATGACCCCTTTAACAACATTGCAGATGTAGTACGTCTGAATTTCATTCATACTCCCCATATTCATACTACATAGAATGTAGACTACGTTTTTTAACAGTCATGAAGTACATTCAAATTCAAATGCGGGGCAGTTGTGGCCTAATGGTTGGAGAGTCAGACTGGTAATCCGAAGGTTGCGGGTTCGATTCTCAATACCGGCGGGAAATGACTGAGTGCCCTTGAGCAATGCACCTCCCCCCAATCCCTCCCTGGGTGCCACAGCAGAAATGGCTGTCTGGGTGTGTGTGTGTCCAAATTCTGAGTATGGGTTACCATACTTGACCTTCATGTCACTGTCAAATGTAGTACCTACTCAGACAGTAAGCAATTTTTTCTAAAATCAACTCAAAAAAATATCAAACATGTACAACTGGATGGATTCATAGTCTGAAGCTTAAAAATGTTGTGCCGATCACATACTATGCGAAAAGTTTAGTAGTGTATTATAGAGTAATAATGTTATATTTCTCACATCAGTCAGTGAACAAATAAAACATTTCAGAAATATATTTGAATTTATGCATTCCTTCACCACTGAAAAACAAATTAAAAAGTAAAAGTTTGTTAAACCTAAGGAAAGTTGTTTACACATGTTTCGCTCATAGACCTGCTGACTGACTAATTTACTGATGTTTGTTTGAATGGTCTACTTTGGTCTTGTCATCATTAACTCTCCATAATTGTCCACCATACCTTTTCTGCTCAGTGTCACAATTCTGTGTCCCACCTGTTTGAGGTATATAAAAAAGAAAAAGTTAATTCTATGTGTCTAAAAAGTTATGCACATGCATTGAGGCATATTTATTAGAAAGTGTAAAATTGTGTTGTTTATCTCCACAAGTAGAGTACATGTGGATTATCTTAGTTCTACTGTAGTAAATCCTACTGGACATCCAATAACCAAAACAAAGTGCATGGCATCATTGTGACTGCATGTGAAACTCCTTTAAAAAACCCTTGCATTGTTTATGTTTGCATGGAAATCTTGAATACATCAGATACTATAAACCACAACACAAATAGTATAGGAGAAAAGAACTAGCAAATAATGAAAAATCAACGTGACCTTTCTTGTGGCGCCTTTTCCTTTGCCGTTTAGTTTGTGGTTGCTTCATTCTCTGATCATCTTTTGCTCTTTGGAGATCTTTGAACCTCTGCAACAATAAGAGATGTCAATCAGTGATATTACTGACATAATTATATTAAAATAAATGCTAATTGAAATGAATGCAACTTGTTTTGTTTATACTGTAGTGTTTAAGTATGCTGCACAATTCGACCTACAATACAAAATTTGATCAATCCATGATCTGCACTCTCTTAAATATATTAACTGCATATAAATACATAACTTTGGTCAGTCCACGACTGTCCACGTACTTGCCAGTTATCCAAGGAAACTCCAGGGAGACACTCATCCCAGATGCATCATAATTGTGCAAATCCGTTTTTGTCGTATTATTTTCATCATGTAGACAAATTGGATGTGGCTCTGTGCCTGACTGAAGTGAGAGGTGCTCGTCTGTCTGTACTTGTCTATTTTCTGATGTTACCCCTTCATCATCAGCATCATCAGAGCTCAGGTCAGCCTCAGTGAGACCCGGCGGCAGAAGTCCACTGTACATATTACATCTGGAGAATCATCAAAAACGCAACTGTCGCAGACTTCCGCATTATTCTCTGTCACAAAATGGAGGTGATTTGTGTATAAAGCAAATATATTATTAAATGAAACGGATGATATAAAGACATCACAATATTCCAGCGCACTACACCAATAACAGCAAGATGCTTACCTTTGACTTCTGTATTTCCGCGTTTTGAACATAGAGCTTCATTATTGGACCGGCGAAGAAGCGAAAGCTGTAACAGAAACGCTGATTGGTCACTTTAATTTTATTGCGAAATTGGATCATTCCTTTTCATAAAATAAATAAATAAATATTTATAAAATAGAGGAAGCTGCTGTTCTGTGTTATGAATAATAGTTCACGACTAATATTTTTTTGGTTTTAATTATTATATTCATAATTCGTATTTCTACTACTATACTACTACTACTACTACTACTACTACTACTACTACTACTACTACTTGATATATTCCTGATTTTATATCATTATCCAATTGCTTTTTTGTTATAAAATGTGTTAAAAATGTATCACATGTTTAACAATCTAATCTAGATGGTGGGTGGGTGGATATGTGGATCTTTTTTAGCCATGAAGAATTTGCCAAATTAAAATGTTAAAAGTCATTAAACATGAAAATGATATAGGCCTTGCATCAATTACTTTATTCCCCTAAAACTTTGTGAGGTTTGTTATTTCTGGTTGTGAAAATTATAAATAGAACTAACTTACTAGCCTATTAAATGGACTGTAGCTATTTCTATCACTCACAGACAAATTAAATATGGATTCTAGCCTGAATAAGGTACCTTGACCAAAAATATTTCTAATGAAAATACATATGATGCATTAGCAGCAAACTTTAAGGTAAGAATGAGTAAACTTATTGAAACATTGTTGTAGCTGGTTCAGTTATGAAACTTATAGGCTTTTTTTAGCGTTTTTTTTTTTCTTTTTACAAATGGCAAACTAAAACACAATTTCTCATGTTTTCCAGAGTGATAAGAATGCTCTTATATGAGCAATGTCTCACAATTTATTCAGACAGCTGAGGGCATCACCACATTATCATTCAAATGATTAGCATGTTAATCTTGTTTAGCCTGTGGCACTGGCAGGCGAAAAACACTGATGCTTAAATTGCTTATTTATATCAAATAACATCAGTTTTCTGTTTTGTTGCTAAATAGGGTGGGCTTTGTGCCTAATTGCAAAATCACCTATTTACTTAAATGATTTATTTAGTGTGCACAGATTCTGAGGCAACAAGCTCATTTGTATTGTTATAATGTCACAAATTTTCATCAATATAATTTCTGCTTGATATGCCTCCAGCGGGGGTGCCACTAGTTTTGAATGTGCCCACCAATTTCTCTCTCTCTCTCTCTCTCTCTCTCTCTCTCTCTCTCTCTCTCTCTCTCTCTCTCTCTCTCTCTCTCTCTCTCTCTCTCTCTCTCTCTCTCTCTCTCTCTTTCTCTTTCTCTTTCTCTCTCTCTCTCTCTATATATATATATATATATATATATATATATATATATATATATATATATATATATATATATATATATATATATATATATATATATATATATATATATTCTATAACCTGAGTGAGCAACGCTCACTGCTGCTTGTCGAGTTTATTGTGTTGACCTGACCTTCTTTAAGTATTTATTGAAAAGAATTGGTCATATTGCCCTTTTTTTAACCCTGTAAAACTTGACATGAAATAACAGTAAGATGTTTAGACAAAACCTTGTTTAGACAAAATCTGTGTATGTGTATAATGTTTGATGTGTTTTATGTATCACATTTTTATGACCCATATTAGTATGATATGAGAAAATGGAGCTCCTGCACTCAAGGCAGAAATAAACACTTTATTCAGAGACCCAAACTGAGCTAAAATGCAATTTGGTGCAGATCCTGATATGGCCAAAACATACCGTATAATGAACTTTTGATTTAAATATGTTGAAAAAAAAAAACTAAAATCAAAAAGTAATTATATGATATCAATATAATTTCATATCAATTATATGACAGAAGGCACATAGATTGTGTACAACAGCACTTTAAACCCAAATAAGTTGAGGTTAATCAGTTACATTAAAAAAAATTAAGTTTAAGTTGAGAAATTAAAAGTTTAAGTAACCAAAACTAACTTGCTAATTAGTAACACGGTGCTTAGATAGCATTAGCATAGCATAGCATATAGCATAGCAACGAGTATGACAATAAAGAACATAACAAATGCTCTACTCGTCACCATGATGGTAAACAACCCAACATAACAGAAACTCTTCTAAATTAGCAAGCAAAAAATGAATCACTAAATCTTCCACTTAACATCAATCTTGCAAAAAAAAAAAACATTATATAACACTTAATTATATAGCATTTACTCTCCCTTTCAAGTGTCATGGCAAAACATGGGAAATAGAAATCCTGGGGTGCAGTTTCAGTTAAACTTAAGTTTGTCTAAATTAAAAGAAACAAGTTTATAAAACTCAAAACAATGAGCACAAAATGTGTCCGTTTTGTGAACTCTAAAGTTCTAAATACTTATAAAAGCTAATTTGTTTAATTTAAGTTTACCCTATAAACCAATTAATTATTTTGAGCATTATGGTTTACAGTGAGGATTTTCAGCAAAAGTTTTGATCATGTTTATAATTTAGAGGGCCAAAAATCATATATCGAACATGAAAATGTAGGCTTTATAGGGTTAAGTAGACCCTATATGTTGTATTCCTTAAAAACATAAATGTCATCCAACATCAAGAACTTTAAGTAAATATGATAGGGCTTAAGTCACCAAGATATATTAAACGTCACTCTATGTAGCCCATATCCTCTCCATTGCAAACTGATATCACCCACTCACAGTTAATACCAATTTAATTATGTATGTGACAACTCGATGTCAAGGACAACTGGAACTTTTAAAGGTAATTTGGTGGGGTAATATATCACTGAGCTTACTGTGGAGTTAGTGTCAAAATGATTATGATTATTATTATTATTTCATTACTGGCACTTTTGTTCAATTATTTCTGTTATTTATTACTTATTTAGAGTTTGTTATTTAAAACTTGGAAACCCTTATTAAGTTTTGGTAACAGTGAAAAAGAGGTGGTAAGTGTGGTGAGATAAACGAATCATCTCAAAGTCCTAATAATTAGTATCTATGTGACAGGCTGTTTTTTTCCCCTGAGCCAGCCGAGTTGAGCCTCAAATGAGCAAGCGCATGTCTGAGGAAATAGTAATAATTTTAAGTCATCTGGATCTGGCTTGGGGTGGCAGAATTCATTAGAGAAGATTAGCTGAGTGTGTACAAAGTAAATGAGATATCTAATACTAGCCAACACGGAGGTCCAGGGATTCCTCATTTAGCTCTGAATATGAGAAACCATGTTAAGAGGGGCGATTATGTATAGCTTGACTTCTGCACTGGCTATATGCCTGCTTTCCGTGCATTTGGCCCGATGGTGTGCTCTCGTATTTAATGACCCTTGACTTTTTAGCCTCCATGTGTATGCAGTGTACAAGCCATTACCAATAACGTCCAACGGCGCAGCACGAGGGAGGAGGAAGAGAAGGGTGACACCCAGATGAGATTATTCACTGTTAGCCTGACAGGGCAGCCAGCTGAATTGTTTTTGAGAGAGAAGCGAGGGAAGCTAATTATGAGTTTAAGAAGAAGGTTGAAGGGAAAAAAATAATAAGATTACAAAGAATAATTTGCAGATATAATTACACCAAAATTGGGTACACACAATCGTCAAATACATGCATTGCTTGACCTGGGTGAGCCAGTGAAATAAATCCTTCTTCTATAGCCTTTGTTAATTTGTTTTTATCATCTCCAAGTGGTGTTTGTGCAGGCAGTGCAATTTGCATGTGTAATTCCACTGTGCAAATTGACAACAAGTAGATAATTCTGGGAAATGGGCTGGTTGCAAGGCCCTAGCTATCTTCCTGTGCCGATTCATTTTGAGGAACTGCTGAGGCATGAAACTCATACATCAACTATTTCCTGACAATGCTCAGACTTATTGTCCCCTAAAATGTCATTACTGCCATTATTTATGGAGTTAATTCATTTATTAAACCATATTTACGCAGACAGAATGTCACATTGTGTCCATCGTCCAGAATGACGCCTTTAATGATGATTTGAACACATTTTCTCTTTTAAATTCTACCAAGAAAGCGAAAGAAATTGTCTTTGTCTTTATGTCACAGCTTAAGTTATACTGTTAATATAAAAACACAAACCTTTACCTAAAACAGGTGACCGTCTTAGCAGTCAATGTCTTTCAAAAGAACGATTAGCTAAAGAATCGGACCTATAACACCGCTTATCCGAGTAAGATTATAAAATCAACTGTCGTCAAATCAAAATCAATATTTACATGTATAGCTATGTATTTATTTATTTGGCAAGTAGCCATGTAGGCTACCTTTCATATCTCCGACATACGATTGTGCATCGCCCCTATTGGTGGATGCATGGAACTTTTAAATTGATTGTAAACAAAATTAATGAATAATTGTAACAATATCTACAATATTGTAACAGCCAATCTACACAAAACAAATGAAGATTATTATTCAGAAAAGAAAAAATTAGGCTAATCAGCTTCAATAATTATTTTATATAAAAAATAATTATTGCGGACATAATTATTTATAACCACTCATTTTATAGAAGCTGCATGTGTTTAAATAAATTTTGAATGCAAACATATTGGTAATGCTGACATCATGCTCATAGTTTTGATTAAAATAGATATTTTTTAAATTCAAGACAAGTGTCCTCATAATCTTTAATCAAAATAACTTCATCTTCCAAATACATCTCTTTTCTTCTCTTATGACGTGTTTAATAACAAAAAAAAAAAAATGAATATAGAATAAAAAAAATATAAAAACATGATATAGTAAATAATATAATATAATATAATATTTATGTAAGCAATGAGGTAGGCCTACGAGAGGCTGTGCTACAGCACTAGCCTCGAGTACCTTATTGCTTTTATAAAACGGTTACCACACACACACAAAAAAAAAATTAAAGCTGAAAAATATGTATCTATGCAACTTTCATGAAGTAAAATCACTAAAAGCCTTCCCTCCGCTGGAAAAAATAGTCCCTGACTGTAAACAGCAACAGAAGTTACATACATTATTTCGCCAATAGATGGCGGCAAAGACTGTCTTTATGAGTGAGTCAGTCAGTAAAGAAGACTTTTACATTGAAACGATTCAAACTTGTGATAACGGAGAAGAAAGACGCAACTGACAGATGAGATGACTAGGAACGGAAAACCCCATAACTGTTAAAATGACAAGATATCGCAGCGGACATTCAAACGGATTTTTGCATTATGAATATAGGACTGACCTGAGGGGAAAATGCTATGTCTACTGTAAATGCAGGTACACTCGCTAACTCGATCTCTCACAATACTCTACTCTAGCTGAAATGAACAATATCAATGAGATCAAACCATAGGATCAAACAATAGCATGTGTTTTGCTAAGTTGCTAAGGGTGGTTGCTAGGAGTGTTGTGTAGTGATACATGGAACCATTGGGTAAAGCGGTCTTAGCCGTGTTTTATCTTGAAAAAAGCACAGCTGTTGACCAATCAGAATCAAGGATTAAAACTAACCGTTTTATAAAATATAATATTTACACAGATATATAATATAAATATAAATTCACTGAACAGTCCACTGACAGGCTCACTGCATACATAATATAGACTATAAGTTCAGACTTCAGATTATTTCTTTTCTCAGTTTTCATAGCTAACTAGCGTTGTCGCTAGCTAAAATTTAATACTCTTGACTTTTGTTATCAACTAGCTGTCAACATAATGTTATAATGACCAAATGCAACCAAGCAACATTTCAGACTTACATGTGAAAGGTGATTCCCCGAGAACTGGTTTGGATTGTAGAATGTTTGTAAAACCTCAAAATAGTCAGGGTCATTTATCTTTTCTTTAGCCCACTTATGAGTTATGCAAATTGCCCAGACAAATATGGCGGCGCCATTGACGTATGACCAAGGTGGTAATCCATCAGCCGGAAGTTGAAGCCTCGCCGGAGCCGCCATTGTAGCAGAACTTCACCTGCTAGCATTCCATTGACTCCCATTCATTTTGGTGTCACTTTGACAGCGAATAACTTTACATCTGAGGCGTCCAAAGACTTCATTTGTCCATTATTTCTTTCTAAAGAAACACGACAATGTATAAAAGGCTCCATTACTTTGTATCTTACGTTATGGCCCCGTAGAAGCCGTTTTTGTAAAAAATAGGCTAACGATTGCATCATAACCACGCGACTTTCTGGCGCACAATAGAGACATTACCGTATAGACAGGAGGAGAAGCTCGCATGCAATCTTTTACTGTCTATGAGGCAATCGGGGGGACATAGAGGCATAAAGTCAAGGGAGAAGCCCCTAGATAGAGAGTCCATAAAAGCAATGGGACAACATATTTCAACAACGTTTTTGAGGAATTAGGTGATTCAGATTTGTCTTGCCACCGCTACTAGAAAATTTACAACTGTCAGACTGTCATCACACTCAGTTTGACCCTGCGCAGTTGCTCAGCCATCAGACCGGAAGTGCAATAATCGGGCTTCAGTCTTCTCTGTTGAAATCACTGGTCGCTGTGTCCATTTCTTTTACTGTCTATGCGTATGACGTTGAGTCTATTGCTGCGTCCCAATGTGCATACTATCCATCCTAAATAGTATGTGACATTAGTAATTATTAAAAAAATAATTTTTAGGGCAGATAAGGTGGATAGTATGCACATTGGGATGCAGCTTATGTATTTGATATACAGTATGTATGGCCCCAATGGTCCAATCAATTCCTTCAAGTCGTGCCCTAGATTTTCATGCGACTTTAAATATTTCACTGCAACCAAAGATCAAATCGGACTAGACAAAACACATTCCATAGCATAGGCCTATGCATAAGCAGGAACTCCACGCAGCCCCGTACTACTCTCCTTTAGAAATGAATTACATTGACCTCCGGTATGTTGTTTGTCAGATAGTGGAAAGCCACGGACCCGGTGCGAGGTACTATCAACTTGATGGGCTTTATTTTAGTCCACTAGTACATACATAATTAGCAATAGAGCTGTTTTCAGTTAAATACAAGTAGTAAATAAAGGTATAGTCAGGTAAAATGTATGTGGATATGCCGCACATGTAGGGATTAGGGGAAATGAGATAAACTAGCAAAGAGGGCATCATTTAAAGGGAACACATAGACATGCAAATGAATACTAGCAAAGCAGAGGTTCAATGCATAATATGGGAGAAAACAAAATCAAAGGTGGCAAGAAAGGATAGAGTCGAAATGAAAAATTACAGTATCAAATTCAAAGAAATGTTAAAGGAGATAGGGTGGGAAGAATTAGTGATGACGAGTTTTCACAATTTCGAGTACCCATGAACCTGAAGTTGCAACTGACATTACTTCAGTTTTGTGACGTATTTCCAAGGGAAATGGAATATAGACTGCGTCCGAACTCCGAAATCGCATACTCTCTTGAGTAGGTACTTATTTTGAATAAGGAATTGTTTCACAACTGCTAAAAAAGTATATCTTCAATGAATGTAATCCGGACTAACTACATTCTCCATGTTGTCATTATCATGTGACCTGCCAGCATCAGTCACCATTCATAAATCCTCTCCTGTGGCCTCATGGGATAGTAAAGGGTCCATCATATGCACACTTTAGAATCTCGCCAGGAGTAGTAGGTCATCGGGGTACTTTTTGCCTATCTTTTATGAGTACTGTGAATTCGGACATACTTTTTTTGTCACATACTGTTTTTCATCTACTATATAGTAGGGAAGTATGTGATTTCGGATGCAAAACAGAGCTAGTTCTGACTAGGCTTGACTTTGGGACGATGGAACCGGAAGTGCTAAAATGCTTACTCGCATTTATTTGCTTCTGAGCTTTGGCCTACAAAGTGATGTCATACCTGCACCACTTTATAGAGACTGTCTGATTCTGTCTGTGTTCCAATTCAAAGACTGCATCCTTCGAAGGACTCGGACTTCGCGCAATGAATTCTGGGGTAGACAGTGAAGGATCCATCTGTTGTATTCTTCATTTCCTGGGAAACGTTGCACGCATTTGAAGGCCGCATTTTAAAGGGCCTATATGCGTTTTTCTGAAATTTAAACTCGCGACTGACACATGTGGCCAAAAAACAGAACTGCTATTCCTTTCTGCTCGCTCTCGCAGCCAGGGTTGCCAGGTCTGCACAACAAAACCAGGCCAATTGCTCATCAAAACTAACCCAACCACGGCCAAAAATAATCAAATAGCGTTCCCGGGTGTTTCCCCGATAACAATCATGTTCCAGTGAGTAAAACAATCGCGTCAACCCGTGCACTACACAAACAACCCGCGGAAACAGTGCAGGCATGCGGACCTGGCAACACTGCTCGCAGCGCTCGTACGTGCGTGCACACTTCACAAGTCATCTGCTGCCTGCAAGGAGGTCAACATTATGTTTACAAAGGTAGGAACAGTCAAAAACATATATTGTTTGAGATAAGTTTGCGAGTGTAGGCTACTTGCTGACTAGCGGTGGTGGCAGAGTGATCTGAAACGTTTAACATGAACGCGCTTGACGTCACATCCGCAGACAGCGCGGGAAAAATCCGACCCGACAGAAAATAGGAAAAATAGGATACAGGCTTATAGGTGCACCCACTGTGAGCGGACAAGGTGTCAGTATGCTCAACAGGAGATGTTTGAGTCATAAATGGTAAAATTAAAAGGCTATTGTTACGTTTATTTTGGGGAAAAAGTTCCATATAGTCCCTTTAAGGAGCCTTCGAATTGCAGCCTTCGTCGCACAGAGGTGACGCAATCTGCATTAGAAGGATACAGCCTCTGAATTGGAACGCAGCTCTTATTGCACCTTTAGCTGTGTGTGACAAATTAACATTTCATATTCTGATTCTGTCCCTACTAAACTAATAGAACTAGGCCTAAACTGGAAAAAAATGGTGTAGAAATTCTCACTCAGAAAGTGCTTTCACAAATACTTTCAAAGAAACAGCAATTAGGTGAAAACCTAATTTCTTGTATATTTTCTTGTAAAATGTATTTAGTAATCTTTGTATTATTTACAACCTTGAAAAAAAACATTATTAGAGTGGGATCTTTCACCGTCATTCCCCGGCCTAAATAGTCCCTGCGAGAATGCAGCATAGTAGATTACATTTTGCACTAAATATGACAGTGCTCATAATGTGTAATTGTACAGCGGGAGACATCTCCTGGTGCGTCGTACCTTTTAATGTTACATATTCGCACTGGATAAGTCCATCATGCCATTCTCATTTATTTTATTTTCTATTTTCACCTGTCACCTCAAACTACTTATTATGGCTGTAATAGTGAGCTGTATTTGAACCATTAAGCTGTAATGATTCGCTTGCGTGACATTTTAATTCAAATAAGGAGTTTGAAGAGGATGGCAGTGTTACTGGGATTAGACAGTTAGGGCTAAAACAAACTAATTTGATTGGCAAGATAATTCTTACAGCCTCTACAGGAGGTTTAAGTAGATGTTTGGTTGGCAAAAGGGAAAATAATCTTTGTAAACATTATAGTCCATTAATCCGTAGCCTTGCTTAGGTAGCTGTACAGTGAAAACATAAAGGAGAAAAACCAGCAGTCACAGATGCTGCAAGATGGAACTGTAGAGAGAATTGCATTTTATTTTATTTATATTTTGTAATTAGAGTTTTATAGCAGTAGACCTATTATGAATAATGTTAGAACTTCACTTCCTTGTGCAGAGGCAGGTTTATTACAGTAGATGTACTCTAGTAAGAAGGTTCAAATCAAAGGAAATGTTGTGATTAATATTCATGTTTTGCTAACTCATGGAGTGTGCAAGCTTTGTATATACTAAAGATAAAGAAACAACTGGAGTATTCATCAGAGAGTTGAAAAAAAAAACAATGCTTAAAAGATGACTGAGATTGGGTGATGGACAAAGACTAAGAAAGAGAGATAGAGATAGAGGTAAATTTGAAACACTCCATTGAACAGAAACAAGGTTTATGAGCTAAGCCAGATGAGATTCGTCAGTTCTCCAGTGTCAAATCCACACTGGCTAAAGGCATTTTCTGAAAACTTTATTTAAGCAAGGAAACTTAAATATAAAACTATATTTTTTTATTTTATTTTATATAAATATTTGATATGTGCACACATTTTTTTCATCTCTAACTCTAGAGCTAAAACATGAGGGTGTCTATTTAAAAAAAAGTACAGTATAGAGTGAATTCAGTGCAGTGCATTTTATGAATGCGATGCATTTCAAAAACATGCTGCCGAAGTCATGGTTTTTCGACTGGGTGAGTTTTCCGCCATTCATCTGTAATTAGTTTAAGCACAAAGTTGCGCAACCAGACCATTCCCAGATAAAATCGTTCATTTAAATTGAATCATTTATTCCCTTTTTTAGTCCAGGACTTCCAGCACATTTATCTGTTGTCTGTTTCTTTATTTTAATCACACTTCCTTGCCTTTTGGACAGCTTCACTGGCTTATAGATTAGTGTGAAATGTACCCGAGTTAGAATCTCTTACACGCTCCAATCAGATGAGCGCAGATTTAATCGGAGTGAATCGTCCATCCCACCCGTGAGGGGCTGCCCAGATGAAACACACCTCATATTCAGAACTTCACTTACATGCCTGATTATGAAGCGGGAGATAGCAGGTAACTCTTATTCTCTGCCTTTTTTATACCAGCACAATTTTGCCTCCGAACTTGAATAGTTAATCGTAGCCCCTTTCTTCATCAGTGGAGAATCAAAATCTGAACAGAAGAGGATATATATCATTAAAGATGAAAAAGAATCCCAAATTGAATTGGCCTTCTGGACCAGATATATTGTGTCAAATTTTACTTTCAATGCCTTTTAAAGGTTTCTCCCCCCCTTCTTTCCCTCTTTGCATTAATTTCCGGCTGCTCTAACTATCATTTTCTAAGAGAAAACGTTCACGTTCCACTGCTAATTTGTGTGCATGGCTCTGTAATCATGCCATTACTCTCTTTGACATAAAATAATGCCTTTGAATAATGGGAAATATTACCTGATGAATTAATTTAAGAGATAAGATCGAGGGTAAGAAGCTTAAATGCCATCTTAAATTATATGCAGACCTTGGAAAACTTTCAACAAGTCTCATTTGCATTAGCTTAGTGTTGAGTTCACATCATGCCTCACCATGTGAAGCCTGAACACCTCGAAAATACGGGTGAAATAATAATAGCAATACACTGGAAATTATCCAATTAGGAAAGTATTTACCCTCTAAACAGCACCAATGTCTTCTTTTCCAGTATGATAACATCTACTTTTTGTAGATTGAAATAGGACCTGTCTCAGTTTATGAGCCTGTTTGCTCTGTTCTAAAACCCAATCTTTACCCAATCTGCTATCTTCTACGGTTGACCAAATTCTAAGGCAAAATCACATGTATCCTTGACAGAGAAGGCAATCCCACAATTCACTGCAACAAGTTTGGTGAAAATTTTAATCCAAGATGGCAGACAAGGCAAAATGAATCTTGATTACATAGTTCAGTGTAATTCATAAACATATAGTGGCCAAAGGTGATGTCCAAATTCGTATTTTTTTTGTTTAAAAATATCCCGTACATCACTTTTGGCCGTGTTTGTTTGTTTGTGCGTGCGTGCGTGCGTGCGTGCGTGCGTGCGTGCGTGCGTGGTGTGTGCGTGTGTGTGTGTGTGTGTGTGTGTGTGTGTGTGTGTGTGTGTGTGTGTGTTAAAGAACCTGGGCTTAGATGATCGTGTATTATGTTGATGCAATATGCAAATACAGTCCTCAGTGATATATGCAGTTACAACACCTGAAATGATTTGTTTTCTTGAATTGGTTTCACAGGACATAAATGTGTCATAATATTGCTTGTGAATTAGAAACTCTTCTTATTCTGTGCTAATGTGCATCTATCTGGAAAATTGCCCAACTAAAATGTTAAATGAATTAGGTATCAAAATCTGAAATCACTTACAGTGATTTTTAATTCCTATTACAAGATACATCCATTTCGTAACAAAATCCGTAATAACACAATTATTTCTTTTATTGCAGCAAAAGGGCATCATTTAGAGCTCTTAACTCAGGTGTGCAGAAAAAAGGACTCTCAAATTCTAGAAAATCTCATGCCTTAAAGATAGAGAGACAGACAGAAAGAAAGAGAGAGAGAGAAAAAGGAAAGGAAGGAAAGAGGGATGCCTTGCTCATTACACTGCTGTCATTTACTCTTCATCCTTCGTACTCTTTAGTGGCATTAAGACGGGATGTAAATTTGACAGTTAACGCTGTTAGAAAATGGCTAGTTCAAGAAGGGCAGGAATTAGAGATGGGCATTAGGCTCTGATAAGCTGCTTTCCTCCACTGCGGCAGCTGCTTAACATTCATGGGAAAGTCATCATCAAACAACGTTATCGCAGCTCTGTTGACGGCTGAGGAACATCATCACTATGATAATTTTTTTTATAGCTGTGAGCCAGAAAAGCCCCCTTTTATTTCAGCGGTGTGTTAATGAGATAGGGCCTTGTTGGTATGGGCAATGCAAACTTGCCACTCTCCACCGTTTGTTTGAGTCCCTCTGCCTCCAACGCTTCCCCTTTCCTCCCCCTCCTCTTGCTCTCTCTCGCGTTCTGCCCATCTCTCTCCCTTTTGCCGAATACAGGAGAGACTATTTTATAGTGTGTGTTCAATGAAAGGAGAACCTTTATGGCCACCTTTACGGCTTTCTAACTGGCTTTCAAAAGTACCAGAAAGCTTATCTAATCAATATCCTTTCTTTTTGGGCTATGTGTGAATGCAGTTATTTTAGTACAATCTTTAATCACACGAAATGATATATCACAATGCAATTGTCATATATTGCCCATTTTATTTAGTGTTATGTGCAATAATGTTGGATAATCCCATACTTGATCTGCAGTATTGTGTATTTTGAATGAGTCATAGCAATACAACATCTTGCAGATAGAAAATGTCCATTGTCTATCGCGAAAGCATTCCAGTGTGGATAAAAGCTAGAAATACCAGCATACAAATCAAACCATTCTTTTGTTTTAACATGCTTATGACAGTTTTGAAGTCCAAATGGATTCTTGGTTTCTTAGATTCACACAGATCCTATAGTACTCTGCAGAGAGAGACACGCACACACCCAGCACAATGAGTCTCTGTCTGTGTTGGGGATACATGGGCTGCCTACTGCAGATACCAAAATCAGATTTAGGATTTATTACTCAGCTTTTGTTTGTTGAGTGGTTTGGGAGAGATTAGGCACTCTTGATCTTCCAGAGATCTCTGTCAAGGGGGGACACAATGCATGTAGAATCTGAGCGGCTTTAATTAGTTTTTAAACTTTGAAAACTGCAGGGCTTTGTGCTTCTGACGGCAAACATTACTGATTCAGGAAGAGTTTTGTACTTCTTAAGAGGTCTTTAAGGGGATCCAGTGTCATATTGTGTGGCTGCATTGTACACTGTAAAAAATGTGCTGCCTTAAATTAAGTACAATCAACTTGGATGTTTAAGTAATTTCAATAATTTTTTTTTAGAAAGTTGGATCTTGTATAACAATTTTTTTAAAGAAAATAGTTTAAATTATTTTAATGAGTTATTTCATAACTTATGGATTATTAATTTTTTTACCGTGTAGTTGCGACTTCGAAAACTCCACCAGCCTATTTTGAACTGTGACATTTGTAATACCTAAATATGACTAGCCTTGATATTGATGGGTGTAATGTCTTGTAGTTTATGTACCTCGTCAGCGTTGTGTTGTGTAGTACCATTTTATACATTTAAAATTAAGCTAGAGAACCCTATGGTTCTATATTGAAACTCATTGAATCTTTTTTTAGAGTGCAGAATACAGAATGAGTGCAACGTGTGCGCTTTTACATGCTAAATGATTCATTTCTATGGGACTCAATAAGAATATCACAGGACCTGCAGGTTTATCAGAATGAGCTACAAAGACAATATCACTGAGTGGTGCAGTGGTGTCTCACCAGTTATAGTGTAGGTGTTTTTTATAAAGCATCCCAGTAATTCCCTTACATTCCCTGTAAATTGTACCAGAACAATATCTTATAATCCAAGCTATTTGTGATCATCCAGATTCTATGACACACCCAATTCATCAAAGACTGATTCACTTGTGTATTTTAAGCATGAGAGTGATAATTCAATATCTTTGTTCTCATATGCATTGTTGTACTTAGTTTCTTCTGGTTCTCAAATTTGGTTGGCATTCCAGGACTAAGAATTTAGTCTCAATATTTCAACACACTGAAAACCCCTTGGATTAGGGGTGGGGAGTGCATGCGTATGACATGCCATAATGTGCGTATCATATGCACGCGAAATCTGCGTATCATATGCACGCGAAAACTATTTTTGGTGTATAAATGGCACGAGAAATAACATTCATTGTATAGATACGCACTTTCATGAGGCTTGAATTTTCACTGTTTGAATCACTTCACTTGTCAGTGTTTGTGTGTTCCATTGTATTAGAGATTGGGATTTTTCAGTGACTCTTTTTGCAGTTTACATAGGCAATACATGGTGATAAGAGAAAAAAACTTTATGAGTCTTTAATGTTGCGTTCGATTACATACACGTAAGCAATGGGCCTGTCCAAATACCCACACTTGCTGTCTTGGCCACTTGAGAGCATGCGCTCGTGTCAGTGCGCAGTACAGTACCAGGTTTTAAAAACGCCAAAGTGCACTAAACCCACTATCTTGAATTCCGCTTCGGAGCACTTTGAGTAAAAAAAACATTCCACTGTAAGTTAAATTAATTATATATTACATATAATTTGATAGAAAACACTGAACTGTAAAATGTGTTGCACTTTATTGGTGCAAAGATGAGTATGTGTATCTTGTACAACATTTGCAGCAGCTTTTTATCACTAAATTAGAAGCACCAAAATTACTAAATTGTCCCATGTTACATAGGAACTACTGAACAGACATTTAGAAGTTTATTTTAAAATACAAATTATTGAAAATCAAAATAAAGCCCTGTAAACTCCATTTTTACAACCCTTTAAGTGTGTCCCATCAGGGAAATCAAAAGTTCTATACACACTTGTGGTCTTCACCCCCACTTGAACACTTCGACCAAATGCAGGAAATACATCATATTAGTCCCTCAAAGGTACATATTGGTACCAAAAGTGTACATATTAGTATTGAAATGTTACATATTAGAACCCTTTTGAAGGGTAGTGTCCCAGTGACAGCTTTTGTACATTTTTTTTCTGAGAGTTAGGGTTTTCACCTGTAGGGAAGTAAACACATCCGGATACAGCGACTGTCAATCATTGAATTATTCGCTCAACCAATTTGTTCAAAACACTGATTCATTCCTAAAAGTAACACCAATACTGTGTTACTCAGAGACGCCCAACAGTTCATTCTGCTGTTGGCAGAGCGAAACTGAAAACTAAATGGCAATATGAAACTTAAGTTACTTTATTAACTTCTTGTTTTTTAACCTGTTGGTCTCAATATCAGCATGGCTATGATTCAACTGTAGACGTATAGTGATGTAAACTAAATTTTCGTAACAACAACACTCTAGCTTATGTAATACTGCTTAATTGAAAACAGTATGCTAAGGGATGGTAGCCTATTATTTGATATTGTGCCATACTACAATGCTTGTGATAATTTACCCACTGAAAATGAGTCTAATTAGCATGTGTACCATATATCCAGATTAAAGTAAATGCCATTGTGATTCTAAAACTCCAGAGATGCTGATTCACAATCGGCATGTAAACAGCTTCTCATTGTTCATTACTCGAATCCCAATACCCCATGAGTCCCACATTGCATAATAGTGAAGATCACAACATATGCAAAGCATCATCAAGGCACAATGCTTTGACAGATATGGAGGAAAGCAAACAATTGTAACAGCAGTTTCTTGGTTTGATTTCTCTGGTGACTGAATAAATAAAAGCCTGCTTAGAGCTGTTGTTTGTTTTCCGTCACTCCACGCGAGCACCTTATTTTTCTCATGGCACCATTTTTCTCTTTCAGGATTTGTTCTTTTCTTTAATTACAGCCAAGAACCCGGACCGTTGAATGAGAGGCCTACAGCTCTTTGTATTGGTCTCTCAAGCTACTTAAGGGGTTTGAACATGAAACGCACACCGCTCAGCTTTATAAATGAATTGAACTTTATTCTTTGCAGTTCCAGAGTATATGAAAGCAACACCTGTAAGCCTGTAAGAAAACTGCAATAATTATACATTTTTTTAAACCAACATTTAGTTCTGGGAAAGGAATGCTGGATAGCTTTGTACACATGTGAATAAATACTGCCGTAAAGCACTGGTTTTCAAATGGTTTGCTTCAGGAACCAGATTTTATATTGGACATCAAGTGGTGATCCAACACATTTCCAAAATTATTTATCATATAAAATTGAATTTTATTAGCTTCATGCTCTTGGGAGCAAGTAATTCACAGCTCAGATGACACACAAACTTTGCTATGAGTGAACCTGGATTTAATGGTTGTATTTTCTCTCACTTTGCATAGTTTTGTTTATGAGCATAAGGACATGTCATGTGTAACGGAGGCCAGCTAGTAGTTGCTGTGCGAGTAAACCTCACTCCTCTGATCTCAATAGGCGCTCTAGCGACAGATGCTAGAGGCTGCAGTTTTTAGCCTCCTTGTTAGAGCGCCTGACTCTCATGCCGGAGACCCGGGTTCGAGGCCCGCTCGGAGCGGGTCGAGTGGGACCCGGGTGGAGGGGTTACATTGGTGCCGTGACCCGGATGGGAGTGAGGTTTAGGGGGGTGAGTGTAACGGAGGCCAGCTAGTAGTTGCTGTGCGAGTAAACCTCACTCCTCTGATCTCAATAGGCGCTCTGGCGACAGATGCTAGAGGCTGCAGTCTTTAGCCTCCTTGTTAGAGTGCCTGACTCTCATGCCGGAGACCCGGGTTCGAGGCCCGCTCGGAGCGGGTCGAGTGGGACCCGGGTGGAGGGGTTACACATGCAACTGTCACAACCGGCTGTGGCTGTAAGCCCACGATGGAAGAGTAAAAACAAAAAAGTCTTTATTATAATCCACAAGATTGAGGAGAATCTCTGGAGATAAACTAGAACTCAACCACATACAGCAAAGACATTAACAGACAAAGAATTAATGAAAAGTCTTAAATACATGGGGAGTAATTAGCGTGAATCAGAACAGGAGTGATAGAATTAGAGAATATGGAAACTAATTAGAAACTCAGGTAAAGGAGAACAGAGTGAAAACGAAACTACAAAGCAACGTGTCTAATTTGAATAGTTTCTTCTATCAAGTGACATGAATTTGGACCAAAACACTGGGCTAGATAGCCTTTGAACACAAAACATATTTGAAACATTTTTGACTCCATTTTAAAAGTTAATAAGCCAATTTATTTAGCTATATTTCTCTCCGTGATCAGGACAGACCTCCAACCCAACTTATGGATCACAACAGGGTTATTATAGTTTTGAATTCTAGTTTAGTTTTTATTTCTATTATTATCAATTAGTTAAGTTTCTATTATTAATTAAGTTTTTTTTAGTTTCCGTTTTAGTTGTAGTTTTTCTAAGGCTATAATATCATTTATTTTTGGCTTTCGCTAACAGCTTTAACACTCACAACCAACCAGTTAACAACAACTTAAAGGAAGAAACCAATTATAGATGATGTTGTGTACTCTGAAATGATGACATTGATTAGATTGCAACCTAGATTTTGTAGACACTTCTAATAACTCTTAATTAATAACTCTTTTTATCATAAAGGTTTTCAGTGTATAGCTTCATTCCAGGCGTCCCCCTATCATCAGTAGGCTAGAGCTGATTCACAAATCAACATCAACTTTGTCCTTCTCGGGACAGAAGAGGGCTGTATTAGCACATGGGGCTTGATTTGTCTCAGTGTGCCCTTGTTAAGTTTCTTTAATAACCTTGTGTAAACCTAAACCCTCTGTACTCAGTGCTCATTAAGGCAAGCTGGGAGTAATGCCCTACTGATTGCTCTCCCTGCATCAGCGGCAAGGCGAGCAGGCTTTAACATACGCGTGTCTCTCACATGGAAGGGAAACCAATAGGGGTCACTACTCCACATTCCACAGAGCCATTACGGGGTGAAGCGGTTCCACCTGGGCTTTTGGAGAACTCCTGGAGTCAGTGTGTGTGCATGCGTAGTAAGTTATCGCAGACGAGGACAGAGGACTCATTGTTGAAGGAGGTGGTGGGCACCAAATCAGGGCTTCATCCATTTCAGCGGTAGGCAAGCGCGCCCCATTCCGTAATGATTTTGATATCGGAAAACGAAGTCGAGCCATTGACCTTCAATAAGGGAAAAGCCTTAATGGAAATTCCCCATTTTTTCTGCACTGTTCCCATAAGCTGTGGGAGCATTATTTCAAGCCCATTACTTCCTAATCACATTGTAAAAATCCTTGTGCCTTTCATCTATCCCACCCCCTCATTTATTTGCGATCCCTTCTTTTTTTCACTTCCCTCTCTCTTTTGCACTCGCTCACTCCGCTCTGCGTTGGTGTTCAGATTCTCAAGTATGAATGGATTACTCCGAAAAAGCTGTTACTCAAATTTGAGGTCAATTCCAAATCCAGTAGAGGATGCGAGAGAGAAAGAGAGAGAGAGAAAACAAATAATGTTGCATTATTCCTCTACCCATAGTGACCTGCTTTTCAACAGTTCCTCATCTCCCTGTTCTGAGCTGAGGCTTAGTTCCCATTGATAGAAGGTAATCTGCAGCACAATTTCTCCTCTAATATATTTACATTATTGTGTGGGCCCTAAAAACAGTCTTTCATGGTTCAGTGAGGCTTGGGTCGTCTGGAGAATTTGCCTACAGGATTGAATCCTAAACAGATGTCAAACAGAGGAGGGTTATAATGATACAAACAACAATGGTGCACACTTTGTCTAATTACGACTTTTAATCAAACTGTTTTTCGAACATACGTGCGGTGAGTGAAATCGACGTCTTGCGTAACTCGTCTCTCAAAACTGCTTATTTAAACATGCAGGATTCAACCCAAACTCTGTGTACGCTCATTGTTCAGGAATGACAGTTAGCGTGCACCAATTCGGTCAGAGGCTGGTGATAAAGCCAGGCTCAGTTTGCTCGCAGTCATGGAAACTAGTTATAATCTAGAGAGGGAGGCAAATAGAGAGGCAAGCTGACCTCCTCGGTATCAGCAGGTTATCCTGCCCCGCAAATATTAAAGTAAGTATGTCTGCTCTGCCAAGAGGCCTGCACAATAGGCACATTTGTACAGGGAAACTGGATCTGGTGGACGGGAAACCATAAACTGACTTGGCAGACTTACACAACAACTGGATGTCATTGAGTCGGAGAGACCTCTGCCCGTTCTGGGGGGAACCGAGGGAATGCGTGAATGCTATCTTGGCTCGTAGCTGTTTTGTTTTCTATACGGCGAGGCTAATATTAAGGATTCCGAAGCTAATGATAAGTTAATGGGCACAATTAGGAAGCCATACCAATAACACAGCTAAACGTGTGTATGAATGCATCCGTGTGTCGGAATGTAGAATAAACAGCGTTGGAAGGCGGCGAGTCATTTTCCATAATGTAATAAATATGACTCAGATTGTTTATCCAGCCTTCAGCACGTGTGAAATTAGCACTCCAGGAGAAACGAGGGGTTCGTGAAATTTATTATATCTGTAAAACAATCCCATTTTTTTTTTCGGAAAATTACGCACCTGTTTAATTTCTTAATAAATGTTTTAGTTCAATTAACCGATTGTGTATAATTTGTTATACGAATTTGACAGAAACAAATCGTCTTATTGAACTAAATATGAAATGTTTGCAATAAGAAAAGGGCCACCTCGGAAAGAAGCAAAGTGCATTAAATCTAACGAAGTGCATTACACACATATTAAAGTAATTTTCTCTCTGCCTAACAGAATCGGCCCAAAAAAGAGTGGAAAAAAATTACTTTTAACTTGTCATTGTACTTCAAGGTATATAGGTTTTTCACTCCTTAACTTTGAAGTAGGCTGCAAAATGTGCAGGTAGAGGGAGGATGACATCTAATCATCAGCAACTTCAAAAAGCATGCTGCCACTTAGCACTCCAAAAGCTAATGTCCCCGAGACATTCAGAATGTAAATTATTCAAACTCATTTAGCGTCGGCAAATTGGTCTAAGTTCAATCAGAAAACAGACTGACACTGAACAAGAGGAGCAGCCTAATTGTACTTGTTTGTCAAATGAAAATTTCATTTGGGTGGAAATGGAGGCTCCCAGCAAATTCTTTTAAGGTGAGCTCCTGGTTGTATTATCAGCTAAACACAGTAAAATCCATAATCATATTGCGATAATGAAAATGGTGCCAGTGTTAACATTCAGGCTTTCTTTGCCCTGGGCGAGTGGTGATAAAAATTAAGTACCATAGTCCTCTGGCAGGCACATTGACACCCAGGCTGGTCTTTAGCCTCTGCCATGCATTTTTGCATTTTAAAAACTTTATCAAAGCGCTGTTGCAATGTGGAAAATGTCAACGCCAAATGCTCTGAAGGCAAATTGGAATTTCATTAATTGTAAAATTATTGCTTTTGACTGATGTATTACTATGCTTGTTAAGAGCTGGGAGTGGAACCGACCTGTCCCTGTCTCTGCCGCACACTCCCGTCCCTCTCAGACACGCTCGGAGACCAAACTTTTCAAATGTGCTTTCGCTCGGGATGACCAGTTTGGGAATGGTGTCAAGTATAAGTGAATCATTCTATCCAGGTGAATTTGCCTGTCAGCACTTGAATGAAGTGTCTTTTTAACCCTCGTCTGCCTTTTGAGATGAATCGAAGACGCTTCACAAACTCTTAACGGGAAGAAAAACATACATATGTTGTGACATTTTCCTTTTTGTTGCAGTTGATTAGTGACATTGTGAGATTCTGTTTTCCTTTAATCAATATGAAATTAGATTTAAAAGAAGGGAGCAAAATGCAAGTCTGCCTAGAAAAATTCTTTTATGCAAATTATGGCAAAAGAGTGATGTTATTATGCTGTTCAGAAATTAGTATTAGTATTATTCTACAGAAACATTGTCAAATGTGCAGACCAATTCATATTATTGCTACATTTTGAAGTTATTTCATTTTTAATCTTAGAATATTGTGAAACCTGCCTCAATTGCAATTTTCTCAACCTCTACTGGGAAAAATATTGATTTGAATTGTGAGAGTTTGTGATATATTTGTTATATGAGCCACAGGACCACTTACTGGCAAATATAAAATACTATTCACCTGGAGAAAATAACACAATTACAATTGTATTGTCAATGGAATTATTAATTAAACGTGATTGTTTTGGCAGAACATATCACAGAGCAAGCTGATATAACTCAGCAACCTGCATAATTTGTGTGTGATTTATTTAAAAAATAATTTGGACCGTTTGCCCATCATAATTGTGAAATTATTTCAATTACGATTTGAAATAGCATTTAAAAGTAATTCATTTTACTGTAAATCTAGTCATGTCCTTTGACTTGGTAATGAGCAGACTATTCAAGGATTATTCTCGTGTAGAAACATGTTTGGAATTTTGCAGTCAACTTCTGTCCTCTAGTGGCTGTGTGACAAAAGCACAAATTGTCAGTCCAAATTGTCACTGATTTAAAAGCAACAATATAACATGAACACATGATCTAATTAGCACACAATTTACAATAGAGAATACTAATTCTAGATATTAAGTAAATAATATATGCAGTCAATACTCCTGATATTCTTCCCTCAACTGTCAAAATACTGGTGAACGTTATAACACTTAAAGTAATTGAGCATTTAAAGGTACTAAATACCATGTCAATTGTTAAACAGGCCTAACTCTTCAGAGCCTTGACTTTTTGTAATTTCCTAATCTATCCACTCATCTAACGCTGTTTACAACATTGGAGCAGCATATCTCTCTATGTGTTCTGCTCTCACCGTTCACTTTCTGTAAGAATAACCTGCGATAGGGTTAGACGGAGATCTGCAGTCATTCCCGCGGTTGCATTCTATCAGTACTCTCTTTGTGCCGCGGACAAGTTTTAAGCAGCGATCAGCCAGGCACGCGACCCCAGCCCTTGACCCGCTCTAATTAAATACTGGATTAAGCTGGAGGAAGAGGCCCGCATATATTTCAGGTTAATGTCTGTCTGTTCAAAGCCTTTTAAAATGAGCTAAGTGATGCGTTTAACTTTAGGAAGCTTACCTCCTCCACATTGGGTGTCATGTTAGTCTCCATACAAAGACTGTGTTTGTTAGGGATGTTGAGCAGTTGTACTGCACACAGTACTTCAAGTGAGGCCCGAGAACATGGAGAGAGACATGAGTCTATTATTTTCAACAAATCTGCTCTATCATTGCCACATTTAATCTACGTATAAAGGTATAAATTGCATAACTGCAAGGTGCACCTTATTGTAAGTGATATAATGCCAATATGTAACGCACAACTGAATTTGATAGATGTCAAAAACTCTTATTTGATTTAAAAAAGATCTTCTTTGGTCTAAAAATAAAAATACACATTTCCATTTAATCTGTTCATCAGTTTGTTTAGATGTAACCAGGCCTGACATATTGGTCTGTTTTAAGGGTGGTTAGTCATTAACACTTTACAATAAGTTTCATTAGTTAACATTATTAACTACCTTAGTTAACATGAACTAAGAATGAACAATACTTCTACAGCATTTATTCATCTTAGTTCATATTAATTTCAACATTTACTAATACATTATTAAAATCAAAGGTTGTATTTGTTAACATAATGCACTGTGAATAACATGAACAAACAATTGAACAGCTGTATTTTTATTAACTATCATTAACAAAGATTAATAAATACTGTAACAAATATATTGGTAATTGTTAGTTCATGTTAGTTAATACATTTACTAATGTTAACTAATGAACCAATTTGTAAAGTGTTACTGGTTAGTCTTATGACGCTTGTTCAGTATGCAGTGGAAATTCTGGACAAGAAAACACTTTATTATATTTTAAAAAGCTGTAACACTTCGTAAATGCGCTGGTATACTTATATAAAACATTCAAATGTCCTCAGAAATGTTTGATTTCTTTTGTAAAGCTCTTGTTCCAATATGAAGCCAACATAGTGCAATAATATGCAAATAAATACATGCAAATTTTGAAATAATAAAAATGCTTCTGGACATTTGAAATGTTTTGTCAACAGTGTATACAATGCAACCATGAAATTGCTTCTGAAAAGCCTTTTTAATAAAAAAGCAATCATCATTACTGCAAATCACTAATGAAATGGATGCTTTGACACATTTGACCTATATTAGCTGAAATTGCCAGCATGTTTATTTTGATGAGTGTAACATGAAGGAATGTTTGGTTCTAGTTGATATTTAGACAAACATTTCAAGAGACCTACAGTAAACTTAAAAACCTCCTTATTTGCTCAAGGCACTGTGATATGAAATGATAGCAGTATGAAGGAAACTTTCTTGGGTTTGACCCTGTGACCTTTGGATTATTAGAGCCGATCTTTAACCGCTGAGCTGCCACCACCCCATAATCTCGCTGTTAGTTTAGCATTTTAAACAAGTTTTTAAAAGTTTGCAATCTCAGCTTTCACAGCTAATATTCTTTCTCCACACATACCATCACGGACACAAATTACTGCTGCATATTTCTGCCGAGTAAGATTGGCAGTGCTAACAGCGTTCATTTCTGGGATTCAGTCTGGCCTGAAAGGAGCATTTAGTTATGAAAATGAGACCGCCATACCAACTTTCTATTCAGGATGAAACAATTACCTTGAGCCAAACCCACACACACTTTTCTATAGATAAATAGGACTGATTAATATCCACTTTGCGATTACTGTAGAGCCAAAGCTGCTATTCCAAATTGAATGCTTATCGTGTTTGAGCTTTTTCAGCAGAACACAGACAGTAGATGAAAGCAAAATGATCTTTAAATAGTGGTTTAAGATTGTGCCACCGATAAGTTGTTTCACAACAGTTTTGGTCAATGAAGCGTGATTCAATATATTGCCTATTTAGATCCTGGTGATTTAGTTTAACTGGACTTATAAATGATGTGCACTGCAGTAATCTTTTTACTACTTTGGTGTACTATTAATATTTCTAGAAGAGGTACCTTGTAATACACGTTTATGGTGAGATAGAGAGGGATAAATGAACAGACTACTTTATTTTATATTTATATATATATATATTGTCCTTATACTTGATACAGGTAGTGTGAGAATCTCGTCATTCCTCTATCATGTGCTTACATTTACCAAGCACTTGACTGTTGTTTGTAAAGCCAAAGACAGAGTGTCACTCACACCTCTTGGTATTCCTGTCGACAAAGACTCTTATCAACAGAAGACAGTCTCAATGCTAATTTTCCTTTCACCAGTCTGACGCCTGTCCAAATAACGATTGAAATCTTTCAACACTGTTTGCACACCATTTCATATGAGCGTTTTTACGGGCCTAAACTCCATTTAAGTTTTTTAATAATACATTAAAACGGTCCCAGTTCAGGTAAACACAATCTGATTACGCTGAATGATTGAAAATGTGCTTAGACAGTGATTGTTTTGATTTATTCTTTTCCTTCTTTCTTTCAGTTTTTTAGGTTGAGAGAGTAAAAATCCGTTAAAAGAAATCTGTAGATATAAAATAGCATTTTGTAATATGATAATATGTGTATAAAAATGTCCACATAGATAGATGGATGGATGGATGGATAGTGTGAATGAATAACAGCTGACACACAGCATAAATAAAGTGTCACACAAAACACCAAATTCCCTGTTAGCACTCAGGAAGTAAGGCCGCCTGAATTATTCCAACGTCCCGAACTGGTCTGTAGAGTTCAGGGTCCAAAACTATTCTTTGATCGTTTTAGATTTCCCTCCATAAGCAGTCCTTTGTGTCTAGTGTGCTACTTTGGACAAGTGCTGGCCCACGGCTGCCTAAATGAGGTTATTCTGTTTCTCCCACTCACTGTAAATTTCAATAATTTGTTTGAGAGGCCTCTCTCTCTGTCACTTTTTATCATATTATCAATGACCACTCAATTTTCCCCCGGCTGCTCATATAGCGTGGCTCACCCCGGCCCTATTACTGTTCTGTAATGAAGTGCAATGGAGTAGTAATTGGTTCACATTATACCAGATCAGGTAACATTAGCCTTATTTCCTTATCGCAGTGAGCCCTGCTGCTGCCTCTCAATGAGAAACTCAACACAGCTTCCCCTTGCTTTAATGCACGGGTATCATCCAAATAACATTTCAGCCCATCCAGCAGCAACCCCCTAGTCCTGCTCCAGTTTTCTGTTTCAAGATTGCTCTCTGCATTTAACTAAGCGATTGCTGCTTGTCTGCCGGTTCCTTCTGCTTGAAAACTCCCCAAAAGGCAGCAGCCATTAGAGATGCAGATACGGGATAGCTTTTCCCGGCTCTGGGGAAGTACAGTAAGTGAGAAGGTAATATAAGCGAGAGGCTGTAAGATGAGTGGGGCTGTACAGTGCCCGGCTGGCCCTGTTTTCATTCAGGCCTGTATGTGCATCCTTTGTTCTGTTATTTATGTTGCTACCTTAACTAAACAGGAAGGGCTGCTGCTGGATAATAAAACGTTAATCATTTAACATGGAATGAGTTTCCTATCCGCAAGTTCAGTGCTTCTCATATGTTGCCAGGGTGCGCTCTCTTGCTCAAAAACAATGTTGATCACAAAAAAGATGGGGTTTCATGTCTAAAAATACTAATAAATGAATATACTTGAGATATACTTGAGTTTGTCTGGCCAACCTGATCTCAGGGCAAAACGTACCCAGCAAGAAATTTTGCATTTAAAAGTTGTCTAATAGCTGTGCAAACACAGCCCAGGCGTCTAGGCTAAAACAAGGCAAAATTTGGGCTGTCAGTAAAAATTTAATAGACATCTAAACCATAGCCCAAGAATAGTCATCAATTAGATAACAAAGAAATGAAATGAGTGAAGAAATTAAACCAAACAACTTACATGATGGAATATCATACATCTCGCACGTTATTTAAGCAAAAACAACATGTAACCAAATTCAAGGTTGTTTTGGCTAGAAGTGGTCAAATGCGACGTACACGCGCGAGAGATAACTTCCGGTGCTTTCCGGAAAAGACCGAAGCGCTCGCGACCTCAGATCACTTGGACGTGGCTGTGTTTACAAGAGGTAAAAATGAGATAAATACTGTTCGTTTTCTCACTCAAACCGCTCGTTTCGTGTCTTAGGCCATCAATGTGTACTTACATTTACGAGTCATTAAATCATGTTTAATTTGGACTTCTCTGTGTATGCTCTTTGAGGTGGACCCCATAGACCTGCATGACTGACAGACAAAAAACGGTTTGACCTAAAAATATCAAAATTGAAAATACTGTGGAAACAAAGACACCTACATCTTGGATGCCCTTGAGGTAAGCTAAAACATATCACAAATTAATTTCAAAGTGAACTATCCCTTTAAGTTACACCCCAACCTTGCCCCTAAACATACGTGTCACTGGGGTGTAAGCAGAATAGCAGATCGTACGAAAAATGTATGAATGAGATCGTACAAATTCATATGAATTAGCCACCCTTTTGCCAAAATGTAAATATGTAAAATATGTAAAAATGAATTGTCATGAGAATCTCGGGACGCCACCTGCACAGCTAACAAATAACTATCTTACAAATATATTAACTCTTTTCCCACCACTGACGGAAATTTCCGTCATTTATGAGACAACGCTTCCCCGCCATTGAATGAATTTTCCGGCTTTCCATGTTTTTTCTGTTATATGGTAGGGGGCGCTATGACACATTTTCTAAAAGAGTACAGAATCTCCGGATCAAAGTAGATGCATAGGCCTATGTAAAATAACGCTATCATCAACATTTAACAGTATAAATCAAAATTGCCTAATGTATGATAGGACTGTGCAAACTTAGGGGTGTTGATGGACTCGAGCTGCTCCATTTATGTTTTGATCATCGTTCTGAATCCAATCTGGATGTAGTCTTTGACAAAAACGCTATTATTTTCAGAACTTGAGTAATGTTCTGGCAAGGTTCAAACATTTTCCCAGTAATGTTAATAAAAATGTTCAATCAAGTCATCTGCTCTCAATGCTCTCAAAACGTTAGCACAAAAACAGTAATGTAGACATTCATCTAACATTTTTTAAAAAAAATGTTACTCCTTGTTTCAGAATGTTCCAAGAACATACAAACATCCCCCTTAATGTTTACAAAAAATATCAAATGAAATGAAAACGTTTGCATAACCAAGAAAAAAACTGAAGTTAAAAATTGGATGTTTTGAACAATCAGAGAGTGCACTTTAACTTGGCATTATTTTGTTGTTTGAAAATGCTGTTAAAATGGTAGGCTACATTTATTAATAACGAAAAAAAGTCTACATTTGAAAACCTCCTGTTTTGACTTTACAGCCTAATCCTAAACTTGACAGCACTGTTGTTTTAGCAGTTGTCACACATTTCAGCCAGGCTTCAAATGTGACATTAATAAGAATAGGTGTCAAAAAACAGTATGCGATTACACATGTTAAGGGCCTTTTCTTTATTGATACAATCCTGAGAGGTTTACAAAGCACTTAACCTCACTCAGTACAACTACACACTCTGTACATATTTAATGAACTGTCCTCTGCCAAACATAAGCAGGTGTCAAGTGCAACACACTCACTTGTGTTGATGTTCACAGGTACAGTTTACAGATAAAGAGACTCGTATAACAGTTCATGTCCTTGATCACCAAGACTGACTAAATGCTCAAATTATTTGAATCATTTGATTCGTGATTTCTACATCACAACGATCTTACATAAATAGCTCTTACTACTCAATGAGCTGATTATATCAGCTGATGATCATAGTTCATTATTTATTTATTTATTATACAGATTTGTTTTTATTGACCTATTTATATGCTTTAAATGTAAAACATGAAACGTTTAGCCTCTTTCTCCATGTGGGCCTCAAGTCAAGCACCCTTTCTGTATTAAAGCAGCCCATAGCATAGACTCAGAGGAAAATGGAACAGGATATTGGATAACAAGGTTAAAATACAGGAGCAAATATTCTCTTATTAAAGTCCAACAGCAGGGATTTGATCTGAGCTGCCTAATAGGCAGTGGTTTAAACGGGACCAGAGGGGAGGTTACAGAGGGGTCAGGGTTTTACTGTCTAATGGTGGAGATTGGAGAAATTAAGGGACTATATTTCCACAGGAAATTCTGATGAAAGGTGGATTATGGATCACAGTGCTCTTCCCAATCCACCTCTGAGTCCAGTAATGTGCTTGGGCCTGCGTTTATTAGAGCATACGTAAAGCTGACTGTGCTTTATTGATACACAGGGAGCAAGGCAAGGACAAAGCAAGATCACAGAAGATAAGTCAGATCATGCTTTATTTGTACTCGTGTTTCCAATGCAATATTTCATGCAGGCCCCATCATGTCTGTCTGTCTGTCCATCTATCCGTCTATCTATCTATCTATCTATCTATCTATCTATCTATATCTATCTATCTATCTATCTAATCTATCTATCTATCTATCTATCTATCTATCTGTCTATCTGTCCTATCTGTCTGTCTGTCTGTCTGTCTGTCTGTCTGTCTGTCTGTCTGTCTGTCTGTCTGTCTGCATATCTATCTATCTAAAGTTATTGTCGCTAAAGTTAGTTTTGATTGATTCACTTCCGTCGCAATGGTCATTGGTTATTAACTCTCGGGCCGCTAACACGACACCGTTCTAACAGAAAACCCTTAATGTGATCCGGTCGCTCATTTGCACAAAACAGTGCCTGGGGGCTCGAGAACACAAACCATGAAATAGGTTCCAAGGTACAAGCCTTAAAAAATTTATAATAACGAATTTTTTATCGCTTCTGCGTAGCCACGTGAACCGGAATTATCCCAACAATGTTTTATCTGTACAGAGGTAAAGGGAAGGGAAGGAGGCCTTCACGGGGAGAGACTAGTTGACACTTCAGGAATGCGTTGTCGTCGTGTCCAGGCGCAGGTCCTTCATCAGATCCGAATATGGCCTAGATCTAGCGGACTGCGGTAAGCCTCGGAATAAACAGAGAGACTTATATTAGCGTAGACGCCATCCTTCTTATGATGTAACAAGTACATCAGGATTTATGGGAAGTATTCCTGGTTCCGGCCGACCTAATCTATCCAGCCTAACATTGAAATATAGAAGTCTATAATATGTTATGTGTATGCTAGGTCAAAGAGATGTGTTTTTAGTCTAGATTTGAACTGACAGAGTGTGTCTACTTCCCGGACAATGTTAGGATGACTGTTCCAAAGTTTTGGTGATAAATAGGAAAAAGATCTACCGCCAGCAGTCGATTTTGATATTCTAGCTCCTATCAACTGGCCAGATTTTGAGATCGCAATAGACGTCATGGACTATAATGCGTTAAGAGCTCGCTCAAGTACTGGGGAGCTAAACCATTTAGTGCTTTGTAAGTAATCAACAATATTTTAACATTTATACGATGTTTAATTGGGAGCCAATGCAGTGTTGACAGAACCAGGCTAATATAGTCATACTTTCTAGTTCTGGTAAGAACTCTAGCTGCTGCATTTTGGACCAGCTGTAGTTTGTTTATTAAGCGTGCAGGGCAACCACCCATAATAGCATTACAATAATCTAGCCTTGATGTCATGAACGCATGAACTAACTGTTCCGCATTTGTCATTGAGAGCATATGACGTAATTTAGATATATTTTTAAGATGTAAAAATGCAGTTTTACAGATACTAGACACGTGACTTTCAAATGAAAGATTGGTATCAAAGAGCACAGATCAAGACTTGAAGATCAAGTGTTAGACAGTATTCTAGGTTAGTATGTGAGGAAGTTTTTGTCCAATACTTACAATCTCTGTTTTTTTTCAGAATTAAGTAGTAGGAAATGACTAGTCATCCAGTTTTTTATATCACCTATGCATTTCGTTAATTTTGTGAATTGGTAAGTTTCACCAGGGTTTGAAGTAATATAGAGCTGAGTATCATCAGCATAACAGTGAAAACTAATACCATGTTTCCTAATGATATCTCCTAAGGGTAGTATGTACAGAGGACTAGATCTAGCGGTCCTAGTACTGAGCCCTGTGGTACGCCATACTGAACTTTTGATCGATAAAGACATCTCTTCATTTACTGCTACAAACTGATAACAGTCAGATAAGTATGATTTAAACCATGCTAATGCAATTCCACTAATGCCAACATAATTTTCAAGTCTATTTAAAATAATTTTGTGGTCAATGGTATCAAATGCAGCTCTAAGATCGAGTAACACTAATAGAGAGATACATATCACCCTGTAGCCCAAGACTGGTTGCCCACTGAAGCTAAGCAGGGCTGGGAGATGGCCCTGGATGGGAGGCCTCCTAAGAAAACCAGAATGCTGCTGGAAGAGGTGTTAGTGAGGCCACAGGGGGCGCTCACTGTGTGGGTCCTGACTCCCAAAGAGCACCGTCCTTCGGATGAGACGTTATACCAAGGTCCTGACTCTCTGTGGTCTTTAAAAATCCCAGGATGTCATTCGAAAAAGAGTAGGGGTGTAACCCTGGCATCCTTGCCAAATTTGCCCCTGGGCCTCCTTGCATCATGGCCTCCTAATCATCCCCATATACTGATTTGCTTCATCACTCTTTGGTCTCCTCTCCACCAGTAAGCTGGTGTGTGGTGGGTGTTCTGGCGCAATATGGCTGCCGTCGCATCATCCAGGTGGATGCTGCACATTGGTGGTGGTTGAGGAGATTCCCCCTTCCATAGAGAAGCGGTATATAAATTTAACGAATTATTATTATTATTATTATAAATATATTTGTATAAGCATAATGAATTGTACAAACTAAAAATACAATCTAAAAAGGAATGCAAATATTGTATAAACTGCTTGTTTGCATGTTTATTTATTTATACATGCTTACATTTTAAATGTACTTTTGCAAGTATACTTTTGTACAAACTAATGATAGCCTACTGTGAGAAAGGAATGCATATTATTGTACAAACTGTTTATTTTTACAGTAATCATACTATTGAGAATAGAATGCAAACTACTATACTGTATACTGTTACTTGTAGTTAGCAGGAATGGCATTATGCATCATGATCATGAATGATGTCACCACGGTCATTAACAACAACCTTAGCAGAACCATTTTCTGTCATAAATCTTGTAAACCAGTTTGCGGTTTATCTGATTCTCTTAAGATGTCCAGCCATGTGTATGCTCTGCTGCCATCTGGTGGAATCATCTGTGAGCTGGAGCTGAAAGTTAAAGATTTTCGTGAATTGTGTTCAGTGTTCCACCTAACTCATCCTGTTCACTTCTTGTCACTATTCTGAATCGTAGGCCCTCCTGCGTGCTACTGCATGAAGGCTCTAACTGACCTTCTCATTCCTGCATTTCCCAGAATTCACTTGTACTTAGTTTCACATTAAGAGACACATTATAGAGAGCATACACAGACTTTATTACAAAGCCTGATTGTAATGAACCCACATGGGACAATGTCTCACTATCCACTTCTTTAAATACCACCTCTAAAATTGGCCTGGAGAGGAAATGGTATGTGAGTGTCCTGTCACAGGTGGCAAGCAGCCCTGTAGTGACAGATGCGTCACAGCAACAACAAGTCAAGGTGAATGCCATTTATCTCTGGCAGGATCGTGCCTCTGTGACCCACCCATGTGATCTGCTTTCACTAGTAGTGAAGCATGATCTCCTTAAAATGTCTCTTGCTGGAACGCAAATTACCCTCTACGGATTTGTGAAAGCAACATAAGGGCCGTCACTCAGTCTGACAACTGTGTCCAACACCGTGACATGAAAGCTCAGTGTAAGGTAAGGTTTGTTCTCTTTTACCTTTTTTATCCTAAAATGTCAACATTTGCATGAATTCCCATGTATTTTGTTTTCCTTTTCTCAACAAGACATGCAAAAAAATACCCAGGATCTTCTTATTAGGCAAAGGGAAGTCATCAGATGTAGATTGAAGAAACTGAATGGCAAACAAAATGAAATCAAAGTGAGTCAAAACTGTGAAATAAAGAGACTCTCATAAGAGACTCTCAAAAATATTTTTGATGAGTCGTATTAATTGCAAATATTTGCAATATTTGAATTTAGGAAAATTAAATACAAATTAACATTTTGTAGTTTTTATGGAAACCCAACTGAGTATAGTCTAAAACATTTGCTCATCTCTCTCAGTCAAGTCCTCTGCAATGAGAGAGAATATAGTGAAGAAGTATGAAGAGATGCGTAGAGTTCTGGAAGAGGACTGTAGGATCACTCTGTCCCTGCTGGAGATGGAGGAGAAGGCTGCGGTTCAAGCACTGGACAACCTAATTGAGACTAACTGTGTCCTCCTCAAAGACATTGAGGTCCATCTCAATGAAGGGATGACGGACAGTGACATACAGTCTGGTGACAGGGTGAGCCTTTTATAAGCAATTGGTTGGACAGATCCATTGGTGTGGACTCTTTTGTAGGGATATTAGGGTCTGTCATCATACCCAGCTAAAAGGCTCTCAGAACTTTGGCTAATGTTCTGGGAATGTTCTTTATAAGTTTATAAGTTATGAACAAACAGTCTTCCAGTACAAGTATTTATACATTGTTCATGGAATGTTTTTTTCTTTTTCTGAAAACCTTTAGTTGGACTTATGTCTAACATTTTTTTAAATGTATCTACTTGTTGTAGAACGTTCTTGTAATATTTTCAAAATTATAAAATTAAATGTTCCCTGAAAGTTCATATAACCAAGAAAATATTTTTGAAAACACTTAAGGGAATATTTTTAGCTAAAATTAACTTGGGGAATGTTATGGGAATGTTAGCAAAACATTCTTAGAAAATATATTTTGTTAGCTGGGTATGACAATATCATACTAAACAGCAAAATAATTCAAATGACCAACAATACATGGCGAAACCTACCATCCCTGCAACATAATACATTCTCACTGTAATTCTGCCTCTCTCTCTCTCTTTCATAGGTCACAATGTATGAGGACAGGTATGTATATTTAGAACCGCACAGATTGTCACCATGTCTGGCATGCTAGATGACTCATCTGCAAAGGCTTTATTGTTGTAAAGATCATGTTTGACATCCATTTCAAGCAAAGGTTTATTTAATGTGAAACACGGCTTAGCATCCTGGAAAAAAAAATCGTATTCTCTTGAATTAAAGTTTTCATTCTATTACTGGATGGGCTCATTGAATGAGTTTACATGCACAAGAATATTCTGATACCATACAGAAATTAGGGTAACACTTTATTTTACGACCCGCAAACAACTGCGTAAGTAAACCGAAATTAAGGTGTACGTTTCTGTATTTCCGTGTATTATAGCGTTATAGCGTACTTCCGTGTAGGTATAAGGGAACAATATGTTAAGTTTTGGGTAATAAAGGCCTGTAAACAACCTGTAAATAACTTCGTACGTAAATCGAAATTATGGTGTACGTTTCTGTAATTATAGTGTACCTCCGTGTAGGTATAAGGGAATATGTTAAGTTTTGGGTAGGCTAATAAAGGGGTAACAAGCAGATATACAAGCAAATGCTTTATAATGTAATTATTTTAAAACTAACAGGTACCTATTATGTTAATATAATATATTATTCCAGGCAAAAATTGTACGTCTGTTGTATATAAAAGTTATCATCACATTTCTGGCAAAATATGTTCTTGTGCAATTTTACAGGGTAATTTTTAATTGACATCTGTGGGTTGAAAATGAAACGTGTATGGCTGTATGTAAGCACAGTATGATAAAAAATGAATTTATTGGCTTTTCTTACTAGATTAATTAATGTTAAATCAACCCACAGATGCCAAAATTAAATGTAAAATTGCACAAGAACATATTTTGCCAGAAATGTGATGATAACTTTTATATACAACAACAGACGTACAATTTTTGCCTGGAATATATTAACATAATAGGTAGGCCTACCTGTTAAAATAATTACATTATAAATAATTTGCTTGCATAGCTTGTTACCCCTTTATTACCCCAAACTTAACATATCGTTCCCCTATACCTACACGGAAGTACACTATAATTACAGAAATGCACACCGTAATGTCGGTTTACTTACGCAGTTGTTTGCGGGTCGTAAAATAAAGCGTTACCGAAATTAGTCATATTCTGATTATACAAGTGTATCATGTAAACACACTAAAGCAACATTTCAGCCAATTTTGCTTTCTAAAAATCTAAGAACAAGACATCTGAAATGAAGTATGCCTGTATTATTTGAGTTTTGGGTCATTTAAATTGTACACTTTACTCTCATTATTTACCATAACTGAAGAATATTTGTAATGTTATTATTATTTTATTTGTATACCAAATTAGCATATTAGAATGATTTCTGAAGGATCATGTGACATTGAAGACTGGCCACATTGCCATCACAGGAATAATTTAGGCTACATTAAAAAAAAGGAAAACATATTTTTTAATTGTCATAATATTTCACAATATTACTGTAGTTACTGCATTTTTTTTATCATATAAATGCAGTCTTGGTGAGCATAAGAGAATTCTTACTGACAAAGAAAAAAATCTTACTGACTTTTGAATGGCAATGCCAAACAAAAGGCAATTCTTGGTTGTATTGTATTAGATATAAGACTAGATAAAATTCAGTGTAACATGGCAAGAACGAACATGTCTAGTATTTCTAGAAGATAATAGAATTCTGTCTAACCAGAATCTGAAACTTAAACTGAAAATGATACTGATTTAAACATGGTCATTATCTCAGACTTATTCTGGATAATATGTTATTTGGTGACAATCCATCCAATTCATATAAAGGACTTAACCTTAAAGGGTTAGTTCACCCAAAAATGAAAATTAAGTCATAAATTACTCACCCTCATGTTCCAACCCCGTAATACCTTCGTTCATCTTCGGAACTCAAATGAAAATATTTTTGATTAAATCTGAGAGCTGGATCACTCCTCCATATAGGCTTCTAAGGGATTGAAACTTGACAGCCCGGAAAAGTCATTAAAGACATCGTTAAATTAGTCCAAATGACTACAGTGGATATATCTTAAGTTTATCAAGCCCCGGGAATACTTTTTGAGCGCAAAAAAACAAACAAAAATAACGACTATTCAAGTATTCATTTCCACCTCTGTCGGCCTCGAGATTTCACTTAGTATAATTGGCTTCTGGTTGAACGTCACACGCATCACACACATGACCAGCGTCGGCCAATAGTGAGCCTACGTGTGACGTACAACAAAGAAGCATTACGCTGTTACACTACGTGAAATCTCGAGGCCGACAGAGGTGGAAATTAATACTTCAGTAAAGTCGTTATTTTTGTTTTTTGTTTTTTTTTGCGCTCAAAAAGTATTCTCGTCGCTTGATAAACTTAAGATCTAGCCACTGTAGTCATTTGGACTAATTTAACGATGTCTTTAATGACTTTTCGGGGCTGTCAGGTTTCAATCCCTTAGAAGCCTATGGAAGAGTGATCCAGCTCTCAGTTTTAATCAAAAATATCTTAATTTGTGTTCCGAAGATGAACAAAAGTCTTACAGGGTTGGAACAACATGAGTGAGTAATTACTGACAGAATTTTCATTTTTGGGTGAACCAACCCTTTAATCTAATTAACCCTCAAATAACCCTCTTTTATATAATGTGTTATATGGTGCTGATATAATGTGAATACACTTTTGTTGGCAGGGTGCTGGAATTGCTAACAGCAACAAACCCTGGTCTCATAAAACTTGACGAGGCAAAATCAGATCAGCTACTGGGTCTCACCAACAATTTACTACTGTTTATTCGCTCCCAGGTCCCCATTGCCAAGAGGCTGCTGAAGAGCTGTGAGTTATTGTGCAATAACCCATAAAATTGTTTATCTCTTGCAGGGATGACTTGCACCGAATGAATGTTACTTTTTTTTAGCTCACTGACAAACAAATTACAGTAGGCCTATAGGTTATTTTAAACCTATTTAAACCTTAACTTGTATATTTCTGAGTCTAGTTTTAAACCTATCTTCATTTCGCAGATTCCTCAGGAGTGGTCCTGGATCCTTCCACTGCCCATCCACAGCTGATTATTTCATCTGAGGGGGACTGTGCCACTTTCACAGATGTATGGCAGGATGTCCCTGAGCACGAGGGCCGCTTTGACACCACCCTTAACGTCTTGAGCGTCCAGTGTTGGGACTCTGACCGCCATTACTGGGAGGTAGATGTGAGTGGAAAGATCTACTGGGAACTTGGTCTTACCTACCAATCCATCCCAAGAAAAGGGCAAAAGGAGGACTGCTGGTTGGGCCGGCATGCTGAATCTTGGTGTCTGGAGTACTTTGATGGAGACTACACTGCCTGGCATGGAGGTATTGCTCATCCTTTGCCCATTTCCTCATGCTTTCAACGGATAGGGATCTTCTGCAGCTTTCCTGGAGGTCTGGTGACATTTTTAGGGGTGGATAGCATGACAGCGCTGTACTCATTCTGTGCTGGGGCTTTCACAGACTCTCTACACCTTGCTGTTTGTCCAGGACATGATCTTCATGGGACAAACTCAAAACCTATGAAGATCTGTCAATCCTAACCATCTTTGAAAATTCATAGCATTTAAGTAACATTTTAAGTACAATTCACCAAGGTTTAGTTGACAAAAACAGTAACTATTATAGGAAATATTATTACAGTTTAAAATAACTATGTTATATTTGAATATATTTTATTTCTGTGATGGTAAAAATGAATTTGCAGCATCATTACTCGTCTTCAGTGTCACATGATCCTTCAGAAATTATTCTAATATGCTGATTTGGTGCTTCAAGAAACATTTCTTATTAATATAAAATTGGAAAACAGTCGTACTGCTTAATATTTTGGTAGAAGCCATGATATATCATTAGAATCTAGATAGAAGATAAAAAATGTTTTTTTACATAAATGTCTTTATTGCCATCAATTGAATGCACCCCTTCTGAAAAGTATTAAAAAAAATAACTGACCACAAACTTTTGAATGGTAGTATATCTAGTCAAAGCAAGAAACACTTCTTGTTGGTGCTTGCCAGCTATACGGACACTAGAAATGAATATTAAGGACACATTAAATTGGTCAAAAGTCTGGTCACAATGTCTGATATTGTGTATTTTAAGTATGTATCCCCATGAAGAGACAAGGTTTTATTAATTCATCAAAATAATCATCTAAAACTCTACAATAAAAATGTGTGCAAAGCACTACTAGTAGATCAGAGTACATGACAAAAATCCCGTTGTGGTTGTGGTTAATCTTTAATGGACATGCTACTGGCTCCCAGCAGTTTTTTTATCGATCCAGTCCAAGTATTTAAGGATTCTGGTATAAACACCAGGCTTGTTCTTCTCTCCACAGCTGTCTCCCCAGCTCACTATACCATAGACATAGTGTATTTGATCCTTCTGACAGGTGAGAGGCCCACCAGAGTCACCCTGTCAGAAAGAGATAAATACTGACATCTGACAACAAAATAATTACTTTGTAGTCATTTTTACTCTTCTTTCCATGTTCAAAATGTCATTCTGGGTACAGAAGCACCAGCCCCTTTCAATATCTGTAAACCACATTATACAGTTAAAATGATGACCTACCTGACAGGAGTCCACTCCTCCCTTGAGATAGCCGGCACAAAACATGCCGTCATCCAGCAAAGCCGAATATACTTTATTGCTTGAGCAAGCCTCCTGAGAAATCAGCAAAACCTGTGCATCAAGTAAATGCATGGAGCCATACTCTGCTACATACAGGAAGGGAAAGAGAACAGATTTAGTCTTTTCATCGATGAACCTTCAACACAAACTGAAAAATAGACATAAGGAGATGTACACGTCTCTGTGGCTCCCCATCCTGAAATGCTGCATTCTGCTCCATCTGCAAAAGGTTCTCTGGGCAAGCAGGCAACTTTCACAAACTGGGTTTCCTTAGCACATTCTCCATTAGTAGCTTTCAGTTTTAATAGAGCTGCATCACAGGAAAGAATGAAAATTAGAAATACAAGAAAATAAAAACATTATAGACCTTTTATTTTAATCACCAAATAGCCAGATTAATTGCTTAAAATTGCAACAATATTAATAACACAAGTGAACATTATCAATATTAACTTTTTGAGGTCTTTTGTTTTGAAGTTCTTATTATTGTCTGGCTTTTATTTTGAAGATCTTGTGTGTTTATAGCTTATCTTTATTAGTTTCCCTGTCTTTCTTGAAATTTTGCCTAAATAAATATCTAGTACAATAAAGGGGTGTTGATGGACTCAATCTGTTCCATCTACTGTATGTTTTGATCATCTTTCTGAATCTAATCCGGGAGAAGTCTTTGACAAAAACACGAGTTTCTCAGCTTGTTTTGTTCAAAATGTTACTTTTTTTTTTAAATGAAACTTACATTCAAATAATGATAAAAAATAAAAGATGGATGAAGCTAGAATAAAATGGTATTTTTGTTTAAAAACAGGGGCTCAGCTCTTTATTTTGATTTATATCATGTTCAGATATTCATACAACAAAATATTCTGGGAGCCATGAAAGTTTTGTGAAAAAATTAAAAAAAACACTGATGGGCAAAAAGTTAAGACCCTGTTTATTCGTGCATATAATTGTCAACAATACACACCAATATCATTGTAGACGACATCAGGAGTTTCCCTGTACTTCTCATGGATGATAGCGTCCTCCACCAGCACAGTCTGGTCTGTTGGCTCCTTTTGTACTAGATTTAATCCTCCCAATACAACACTGTAATCATGCTTTTTATCACTGTACACACAACAAAAGGAAATAAAACTAAGCCATGGTTCAGAATAACAACGACAAAAAAAGAGTAAATTTCAGACTTCAGATGTAAAGATTTCTCCACATTGTACAATTTAATATTGAGAGCTCATCAATTCATTGATTTAGGATGACACTAAGACAATTTATAATGATAACTGGTAATTAAATGCAGTGAAATATGAACTAAAGCAGTTAACATTTATCATGGATTGAAAAAGCAAGGATGGGGCAAAAATAACATGATTTTACGTTTACACAATGCTGTCCAACTAACACTCACCCATTATGTGATTTGGAGAAAAGCACACATACCACCGAAAAAGCAAACCAGACAGCAGACAAATTACCTTGTTTAAAGTTTGTGTAACCTTGTCATTTTGCACACATTCAAAGCAACTTTGTCAGGTGCACAAAGGTGATTGCTTGTCAGATTCAAAGCCGTTCAGATCTAACCATTATCTAGTCTGTTTGATTCCTTGATATGGTTTGTCACCATTTTTCTGTGATCATTGGGTGAATTTTACTTTAATATTGTACTAAAGACCATACTTACACACAGTGGGCTGCAGTCAGCACCCAACAATGCTTGATAAGGGTGCCTCCACAGATGTGTCTGTAGCCTTGGACGGATCCTTTAGGTTTGATCTGCACTGATACTTGCCATGGATGGGCTCCAGGAATAGCTTTAAGACCCCCATAAATCCGGTTTAGTTGTTTTTTGGGCTCCGGTTTTCCACAGGTAAGAAAACTCTTTGGTACAGTAGTATTCTTAGTTGGTGTGGTTGGTGGGACAGCGGTAGTGATTATTTGGGCTGAACTGGTGCTCTCTTTGGTTATGCTGGCATCTGGTAGGTGACATTTTTGGAAAGGATTTGTAACGATTCAGAGTGTGATATTACTACTATAAAACAGTGAAGTAAACACTCCGCCACAAAAATAGTTCCAAACAAAGCCACAGCAGAATCAACATCTGCGAGTCTCTGGGCAACACACAGCAGGGTGTTTTGTTTCTATATGAAGGTGCGTTCACGCTAATTACCATTGTTTAGGGAAATTTCGTGGACAATATTTAAGTAGGAATCTGCGTGATTGGGAGTTTTGAGTGTAAGGGCGAAGAAGTTCCCCAAACAGTTCTCTCATGTTCAAATTGGTCATGTGAATACGCCACATTGACAGCAAAATGCTTGGTTTGAAATTGAAAGTGACTTCTGAGCTGTGCTCAATCCATCACTACGCTCAATCCATCACTACTATTGACCGTTGTTAAAGGGATAGTTCACCCAAAAATTTAAATTCTGTCATCATTTACTCACCCTAAAATTGTTCCAAACCTGTATGAATTTCTTTCTTCTGCTGAACACAAAAGAATATATTTTGAAGAATATGGGTAACCAAACAGGCCCAGGACCCCATTAACTTCCGGGGAAAAAAATACTACGGAAGTCAATGGGGCCCATCAACTGTTTGGTGACAGACATTCTTCAAAATATATTTTTTGTTGTTCAACAGAAGAAAGAAATTCATACAGGTTTGAAACAAGAGAGTGAGTAAAGGATGACAGAATTTCCATTTTTGGGTGAACTATCCCTTTATGGCATTGCTATGTGGTTCCTAGGATGTTGCAGATAATATTATTATTAATAATAATACGCTTAAATAGCTAGTAGATCAGTATTTTACTTGGTAAAGCCAACAATGATCATAATTTAAAAGGCAGATTTGTATGTTGTTAAAGACATGAAGTTGATTCAATGTACAACTCTCATTAAATAATCACAAGGATGTTGCTAATGTGACAATGTTGTGAAATCAGTTTAATGGATAATAGGTTTTTTTAAACGAATAAAAAATCTGAAAAATCCCTTCCACAAATCAATGGAAACTAAAAAGACACAATGCTGTTTGACTTTATCAGTACTCTTGGAATGTCACTCAGCCAATCAAATATTTTTTTTAAAAATATTATCTTGTATTCTTGATTCAAAGCCTCAATAGAACACAACTAATCACTATGATAATGCTTTGTCATCAGACTTACTTAGACATGGCGCGTGGCTAACGATGAGGAAGTCTTACCTGTCTTAGCTGGTATGGTTGGTTGGAGAGTAGTTACTGGTATATGTGTGAATGCAGCTGTGGTGGGTTGAGCTTTAGTGGTGGTGGTGGTCACCATTTTTTGCGTAGTTGTTGCTATGGAAAAAAGTACAACATATGAGTAATAGCTGAATGAGTGGCAAAACTAAAGTGGGAAAATTTTGATGCAGATTTAGAGATGTTATGTCATGTAACTTAATACATCTGCTGGGTCAGGGAGGGTTCAAAGATAAGACTACTGATTTATTAAGTCAAGTGACTCTGAAGGCCATAGAATTGCTGTATGTTAGTATTGTTGAGTTGGAGCTCTTGATAGAAAAACATCAATATAATCAATGATTATAAACCACACTGTTATTTTATTATCAATCTTACCAGGTGTGGGACATTTTCTGACAGAACAATAAACCCATCGAAGTTTCTTGTTCTTCTTTATAAAGCACCATGGTTTCTTATCTCCATCAGGGTTTCTGTGATACAGAGGGATAGGATTTGCATTTGAGAGTACAATGATTACAAGTCTGTTGCTGATCTAGCCCATTTTTGATTTTGAAAAATGTAAATCAAAAAAGGTTTTCCCATAAAATGAATGCCCTATTTATAGGTCACAAGTTAAATATGTAAATCTCTGGCTTTTTGTCCCCCATGTGTTTTTAACCTGCAGAAGTTATGCTGTCCCAGGCCTTCACTAGATGCAAAAAAAGTTGAAGGAAACAATCCTTTATCCAGAATGAACTCAGAGTTCCAGTCAAGACAATCGTCCCCCTCTTCAGTCTCTGACACCTTTCCTCTGTATGACTGTCCATCCCCCTCATAGCAGTCATTCGGGTCTGAGGATAGTCACAGCACACTATAGTTGTGTGTTCATGTTGGAATAAACCATAAAACAGGAAATGATATCACAGAAAAGACCCTTCTAGATTCTAATAACAATGTGCCAAAGTAAGTCTTGGTTCAGATTCATGTGTCACATGGTATAAAATCTAGAAAAACTGGCATTCGTGATTTAAAAGATAATAATAATAATAATAATAATAATACATTTTTTACCTTGAAAAATAAGTTTGAAAACCTTTTACAATAATAATTGTGCAAACTCATATTTATTCAAGGTGTCAAATAAAGTTTTGTTTTAACTAGACATCTTTTGACACATTTGAAGTCAGTAAATAATTTTTGTAAAAATTCTAAGAAATTGGCACATTTTTAAATGTGCAATTTATGTCTTAAAGATCTTTTTTTATAATGACCAATATAAGAACGATTTATAATATATATATATTGGCTATATATAATATAAAATGCTCATCAATTTTATTTTTTAATATTTAATATTTCACATTTAATATTTCCTATAGTTATTTATGTTTGAAACACCAAAAAAGTTGTCTTTTTAATTAACTTGCATTACATTTCTAAAACATGTCATAGGTCATTAATTCAGAATCTTTTAGACTCAGAAATTAATCTAAAGAGAGAAATGTAACGTCATGGCAGAATATATACTCACCGACTTGACAGTAATGTCCACTGAATCCATCTGGGCAGACGCATTCAAAATCACCCTCTTCTGAAACACATCTGCCCTTATTCTGACAAGGGTTTGGTGAACATGGAATGGCTAGACAAAAATAAATGAATCATAAATCGACAAGTAAGAAATATGATTTAGTTGTAGTAATTTTTTGTCTGAGCTTTCTAAAACCAAATCTGAAAAGCTAAAGTCTGTTGTTGAGTAATTCTGGCTTAGTGCAGCATGAGTTCAGTGCCCTAAGTCTTACGTGTTTCGCAGTTTGGAGGTGCAAATGGTGGAAAACACTTGCACTTATAGTAGGGAGGAGATGAAGTGAGAAGACACAGTCCTGTCCCACATATTCCTTTTTTACAAACCCTTACCCCTAAAACAAACATCAAAAGCTTCTCATAATGACTATTAAAAAAGTATTTGTATTTATTGGTTATTTTATATATGTACATTGCAGTATATTATGTTATATAGTGTATATATTATGTTATATATTGCAGGTGGTGTGAAGTGAGCTCTTACCTCTTTGGCACCTTCTACCTACAAACTGCTTGGGACATTTGCATTTGAATTTATCTCTTTTTTCCTCACATACCCCGCCATTCAGGCATGGATTTGGACTGCATTTTCCTGAATTACCCAAGGGGGAAACATTTATTTGATCACAGTTTTGGTGATTTCAGTTTGGTATAACATTTCTAACATTATTTTTTGGTTTGTATGTGATTGGACCGTATTTGTTCATATGTACACTACCGTTCAAAAGTTTGGGGCCGGTTTATGAAAGAAGACTTTTCTGCTCACCAAGGCAGCATTTATTTGATCAAAAATACAGTAAAAAAAATTCAAAAAATTCAATTACTTTTCTATTTTAATATATTGTAATTTATTCCTGTGATGGCAAAGCTGGATTTTCAGCATCATTACTCTTCAGTGTCACATGATCCTTCAGAAAATCATTCTAATTTGTTGATTTGGTGCTTTAAAAAAATGTCTTATTATATATGTTAAAAACTGTTTGATGTATAGAACGTTCTAAATAACAGCATTTATTCGAAATAGAAATCTTTTGTGACATTAAATGTCTCTACTGTCAATTTTGATCAATTGAATGCGCCCTTGCTTAATAAAAGTACTAACTTTTGAACGGCAGTATAAACAATACGAGGAAAAAATATGTTTAATCATACCTTTGAGGTTTTGAAGCTCAAACAGCCAATCGTTGGCATCGTCATCATCATCATCGTCTGAGGTGTCAAACTCAGCCTTCAGGTCTGATATCATAAGTTGCATATAGAACATTTGCAAAGATTTATATGCATGTATTACATTTCAACCCAAAAGCTGACTACTTACCCTCCAATCTTCCTTTGCCTCTCTTTCCAGGATGTTTACCATGTCCAGGTCCAGGTCTCCCATGTTTATCATGGTGCCCATGTCTACGTTCAGCATGCTTATCATGTTCTTCATGTTTCTTATTTTTCAACTAATGAGAGGTGAGAAACTTGCTCAGAAAATGCATTCTTTTATCAAGTTCAGCTTAATGTGATTCATATTTGGTATTCAAATATTAGAGAATATAAATAAAAACAGGGTTAGGCCTACTAGGCAAAGGTTTGATTTTGACCATCGGATGTCATATGTCAGTAGACGATGCTAGAGATGATTTTAAAATGTGCGGTTTATTAATTAATCCGTACGATCTTACTTTCATGTTGAGGAAATACAAACTGGAAGGCAGAACACAATGAGTGTAACGTTAGCGCTGAAAAGGGCAAGGAGTAGCTACATTTAAGCTTGTTAGCTGTCAGTTTTCCGTTAGCATTATACTTTGTTAATCATCATAAATTAGGCATCATTCGAGTGCTTTTTGCGTGATACCACCTTCAAATTTGGAACAAAACTTGGTTAGACATATGGCTTTGATTTTCCAGCAATTTAGAGTCTAAATTATTGTGTAAATTAGCCTATATGTAATATTAGTTCAGTACATTTGCTTTAAAGTAAACTTTAACTTCTACAACTTTTTTTACACATTAATTTTTTGATGCTGCTTTCACTTCTGCAATAAAAAGTGTCTTCTTTTAAAAGAGAACAACCGTAGCAGGTCTGTATTCCAAAGGATTCATGAATTACAGCCATTTAATTTTAGATCTATGCTCAAACAGGTTAAGATTAACACAAGTCTGGTGTTGACCGTTATCGTATAGTAAGGTAGTGAATCTATGATATATCAATATATAATTGTTCATACGCACCTGTGCAGGGATAATGACAGCACATAAAAAGAGGAGAAGCAGCCACAGCTTGAGATTCATGTTGGCCGTTGGTCTCTGGAGTGACACACTGCAAACCTACACTGAGTCTTACAGTGTATGGTATTACAGTGTAAGGTCAGTGTCCTGTGAGTGTGTGGGTGTGTGCCTGTCTGTGTTCATGTATATACAAGTATGTGTGAGGGGTTAACAGGTGTATGCATGTGAGGATCTGAGGGTCTGTGCAACAGACATAAGTCAAACCACTTATTTATGTACTATTTCAAAAGTTTTATCTTCAGTTTACCTATTGAGTGCAGCATGTACAATCTGCTACAATTCTTTGGTCATTAAATTAAACTATTATCTATACTTCTTTAATATTTAAAAATATGTGAAAATAAAGTGGTTCTGAATAATTCAATAAGCAGCGAATGTATCGACAAAATGTCCTGCCGAGAATGTTTCTGGATTAATGGATAGTCTGGCAGTTTACAGATCATATTGACAAAGCAGAACACTGTTTATTTCATTGCAGACTTTGTCCGAAGTGTGGATTGTGAGAGGTCATGCACGCAGAAGAGGAACGATATCAGGATAAATAAAAAGGTAAAAGGCAAAAAGTAAAATATAAATATATAAAAGGCCTCACAAGAAATACAAATGTTTTTTGTATGGCTATTAGTCCAAATTTGTTTGAACTTTAAGCCATTTTTGTATTAGTGCACTCCCAAAATATGGGGATAAAAATATAGGCGCCAATACTAATTCCATATAAGGAAACATTAGTTCCATTTACCTGCAATAGGTATGTCGTAGCTGGGAATGACATCTCACCTGAGTTGACCGCGTTTCAGTAAACAAGTCAGAAAACTAAGATGGACTTGTCCAGGCAAAACTTTGTTGTGCTTAATTTTTCCAAAATACAAACACATTAAAAGTGGTATTTTGCAAAGATAATGCAGAAGAGTTATGTTCACAAATAGAGGTCAGATAGTATAGCCTACTGTGTGGACCACTGAGTTTATTGAGATAAAAACAAACAGAAATGCTAATAAACAACATATTACTAGTGTTTCACTATGGCTGATGCTCTGAAAAAGCCATATTGGATTTTTGCACTCCCCCCGAGTTTCCCAGTCGCAAATGTATACTTTTAGGTGGCGTTCCAGTTAAAAGTTCCTACGGGGCCTAGGAATTTCCCACGTCTAAAAACAAATGGAATGCACCATTACTATATTACTCTGGCCTCTTGTTTGCTTCTGACTAGCAAAAGCAAGTTAAAAAATCTTCTATTCTACTTAAAACAGTCGCAGACCTTCAATATGCAACTCAAAATGCCTCATTCTACTTCATTAAGAGTTAACAGACAAAAAAAGTCTAATTTCTTTCTTTTACATGTAGTAAAAGTAACAAATCCTCAAAGTACCAAATGTCAAAATATTCTTTGTAACCTGTCTATTTTAATTCTAGTCCCATGTGTGTTAAAAGTAGTTTAGTGCGTCTACAGCACCTTCTGTATCTGATCACAAGAGGGCACTAGAATATCTCTTTTCCCCATTTGATGCACGTTACCATACTCACTCAACTACAGCTTTTTAAAGTATAATTTCCATAACAAAAAACTAAGAGGATGATTCTACGAATGTAACATTTTACAGCTAAAATTCTAAATGAATATTGAGATTTTTGTAAAGGTAGCCAAAGTAGAATATAGACTTGAATCACTGTAACATAGGCTATTTTCTCAGTGGAAAAAAGTGTAGGCCTATTTCTAAACAAATTATACGGCATCTATCGATCTTTTTAAACTCCTGCCATTTGTAATGTATAGCAACACACATAAACAAACACTCTGCCTTTTCTTCTGTGTTGTTTTCAGAGCAATCTCCAGCTGCCTCTAATTTGTGCATCAGTCACATGATAAAGGCTATGATGAAATAGTGAAAGCTAACCCGTTCGTTGTATTTCTGTTATTGGCCAATGGACGATTGTGTAGGTCTGGTGATGTGAAGTATGTTTGTTTAATCTGGGTTACCATTTTCCAAATGTAGGTTTAGTTATAATAAAAAATAAACAAACAAATCATAAGTAAATAATAATTGTTATTTATTAAGTACAGTCCTCACAGTGTTACAGTGTTCTATTCTGTAGCTGTACTGGAGTCAGGACAGATGGTCGGCTCTATTGCGTAATCTGTTTCTGCTATAAATCGTTTACAGAATGTGATATCGCATGTTTATCCTCCTCGTCAGTGTTCCACAATCACTTTCATTGCAGGTGCTTAGGCTGATGTATTCATGACCTACTTCAAGTTATCCTCGAGGGAAAATGGAAAACACAGCAAAATAAACCAAAACGCTCTCATGGGCCTTGTACTTTAAAATTAGACACATTTAATAATCCTTAAGATTGACAAGCCATTTCAGTTTCTTTTTAATTAACTTCGTGAAGAATATGTACTGATGCTTGGTTTGCTGTCATTTATCAATGTTTTTACACATGCTCATGACTTGCTTCAACATGAAAATTTGCTGAATGTCATAAAATCTGGCAAATATTTAAATGGCAATTCTTATTATAGCAACCCATAAAACCTAGTTTTGCTTCCCATGCCCCAATCAACCTCGATTATGTCCCTTTTGAGTGGGGCAATCGGGTTACATAAAGTGGTACAAATTTGGCGAATATCAAAGTCCCCCATGACTTTCTGTTTTCTTTGGTTTCTATCAACAGAGCCAATCTAATTTTCCTGAGAGAGAAAGAGCAGTTCTCCTGAGTGAGATCATTTTATTTCTCTCCCGCTGCGAGTGTGCAGTGTATGGCTGTGTATGGCCCTCTGAGAATGTTGTTGACATCTTACCCAGATGATACATCTTTATTTGTCTATAGCATATACAGTCATTTTCTATTGTCTTATGTAATTGTCACAAATGATTCCATGCACGGTGCATTTGGATATATTTCAGTTTCACCAGAGTAAAGGAACGGCGTGGAAATGTTCATGTCGTTTCACAGATAAACAATCCATGGCTTAATGCTTTATTGGGAATAGTGGCGTATATATTTATTGTGACGTATATCTAAGTGAAGCTGCTTCTCGAACAAGAAAAAATGTAGGGCAAGACTTGTCTATCGGGTATTGATTGGATGGTTGGGGTTTGCTATTGCTGTGATCTCATGTGAGTGACTGACAGGTCGTCCCGCCCTGCAACATTACATCAGAGAAAAGAAGAGATGTCGCTGCAAGAGGGAGGAGAAGTTATGCTGCGTTCACAGCATTTCATAATTACCGTAAATAAAGCTCTGTGTACTTGTCATACACTGGTCGGTCTGCACAGCACCGCTTCAAGTCGAACACACCTTTAATCTGCAGTGTTCAGGTGGTAAAGCGGTGGTACAAGACGTAGATCTCTGAAAATTGCATGTTGTAGGCTAATTACAAGTTCTTATATAGCATGTGAAGGAATTTTACAGTTCAAAATCATTACGGTAATTACAACATGGCATGAATTTTGATTAAAGATTACGAGGACACTTTAAAAGCAAAATAATGATGTGCACAGATAAATAATTTCGAATACTACAATATTAAAGAAGAATGGCCAGTTTTTGTATCATGGTGACTTCAAAGCTAAATATATATTTCAAGAAACAAAAAATATAAAAATGATAAAAGTATAACAAAATGACAATTTTTTTATGTAAATAAAAAATAAAAGCTAATATAAAATATAAATAAGTAATATAATAGCAAGAGAAAACTACGTTCGTTATGTTGAGATCATGAAAAAATTCTTTCTTTCTTTCTTTCTTTCTTTATTGTATTTATATAGCACAATTTATTGCAACTGCAGTTGCACCAATGTGCTTTCCAGCGATAACAAATAAAAAGTAAATACATAGACATCACAAAAAAAACAACGAACAACAACAAAAAGATTTAGGCTCAACGATCAGAGGAATTAAAAGCCTGAGTTAATAGGTGGGTTTTTAATAATGATTTAAAACTGGAAATAGTCTGAGCCAATCTAATGTGAATGGGTAACAGATTCCAAAGTTTCGGAGCAGCGATCGAGAAAGCACGATCCCCCCTATGTTTAAATCTGGATCTGGGGATCGTTAAGAGAAACTGATCAGAGGACCGTAGGGATCTATTTGAAGTATAACGTTTCACTAAAGAATCAAAGTAAGTGGGTGCCAGACCATTTAAGGATTTAAAAACAAACATTAAAAGTTTATATTCTATACGGAAACGGATCGGCAACCATTGAAGAGAGTACAAGATTGGAGTAATGTGCTCACGCTTTTTTGTACCTGTCAGTAACCTAGCGGCCGCATTTAGGACTGTCTGCAAACGCCCCAACGCTGTCTGGCTAATTCCTGTGTAGAGAGTGTTACAATAATCAAGTCGTGAAAAAATAAAAGCATGAATCACTTTCTCAAGGTCATTAAATGAAAGAAAGCTCTTTACCTTGGATTTACCTTGGAAAATTATTGACTAGCCCCATCTTTTGTATTCCGTAGAAGAAAGAATGTTCTGAATCATAAGGGCGAGTAGCTAAATGATGACAGAATTGTAATTTTTGGGTGGAGTATTCCTTTATTTTATGACCTTGACCAAAAAAAACATTGTCTCTTAGAACTTCGGTACCTTGCCTATATACATATAATGTACAGACCACAACTTTGATGACACGCAAGACGCGCGCAGTTCTGGACAAATTAATAGAGCACTGTCACTTTAAATGTTTAACTACTAGGAGTTTCCCTTCCTACTATGAGAAAGGACTGGCTCTTGAATATTAATAGACACGTGACCGATTGGGCGCGCCAGGAAAGTTACCAATCAACGTCAGCGTAATCTATTTAATATTCATAAGCCCAACCTTTTCCGTAGTAAGATTCGTCATTGGCTCTGAGCTCAGCTGGAGCACCAGTAGGGAAGGGAACTGCACATTGTTTTGGATAGCAGTTGAGCTGTCATTCCCCTCCGAGTGCATCTCTGAGAGAAACAAAGGCGAAGCGACAACAACAGCACGACTTATTGTTCGGAAACTCATGCTCAAATAATGCAGTTATTTTTGCGACTATGTTGGGACAGTTTACGAACATAACTGCACATCTTTGTGTCGCTATTTCTGGAACGATATAAATGATATAGTTTGGGCTTTTTTTTGGAATAACGCGCTGCGTACAACGTCGAGAACAGACTGGAAAAAGTTCCGTTACATATTGGTTACTAAATTCCTGCGTGGTGGCAATGACAACAAACTGCACATTGTAGCAAAACCATGAGTGTTTCTCTGCTCTGTAAAGAATTCAGATTTAAAAACCTGAAGTCTAATGAAGACTGTAACCTTATCTCTATGCTTAGATCAGAGGAGAACGGGATGATGGATTTTGGTAGAAGAATGTCTCCAGCCTTCTCCACGAGGTGTTTCCTATTTAGGACTGAGCTCAGGACGTACCTTTTCACGTTTGTGATGTTTTACCTGTTAATATGCACTGAAGGATCTTATTCCAAAACCTGTGATAACTGCATCTTTGGAAGATGTATCAATGGAACTTGCGTCTGTGACCAGGGATGGGCTGGAGATCAATGTCAACATTGCCAAGGGAAATTCAAGTGAGTAACGCTTTTGCCTCCGGGTAACAGGTTCATTGTTTGCAAACAACGTTTACATGTGGCGTTAACAGTAGGCTACATTAAGGCCAGTTACAAGAGTGTGGAACTCGAAAAGCGTTTCCCTTCTTTCTTGGGTAAATGTTTGCCTTACTGTTATTATCAGCGCAAAGGCCAGAAATAAGCGTTTTCGTTTTTTTATCCTTGCCTGTTCTTGCATAGAGCATTCAAAAGGGAATTATAGGGATCTATTGTCCAATATAAAATATGGATATTTTATAAATTAATCCAATATAAAATGGCTGTATGATATAGCCATATAAAAAGTGCTTTTAACGGTCATGCTTAAAAGGTTCTTTATAATAGAAAAAGGTTCTTTGGGTTATTAAAATGGTTATTTTAGGAACTGTTCACTGAACGGTCTGGGGAACCAAAACGGTAATTCTAGCATTGCTGCAAAAAACAACAAAAAAACATTTTGGAACCTTTATTTTTAAGAGTGTATCATAATAGTCAGATTCTGAGCCTAGGATTCATGAAAGTTAACAATAAGTGTAACACGCGTAATGTGTTGTCAAATCAGAAGACACTGTAGAGAACTCTTCATCATGTCATATAGCCTAACTCATAAGAAATGACACATTTGTATCTATAAAATCATCAAGCATAACAGAGGGTATATTAAGATTGTGGCATCCAATCAGGTCTACAGCAAGTTGAAGTTTCCTTTTGCAGAAATGAAACTCTTTTGACTGAACCATAGTAAAAATAAATCACTAAAGAAATCTCATTTTAATTCTCTGAGACACCAATGAGATATATGGAGAGCAATTTGAGACCTTGGTTTTGTGTAAGTCTCCTGCCTCTCAGATATTTCTCTAAGAAACCAACCAGAGTAATCTAATCTCTCATAATAATTGCAAAAGAGTCTTATTAATATCTTAATATCAGAAACTTTACAGATTTGCTCAGAAAACCTGCAGTAAATAACATTTCTTATCACATTTAAGCCAAAACCAGACTGTCTGGCCAATTCACATTACTTTTAGTGCTAAACTCTTACCACATATGTTTCATTTGTGTTTATATGTTTATAAATCAAATATAGCTGAGAACTCCTTAAAATCTCCCGATCTATGAATGAGCATCTCTGAGAATTTTATTCTCAGTGTTTTTAACTTAATGCACATTCAGTGGTTAAGTAGTTAAATTTAGAGGTATACTTACATGGGTTTCCTCGAGTTCAAATACATTGTGCTCTAGTAAGGGATAATGATGTGGTGTGCTTAAACTGGCCCTGTGACTTTGCTCTCTTTGAAGAATCGGCCATGCTGATTATGTTCAATCATGTGTAAGACATGTTATCTTTTGCAAAGGTAAAGTGGTACGTCTGGCTTTAGAGGAAGTGTGAGAACAGGTAGACTCCTATGCATTGTTTTCAGCAGCACTTTCATCAAAATGTGGGTACTCTAATGCTGTACTTTATATGTCAAAATAGTTGCTAGAACATTGTGGGCATGCAGTGTCACTCATCAGAGTGCTTTCTGGGGAGGTGAGGAGGTTATAAAGAGCTTAACTGAAGGATCTGACCTTGTATTTCCCTTATCTTTGAAAATCTCCACAATGTCTATTTCATTTCAAAATGCCTTGTAATCTGCCAGAGAAGTGCTTGTCAGTCAGAGATGTAAGGAAAAGTTCACCAAGAATGTACGCACTCTCATATTGATCCAAACTCATATAAATTTCTTTTTTACTGTGGAACACAAAAGGAGAAATTCTAAAGCTTTGTACTGAAGAGGAGTTGCATCATTTTTGTATGCAGTTACTATGGGGGATGCTTTCAAGCTTCAAAAAAGATAAGACACAAAGCCCCATAAAAATGACTTGGGTGCAATATTCTTCTTATTTTTTTATTTTTTAAGTTCTTCAATAACTTTCAGTGCAGAAAGAGACCAAAATTAAACTCGTCTTTCAATGAAAGCCTCGTCAATGCATGTCATTGTGCATGATTATTAAGTATGTACCAGTGGCGGGCCGTGCATTTCACACCTAGGCCTTCTGTCCTACCTGAATTAATAACTTTTATAGTGTAGCAGCGCAAAAACTCTCTATAATTGTTGTTTTTATTTGCACCGGCAGTTATAGGGTTAATGCAGTGAGTTCGGGAAAGGCGTTTGTGTAGGTTCTTGCGTTCCGCATACGATTATAAGTTCAGAAACGGAGCCTCCCTTATCTTGTCGTTCAATGGTTAGTCCCTTTTCAGAAGTTACAATAGTATGAATATTTGGGAAAAAAAAATGAGTTTCGATCATAATTTTTAAATAAAAATGAAGAAGAAAATCATATTCACCCCGGGGAAAAAAGCATTATACTCACCAAAACTACTGATTATCCTTATTTCTTTCCTCAATAAGACTTCAATCACAGTTGTACAGGTTATCTAACTGCGTTTCAGTTCCAATGCGTCTGTCCCGTCATATTTCTAGCATAAGTTTTATTTCGCTTTATAGTGTCTGCTCGACAGCAGCAGTGGACACAGTCACCGCAAAACATGACGATGTGTACTTTTGAACGAAATCAATGAGATCAGCGGGGCTTTTGCCTTCAAAATCATTCGTGGCATAACTTAAGTTACATTATTCTGTTTTTACCCGGACAGATCGAGCAGTGTTCCGTAGGCCTACGTTCCTCTGCGTTAAGCTCAGGCTGAATAGGGGATTTTTCCGGTAGGTTTGAACCTGCTAAGGGTCGAGGAGGGAAATAAACATTAATTTGTCGGTTGAAAAACTATTAAATCTACAGGAATATATTTTAGTGTACACAGTTCGCTACAGATGCGGATACTACCACCAGTAATAGTAGTTACGCGCTCTGAGCATCCAATCAAAGAACGAGAAAATGCAGACGTTATTGTACGCCTGCTAGATGGCCCCGCTGCAGTCAAAGCGAAATCTGATTGGCTGATTAAATCTGACTGATTATCTGATTGGTTAAAGCAACAGTTTCATTGCCATTCATTTTAAGTTACAGGCGCCCGCGCTGTCGATTCTGAAGGCCTAAAGGCAGATTTATTTGGCCATGGCAACGCATGATGGCTGAAATATGATTGGATAAAAGCTCTAACATAAAAACACACTACTGGAAGCAGCGCAACTAAGAGAAAAGCTATGAAATTAAGAGAATGAAATATTTGGAATAATTTAATACTCGTTTAATGGAAAAATATATTAAAGTGCAAGTCAGTGATTCTGATAAGTGTTTAGGCCAGCAGAGAAGGCCTTGCTGGCCCTGACGGCCCACCACTGGTATGTACAGACAGACAGATAGAAAAATAGTTCTTCTGGAATACTACATTAGTAGATAGATAGAAAAGGAAAGAATGTGTTACTCTGAAACCATTGTGAGGTAGTTTTCAATACCTAACTCTTAATTGTGAATGACTGACAGACAGATAGACAGACTGTGATGAGACCTTGTCTGGCATCACTGTTTTTACTGTTCTTACACTGTTCCTTATGCATTTTATAATATTTACGTGGGGTTTTTATGTTCCCTGTCTTAGTAGAGTAAGCATGGCCTTAAAGCGAGCGCAGACTGTATGGGAGCACTGATGTGAGCTATTAATGGAAATGTTTGTGCAAATATATGTTGGTTTAATCCTTCCTATTTATTGTATTCATTGACTTGTTTTAACTCTTGTTCTTAATCATCTTATGTACTTCATTATTAATCATGGTAAGGCATGAGTAGGCTACCTACTATGGTCCAATTTCTCCAATTAGTAAGTGGGAAAATGTGTGTATTGAAAACCGAGGAGGATTGGAGGATTGATTATGGTTTGAATGAATTTGAGCAAGGTTATTGTAGCGTTGCTTGAGCACACTGCAACTCTGGCCTCCATAATTGAAGAGTTGTGTTAGTACAGTTTAGTTTTTAGACAGTTTTTATTGATAACCTGCTTTATTTCTGATCTTAACCATATTTTATTTATTTGGTGTGATTCTACTTGTGACTGCTTGGGTCTCTATCACACAGACAGAGAAGGAAATAATGTGTTATTCTGCAACCAGTGTATTGTCATTTAGTTTGTGATTCTGAACTACTTAACCATGAATGACAGATAGAGATAAATAAATAGATAGATGGATAGACAGACAGAGAAGGAAAGAATGCGTTAATCTGAAACCAGTGTATTGTGAGGTAGTTTGTGATACCTGACTCTACTTAATTGTGAACGTCTTACCAAGGAAGGACAGGTGATGTCAGTGTTTAAAATGTGTATTATTAAGTTGCCTTCCTTATTGTGGTTTATGAAAAGTGCTATAAAAAATAAAATGAACTGACTTGGGAAAATGTACTTAAAATTTACTTTACTTTCTTGAAACATTGCAGATTAGAGTTCCTGCATGGAGATTACATGGCTTCATGCTTGACATTAATTATTTAGAAACATGTTATGCATGTCTCGCTGTAGTGGTTTGCTTTTGGAGTAAAAATGAACTAGCTGTTCTCCAGTTATAATTTATTTACTTTATCCTGGAACATACTTGGTTGTCCTGAGGGAGTCAAAAATAACTTCATAAAGATGTTTCAGAAATATTCTCCTGCTGATGGACTTTTCTGTGAGCACAGTGGGAAATCATGTAATGCCTTACTTAACGCCCCATCTTAAAAGAATAGAATAGGAAGATGATGTGAAATGTGAGTCTTGGACCTTCAGGGGTCACAGGATGGCAGAATTTGTCATACAATTGCATTTCCTCTCATTTAGACCACTAATATTGTTATGATGGAAAATTTGTGTCCGTACTATTGAAAGTGGAGCAGTAATATGAATGCAAAATGATAATCATGCTTCATATTTTATTTGCTTGTTAAAAGCATGTTGTTGCAGTTATCATCAGTGTTCTGGTCATTTAGAAAGGATAGTTACTTTTTTCAAACATAATGAAAATGCAGAATAAATGCAATAAAATGCAAAATAAACATCTAGCAATACATTTGTTGTTGGATCATAGCCTATACTATATAAACTAAATAAAGCATGATGTACAGTCACAGTATGAAAGCTAGTCTCAGACCCTGGTCAAAAGGTTAATAATTTTGATTAATGTAATAAATATATAAGCAATCTGTATCTTATATGATATTTTTGCCTGGTTTCACAGACCAGGCTTAAGCCTAGTCCCAGACTAAAATGCATGTTTGAGCTGTCTTAACTGAGACGTCTTAAAATATGCTATTGTTTTGTCTCAAGATGCACACACACAGTAATGTTTTTTTTTTCTAAGACATGTTTAAAAAAAGCTAATTCAATTAAATAATTTATTAAATAGTGTCCATATGTCCCGAAATGACCAGTTCTAAAACCATTTCATTTCACAAATGGAAAATAATTAGCCTATTGGCCTAGTTGCTGTTCATAACATTTCAAGCAACAGATAATCATGTGTGTTTCATCTGATTGTGGAGTGCAAGGTTATGATATGTATTATGTGAATGCTTGGCTAAAGAGATGTGTCTTTAATCTAGATTTAAACTGGGAGAGTGTGTGAGTGTGAGTCCTGAACATTGTCAGGAAGGCTATTCCAGAGCTTAGGAGACAAATTTGAAAATGCTCTCCCACCTTTAGTGGACTTGGATATCCTAGGTACTACCAAAACAAAAGTCAAGTATTTTGTTACCTTAAAGAGCGTGATGGATTGCAGATCAATTAAATACACAGGAGCTGAACCATTAAGGGCCTTATAAGTCAGTAGCAATACGTTGTACTCGTTTCAGAACTCAATAGGTAACCAGAGATGATAAAATTAGTTTTATGTGATCATATTTTCTTGACCTGGTAAGAACTCTTGCAGCTGCATTTTGGACTAACTGTATCTTGTTTATTTAGGATGCAGGACAACCTAATGCATTAGTAATCCAGAGGTGCGAATGCATGCATTAGCTTTTCTGCATCAGAAGCAGATAACCTGTTCTGTAGCTTAGCAATGTTTCTGAGGTGGAAGAAGGCTGTTTTTGTAACATGAAATATGATTTTCAAAAGCCGCTAATATAACCCCCAGGACCAGGTCTTTAACTTTATCTTCTAAGAGATTTTCAGGTTTTTGGTTCAATAAGTAATACCTCAGTCTTATCTGAATTTAATAGAAGAAAATTACTGGTCATCCAATATTTGATATTTTTAACAATGTCAACTTGGATAATTTAGAAATTTCATCTAGTCGTGATGAAATGTATAATATCTGGAAACCAATTTCATGTTTTTAAATAATGTTACCAAGGGGCAGCATGTATATTGAAAATCAGAGGGCCTAAAACAGACCCTTGCGGCACTTCATAATTTATTGACGTTAACTTGGATAATTCACTTTTTAAATAAACAAAATGGTCATGGTCTTATGGGTACATCTAAACCACCATAAATCCTGTCCCTGTATATCAGTGTAATTTTATAGTTGATCTATAAGTATGTCATGATCTATATTGTTAGCAGCATTAAGCAGCATTAAGCAGCATTAATATTAAGTAAAACTAATATTGAGATGCAGCCTTAGTCAGAAGAAGTAAATAATTTGTAAAGTCAAATGCAGTTTCTGTGCTATGATGCCTGAATCCTGACTGATTTTTTTTAATTTTTATAGATATGTATTTTTTTGCAGCACAACTAAGCGGACACAACTTTTAGGACTTTAAACATGTGGAAATGGAATATTTGAAATGGGTCTCTCATTTGCCAGTTCATTTTGGATCTAGTTGTGGTTTCTTAATGAAAGGCTTATTAACTGCCAGCTTGAATGGTCTTGGGATATGACCCAGAGATAGAGAGTTATTAAAGGGTTAGTTCACCCAAAAATGAAAATTATATCATAGTTTACTTACCCTCAAGTTGTTCCAAACCTCTACGTGTTTATTTGTTCTGCTGAACACAAAGGAAGATATTTGGAAGAAAACAGATTTCATTCCCCATTGACTACCATAGTAGGAAAAAATACATACTATGGTAGTCAATGGAGAATGAAATCTGTTTTCTTCCAGATATCTTCCTTTGTGTTCAGCAGAACAAATAAACACATAGAGGTTTGGAACAACTTGAGGGTAAGTAAACTATGATATAATTTTCATTTTTGGGTGAACTAACCCTTTAATATTGACAAGGGACTCTTCTGCTACAGGTAACAACTCTTACAGTAATTTAGTGGTTATTGGACCTAGTAAACATGTTGTTCGTTTAGATGTATTGATAAGTTTATTTAACTCTTCCTGTCCTATAGCTCTAAAGCACTGAAATTGTTCTCAAGGGGTGATAATTGAGGCTGAATCATAAACCGTTGTCAAAGATTGTACATTTACAATTGTATTGTCTGATGCTTTTGATTTTCTCAGTGACGAAATTCATAAAGTCACTACTGCTACTACTCCTAAACTGTGATGGAATTTTCAGTTCAGGTGACGTCTGTTTATTTGTTAATAATCTAGCCACTGTACTAAATAAAAACCTTGGATTGTTTTGTTTATTTTCTATGAGTTTGTGGAGATGCTCATCCCTAGTTGCTTTTAGAGCCTTTCCATGCGTTTATTTAAAAAAAAAAATTATAGCAGCTTTTCCTTTTTAGTACACATCAATAAGGATAAATAAATGAGTTGGTTAAAAAAAAAAAACACAACCACTAACAACACTTGTCCTTCTGTAACAAAATTGGGAGATTCATTTTTTCCATAGACCATATTTGACTTACAATGGATGAAATAAGATCCACATTTAGTGACAGCTTTTTATGCAAGCGACCAGAAAGATCTTCAAGAGGTAAATATCACCTTTACCCAAACCCTCCGGAGTAACCCAGAGGGGACAGCCTTAAATCATGCACATTAATTGTCCCACCCTTACCCAAAAAGGCTGAATATGTGGGCTGAGTCAGCTATTAATGAACCACACTCCCTCCAGCAAGGGTGTTGTATCCCAGAAGACAGAGATTTTTGCTTTGGTGTTATAAAAAAATCTAATCAGATTCTTTCAGCCAAAATTGCTCCAAAAACAATGAGTTTTCCATTCCTGTAACCATATCCACCCTCATGCCTTCCTCCCATCGCTTTTTAACATAGCTGAATTTTTATTCATTAAGAAGCTACGGAAGCATAAAAGGAAGAGCTACGATATTGATGGACGAGAGAGGACCAGGCCTAATTTACCTAAGGCCTAATCCTGGCTTAATCTAAGCCATATCTGTGAAACCAGGCCATAGTGTACTATTACAATAATAATGTATTAAAACAATAAACAACAAACTTGTCTGTTTTTGTTGTGCTTGATGCTTGTCAAGTAATTTAGTCATTATGTGTGTTTACATAAAGAGTCATGTAGTTATGTTGTCTCTTTTTCTGCTAGTCTTCATTGTAATTCATAGCCCTGTTGAGGGCCTTAGATGTATTTTTTATAGGGTTTTACGTGAAAGTGTGAATGGACATGCAGTGTTATGAGAAGATGGAGATGTTAGTCGGAGCACTGCAAAGTTACTCCCAGTTCTTTCATGTGAAACTGTCCTTTAGTGACAGTGTCCTTCTGCTGATCTCTCGGAGTGCGTGTTATTTATATGACCATCTGTCCATTACAGGATAAACTAATCCATCTAAAATGGGAAAAAAGCCAGAAATGGACATTCTCCAGCTGCCCCACCTTAAACTTAAACCCATACACACATTATAAGAGTTTTTGGCAGTGTGTGTGGTGTTTGACTGGGCTACTTTTTGTATGCTAATGTGTGGTCAGTTTTATTTGACCTTACATTTATGTATATATTTAATTGAATAATATAAAATCTAGTGATACTTTAATTGGACAATATTTGGAGATTTTGGAGATAAAAATATTGGCAGTGTCACCACTTGGCTGATTAATAGACGTTACACAATCCTGACAGCCCCTATTCTTATTTTATGTTTTGTCAAAGATTTTTGAATAAATTCTAATAAAATTCTGTTTTCAAATATATTTGAGCAAATATAATGTTACATTTGTGCATTTAATTGCAATTAATCTGTCAAGTCACCTTTATTTATATTGAGCTTTTTACAATACAGATTGTTTCAAAGCAGCTTTACAGAGATAACAGGAAAATAATGTTGTAATAATGTTAAATATAAAATTATATGTCCCCAACTAAGCAAGCCAAAAGCCAATGGCGACAAAGGCGAAGAAAGTTTTCCTCTGGACAACGAACCGTGTATGATTATGATTCAGGCAGCATTACAGGTCAGAGGTCAGATTGGATTGGAACATTATATTATGCAGTTCATTGATTGAAGACCGGAGTTATCACGCGCATTTGGAGACGAGTTTATTGAGGATCAGTACCGATGGCTGTCGTGTCTATGAGGCCTTCACAGAGGAGAGTCTAGTTGACACAATCTCTGCTGACACTTCAGGAATGCGTTGTGGACTCGTGTCCAGGTGCAAGTCCACCATCTGATCTGGATACGGCCCGGGTCCGGCTGATTACAGATTATACCTCGGAATAAACAGAAAGACTAAAATTAGCGTAGATGCCATTCTTTTTATGATGTAGCGAGTACATCAGGTGTTATAGGAAGTGTTCCTGGTTTTCGGCTGACCTAATTTATGCAGCCTAATAATCATTTAACTGATTTGAAAAATTGGAATGTATAGTGTTCTCTTTGTATGCAAGGTTGAAGAGATGTGTTTTTAATCTAAATTTAAACTGACAGTGTTTCTGCTTCCCCGGACAATGTTAGAAGATTGTTCCAAAGTTTAGGTGCTAAATAGGAAAAGGATCTACCGCCAGCAGTCGATTTTGATATTCTAGGTATTATCAACTGGCCGAAATTTTTAGATCGCGATAGACGTGAAGGACTATAATGCTTTAAGAGCTCGTTCAAGTACTGGGGAGCTAAACCATTTAGTGCTTTGTAAGTAATCAGCAATATTTGAAAATGTATTAGATGTTTAATAGGGAGCCAATGCAGTGTTGACAGAACCGGGCTGATATGGTCATACTTCCTGGTTCTATTAAGAACTCTAGCTGCTGCGTTTTGGACCAGCTGTAGTTTGTTTATTAAGCGTGCAGGCAGGGCAACCACAATAGGATTACAATAATCTATCCTTGATGTCATGAACTAATTGTTCTGCATTTGTCATTGAGATCATATGCCGTAATTTAGATATATTTTTAAGATGTAAAAATGCAGTTTTACAGATACAAGACACGTGACTTTCAAATGAAAGATTGGTGTCAAACCGCACACCCAGGTTCCTAACCGACGACGAGGACTTGACAGAGCTGCCATCAAGTGTTAGACAGTATTCTAGGTTATTACTTGAGGATGTTTTTGTCCAATAATTAGAATCTCTGTTTTTTCAGAATTACTGTAAGTAGTTGCAAATTACGAGTCATCCAGTTTTTTAAATCAGCTATGCATTCCGTTAATCTTGTGAATTGGTAAGTTTTGTCAGGGCATGAAGAAATATAGAGCTGAGTATCGTCAGCATAACAGTGAAAACTAATGCCATGCTTCCTAATGATATCTCCTAAGGGTAGCATACAGAGCGACTAGATCTAGCGGTCCTAGTACTGAGCCTTGTGGTACTCCATACTGAACTTGTATTCGATAAGACATCTCTTCATTTACTGCTACAAACTGATAACGGTCAGATAAGTATGAATTTAAACCATGCTAATGCAATTCCACTAATGCCAACATAATTTTCGAGTCTATTTAAAATAATGTTGTGGTCATTATCAAATGCAGCACTAAGATCGAGTAACACTAATACAGAGATACAACCACGATCGGATGATAAGAGCAAATCATTTGTGACTCTGATGAGATCTGTCTCAGTACTATGGTACGGTCTAAATCCTGACTGAAAATCCTCGCAGATACCATTTCTGTCTAGAAAGGAACATAGTTGTGAGGATACTACCTTTTCTTGTATCTTTGACAGAAAAGGTAGATTCGAGATTGGCCTGTAATTGACTAATTCTGCAGGATCAAGTTGTGTTTTTTTTCTAACAAGCAGTTTAATCATAGCCAGCTTAAAAGTTTTTGGTTCATGACAAAAGTTCATGACAAAGATGAATTAATGATATTAGGAAGAGGATCTATGACCTCTGAAAGCATCTCTTTCAATAACTTTGTCGGTATAGGGTCTAACATACATGTTGTCGATTTAGATGATTTAACGAGTTTGGAAAATTGTTCCTCTCCTATAGCAATGAATGAATCAAATTTTTCTTCAAGGAGACTTCAATGCACTGCCTGATGCGATACTGTAGTAGAATGTTGCATAGTTAGGCCTATTATTTTCTCCCTGATATTATCAATCTTGTAAGTAAAGAAGTGCATTAGTCTTTACTGCTGTGCTGCTTGGAAACGTCTGGGATTGAAGCTTTATTTTTAGTTAATTTAGCCACTGTTTCAAATAAATGCCTAGGGTTTTGTTTATTTTTTCAAATGGGTTGAAAAATAAGCAGATCTAGCAGCTGTTAAGGCCTCTCTGTACGCAATTGCGCTCTCTTTTCATGAAATGCGATTTTCATTTGTCCATAGAACGTTTGAAAAGTTACTGACACTACTGGAACTTCAAACAGGACGGGTTCTATAATATCTTTGGTATTTCTCTCTCAGTCTGTCTCACTATGTCAAATGTTTCTGTTTCTATTTTGTATCTATCAGCTGTCTGAGGTCTCTGTAACCTCTGCTCTGTCTTTCTTTAATCAGTTATGGTACACGCTTGTACCTTTGTGCATTTGAATGTTTATAGAGTCAGGTTTGTGCAGTTATATTTCTGTGTGCAACCAGATAATATAAGACGTGCCATTTGAAAGACATGCTTGTGCACCATTCAGAATTTAATTGAGAAATACAAAGTTCCTGCATGAAACTCTAGATGACGCAGGCTAATAGGTCACCTGTTCATAATCACATCGTTATTTATAGGGCGCAGCAGATTGGTTCCTGCTGTATCAGTAGCCAATGAGCTCACTGCTCAACCTTCAAATACTTGGTTAGCATTTGCCTTAGCAGTGAAGCGTGCTTTCAGAAAATCCCCACCTTCCCCAGCTCCACCTGTATAGATGTGCTACGGGTAACTCACACTATATCCTACAGCAGCAGCATGTCTTACTTTCTCACAGCAGCGTGGCATGTATGTATTGGCAGTAGAAAGTCGCGTACTTGCTCTGCTGCAGCAGCAGCAACAACTGCAGCAGCGTAGCAGATCTATTCCACCAAGACCAAATATATCAACATTGTCAAACCCATTACCATGCCAATCACTCAGAGTTGTCATGACAGAATTATAGTTAATTTAATTCACAAAATTTATGTTGCAGTTTATTTTTAGACATCGACATGTTTTTTATAAAGATGTTCATCGATGTCTGGTAACCAAATATGCAGGATTGATATTTAATGTTTTTCTTCTGAAAAAGAAAAAAATTGGTCGATTATTGTGCATATATGACATGATGTTGATTACCACAATAAGTAATTTAAACTTTTTCCTGACAATAATTTCAGGAATGCAACTGAAAGTACAACGGCAGAGTATGGTGCTCTTTTGTAGACATTCTCTTTCTAGTTAGAAACCCACACGACTACCTTAAATTGTTGCGTCACATCACATTACAGCAATATACTACAGTGTGCCAGAAAGGGTCTTATATTCAATTCTCATGTTTAAATAATACCTCTTAATCCTCTATCCCATTCCGGTGAAATATTAAGTGCAGTTCTGAATTCAGGGTGAGGTCACTTCTGAAGGCTTCTGACCTGTACTGTGTTTGCTTTTCCGAGTCTCTGGTGTGTTTTCCAGTGCTCCTGCTGGGCTTGTTTTGATCGTCTATGCTAGAATACATCCTTTGCTCCATTCCTCCCATCCTCCCTAGTCCTCTTTCTGTCGCTCTCATCTTCTCTCCTCAGACTCTCTTTTTCACATTCACTACAGGGGTGACATTTCAATAGGGTAGAGAGGGATGGTTCATTTGAAGTTCAACACACAACCTGCATGTGAACTGCATTTAATTATCCCTCCTTATCCAGTTTTTTTTTCACTTGCTGTCTTTTTTTTCTGTAGATCTTGCACTTTTCCTCAGCTTTAAACTTCATATTTCAATTAATGCATACCACATGGCTAAGGAACATATGTAATACTACTGATATTATATATTCACAATGATTTTGCAGGATTAAGTATCATCAGAGTATTGCAATAATAACTTCATTCTGCCTGTATGTCTCCTATCTATCTGTCTATCTACAAATATAGACACATTAATATATTGATAGCTGTATACTGGTGTATGTGTATATATGTGTGTATATATGTGTGTATATATGTGTGTGTATATACACTCACCGGCCACTTTATTAGGTACCCAATGCTAGTAACGGGTTGGACCCCCTTTTGCCTTCAGAACTGCCTCAATTCTTCGTGGCATAGATTCAAAAAGGTGCTGGAAGCATTCCTCAGGGAGTTTGGTCCATATTGACATGATGGCATCACACAGTTGCCGCAGATTTGTCGGCTGCACATCCATGATGCGAATCTCCCGTTCCACCACATCCCAAAGATGCTCTATTGGGTTGAGATCTGGTGACTGTGGAGGCCATTTTAGTACAGTGAACTCATTGTCATGTTCAAGAAAACCAATTTGAAATGATTCGAGCTTTGTGCCATGGTGCATTATCCTGCTGGAAGTAGCCATCAGAGGATGGGTACATGGTGGCCATAAAGGGATGGACATGGTCAGAAACAATGCTCAGGTAGGCCGTGGCATTTAAACGATGCCCAATTGGCACTAAGGGGCCTAAAGTGTGCCAAGAAAACATCCCCCACACCATTACACCACCACCACCAGCCTGCACAGTGGTAACAAGACATGATGGATCCATGTTCTCATTCTGTTTACGCCAAATTCTGACTCTACCATCTTAATGTCTCAACAGAAATCGAGACTCATCAGACCAGGCAACATTTTTCCAGTCTTCAACTGTCCAATTTTGGTGAGCTCTTGCAAATTGTAGCCTCTTTTTCCTATTTGTAGTGGAGATGAGTGGTACCCGGTGGGGTCTTCTGCTGTTGTAGCCCATCTGCCTCAAAGTTCGACGTACTGTGCGTTCAGAGATGCTCTTCTGCCCACCTTGGTTGTAACGGGTGGTTATTTGAGTCACTGTTGCCCTTCTATCAGCTCGAACCAGTCTGGCCATTCTCCTCTGACCTCTGGCATCAACAAGGCATTTCCGCCCACAGAACTGCCGCTCACTGGATGTTTTTTCTTTTTCGGACCATTCTCTGTAAACCCTAGAGATGGTTGTGCGTGAAAATCCCAGTAGATTAGCAGTTTCTGAAATACTCAGACCAGCCCTTCTGGCACCAACAATCATGCCACGTTCAAAGTCACTCAAATCACCTTTCTTCCCCATACTGATGCTCGGTTTGAACTGCAGGAGATTGTCTTGACCATGTCTACATGCCTAAATGCACTGAGTTGCCGCCATGTGATTGGCTGCTTAGAAATTAAGTGTTAACGAGCAGTTATATATATATATATATAGTTCACCTATTATCAAAAGGTCTCGACCATTTGGCTTTTTTTAGCTACTAATTTTCAGCCCTGTTCACCTATTATCTTTTTTTGTCTTGGCCCTTTGGCCTTGTGTTTTGTCTTTTTTCGCTTTCTCACTGTTTTCTCTTCCTACTCCAACAACTGCATCTGTGTGCAGCCAGTATCTGTTCGTCTCTTTCCTTTTTCCTCTCATGTTGAAATGACCGCAGTCTGACACGGAGAGCATGTCAGTCAGTCAGTCAGGATCCCCGTGGGATTGTCCTCGACTCTATGATATCACCTCACAGGCATGATTCTGAAAGCTCTGTTCAGGGTGTGGTGCTCTGGACGCCACAGCGCGCTTTGATTATTTGAGTTGAACTCTTGGTCTGCTCTTGGCTGACTGCAGAGCGGCATCAGCATACATGAGCTCTAGTTTACACAAACTGTGTCCTATTCCTCCCAGCAGGGCCAGATGAGCAAGGCTAAGAGGCCAGGTCGGTTGTCTTTAGGGACGTAATCCCTCATCCTCAATGGTAGTCTTACAGTTTTGGAGGCGGTCAGCATTTAGTGGCTCCCCTGTAACTTCACATAAATGTGTTTGAGTAAATACTGATCCCCTGGCATATGCATTTGTTGGGATGATATTGTGTTTAAGTGGAGTAAGTTTAGGGGTTGTTTGCTCTGTCATTTATTTATTTAATTATTGTGACATTTGTGGTTTAAAGTGTAGTCAACCCATGCTTCTCTAGTAACATGGTTGCAGTTGTAATAACTGCCAAAACTGTCTGTTGGATTTTGTATCCAATGCTCTGTTGTTCTGTTGGATCCAATGACGAAGTAAAAAGTTATTATGTATGGGTCACTACTACTAGATATAAATACTAGAATAAACAATACTTTTATAGCTTTTTTAATATCTTTGTTACTTAATTTCTACACATACATTTTTAAAATAAAAATGCAGGAACTGCACTAAAAATGTATGTGGCATTTAATTTGAAGCAATTTTTCCACAAACAATTACAAAAAACGGCAAATATAAGTAGAAAGACTAAAATGGTATTTATTTTCTAAAAAAAACAGTATCTTTAAAGTACCTGTCAAAAGTTTGGAAACATTACAATTTTTTAAAGTCCATGTGAACCACAAAATGCAACTGACATTACTTCAGTGTTGACGTATTTCCAAGTAAAATGGAATATTGAATACAGAGCAGGGTTATACTTTAGTGCAACTACTCTCATCCCTCGCTCATAGCAGACTGATGGTTGGAGTGGTTTAGGATATTCAACCCAAGCCTTTAAACTGACGTCATCAGAGAAGGAACACCATTCTAGAGCGTACACACATTTTTAGATTTTGATTTAAAGATTACCAAAACAATTATTTTTTTTTTATGTGTATTCACTTCCATGGATTAATTGTTCACCACAAGACTAGTAATGTGTGTTAAAGTAAATAAGGTAGGGGTCGCTAACCTCTTACAATAACAAAGGTGTAGGTTGATTACGCAGTGATAAGCGGAATGATGGGACTTACTGTCATGCTGATGGATCTAATAATGTTTATGGGTGAGTGAAAACATTCATGTTTTTTAAAGGGATACTCCACCGGTTTTTCATATTAAACTATGTTATTCCCTTAACTAAGACGAGTTGATACATACCTCTCTCATCTCAGTGCGTGCACTATATCTCTCTGTATTGCCGCAAAACTATGTTAGCACTTAGCTAGCACAGTGCATTAAATATGGGCCAAAAAGAGAAGCGACCAAACACTTCCTCGTTTTCCCTATTTAAACACAGTTACTCGAGTAGTGTAACTCGACCTAGGCTGGTGACACAAAATAAAACGTTGCGCTTTTCTAAGCATTTAAAATTGATGTAAATAACAGAGGGCACTATAGTCATCAATTTTAAACGCTTAGAAAATCACAACGTTTTATTCTGTGTCACCAGCCTAGGTCGAGTTACACTACTCGAGTAACTGTGTTTAAATAGGGAAAACGAGGAAGTGTTTGGTCGCTTCTCTTTTTGGCCCATATTTAATGCACTGTGCTAGCTAAGTGCTAACATAGTTTTGTGGCAATACAGAGCGATTGAGCGCACGCACTGAGACGAGAGAGGTATGTATCAACTCGTCTTAGTTAAGGGAATAACATAGTTAAATATGAAAAACCAGTGGAGTATCCCTTTAACATGACTGTGGTATGAAACAGGTCGTGATTTCTAATAAGAGACAGATATCAGCGCCACACGGAAGTCCTGCGGATATAAAGGAATAAGGACATTTAAGTCACCGAACTACCCGCAAGTGCTGAATTACTACTTTATTTGACAAATTAAACTTTATTGTTACACTAACAGCATTTGAGTGTGTTGAAAGTTATAATGTTATTATGTGTTAGTTTTGTTTGCTATATGAGACTAGCAGTAAGCTAGATCAACATTAGAATAACATACTGATCATATTCTAACATTTCATCATGTTGAGCTATATAACCTTGATTTGTTTTATGTACATTTGCTCACCTGTCTAATAAAGTACATGCAAGAGCGGCGTCCCTGTCAAGTCGTGACTGTTGAAGCTCTGTCAAGTTCAAGTTAGTCGTGGACTTGGAGCTCTCGTTATCTTGTAAACGCAACATTGATATTGATCCTCCTTGTTTTAGTTCTCCATTTGCTCCACAGTCTGCTTGAAATGGTCCATAATGTTTGAACGAAACGACAACAGCGTGCTGCTAGAAGTTACGCACTACGCAGTTGTCCACGTCTGTCGCCATGGTTACTATGGCAGTACAAGCGGAAACCAGGGATTTGATGCTCAGGAAACATTTCTCATTATAATTATTATCAATTTTGAAAACGGTTGTGCTGCTCAACATTTTGGTGGAAATTGTGATTTTTCTTTTTTCAGGATTCTTTGTTTCCACAAAGTTAAGCAGCAAAAAATGTGAAAGTTGTTGCTAGGCGAAACGTAACTTTAAGCTATTTCATGACATTCTATTTAAATGTGTTTTTAAAGAGGAAACGCATCACCTTAGTCATACCTCAGAGTTGGATCACCCTACTCCGCTTACGGGTAACGTTGTCCCTAACGTCTGCCATTGTATTCGTTTTGGGTTTGAAACAAAATGATGGTAAGTAAATGATGACAGAATTTTAATTTTGGGTGAACTATAATCTCTTTAACTAACACTTGACTAGTTCTCTTTTATCATTTATATTAGCGATGTCTTGGCCACATTGATCACACAGTAAATCTCACATGCTGCCAACACAATCCTCACCAGTGTTGTGCAAGTTACTTCCAAACTGGAATACATTATATATTACATGTTACTGTTATTTAAAAGTAATTCATTACCTTACAATATTACTGTCTCAGAATTGTAATGCGTTACATTACTCCTGTATTACTTTTGAGTTACTTTCACCAAAATAAATATACAGAAGTAGAACTTAACATTCTAAAATGACTAGGGCTTTAATGATATGCGATATGAAACCGAAATCGCGACACTCAGATCCACAAACCTGCAGAATCGCGACACACCCCTTCCAACTCCCAGTGTTATCCATACCAGATCCAATGCTACCACATCTTTAAATTACTATTAGTATTATTTGAAGTTAACTTAACATTATAAAATACGTAGACACCAAAAAACAAGTTGAGGATAAATTATTTAAAATTTGGGAATTCCAGCGTTATGGACATGACATTTAGCTACTGTCAAAACTTGAAAAATAAATTCTCAGAAAATGCATTAATACACCAAAATATTAAAAAGTCTGTTTATCCATAGGCTCCTCCCTGAAAGGAGTCCAGACATTAGAAAAATATCAGTCTACACATGGATTTTATATTTAAGGAAATAGACAGTCATGCGTGACAAAAAAAAATCTTTAACTTTTAGGAGACAACGATTTTTGTTGTTGTAATTTTGTGAATTACACTGCGCAAATCGGATGAAGAAGGGTTGGCTCTCCACAGACAGAACATAAAATATTCATTTTATTTTATTTTTCGAGTTCGCATTTATGAGGAAAAAACAATGTTACAGACGTGACAGTTCTCCGTTACGGACGCGAGCGCTCTGAAGCGGCACTAAAAGCCTGCTTTAAAACTTCCACAGAGACCTTACACAGAATGACACAAAGCCTTTCTTTAAAGTGAATTTCGTTTTGTATTAATTGTATCTTAATTTTAATCTATGTTTCATCAACCAATTATAAACCAAAATATAAATAAGAAGTAGGTTAAATATAGCAGACGATTATAAATAGGCCTAATCAGGACACGGAGGACAATGAATTCACTCATAATGAACCGAAACTCAGCGCATAAGTTAGCCTATTCACGGACCTGAAAAATATATGTAGGCCTATATTGAAATGTCTACTTGTAAAACAGAACAATTCAAAACGAAAGAAAACAGACTGCTCTCTGCTTATGAAATGAAATGTGCATTTCTCTCTGGCGCACTCCTACTGCGAAGATCACGAGTCAGCATCGTCAACTTCATCCTGCCTTTATTAATAAACAAGTAAAATGTCTCCTTGCTATATTTGACATATTCATAATCATTGCTTTTGCCGGTTCTTTGTGACAGCTCTTGCGCTTCAACGCAGACAACGACGCAGAAGTATAAATCAGCCTTTAGGTGCTATCGGCAGCGCCGCTGCCCTTAAATGAACGCGTCACCACCGCATCAAAAACATGATTGCGTGATGAAAACATGAAAAATACCACATAAACATAGCCTAACTGTTTAGAAAGAAAACACAGAACGAATAGCCTAATGCGCATACGTCCATCTCGCGAATGCACAGTCTTCTTCATGCCATCTTCACCATTAGCCGCTTCTCCACTGGCCAGCGCGAGCACAGAGGCCGAAATCATACCTCACGGCACTCCTGTAAAAAATAAATCGCTATACAAATATATCAGACGCTGCCATATAGTTTTTATTAACAGACTTGGACACCACACGCGGCTATTGAATGACCACGAACAGGTAATTTAGCCTGCTTGTCTCGCGGTCTTGCTGTGTAGGCTATTTTTTTTTTTTTTTTACAATTAAAACTAAAAGTCTGTTGTAACTTGTAACGCAAGCCTTACTGAACATGTACCGAGTAAAATATTACTGAAAATTGATTAGTAATGCCTTACACTACTGCGTTACAGCAAAAAGTAATATGTTACTGTAATGCATTACTTTTGTAACGCGTTACTCCCAACACTGATCCTCACGAAGCAGTTTTTAATCCTGAGCTGTAATCCAGCACAGTGCAATCACAGTGGCAGTTCCTCTCATTAGGGAGGTGGAACAACAGACTTCAGCACTAATCGCTGTGATCTGTGTTTGTGATCCATTACCCAACCATGCTCTGTTTTGAAATGCCACAGTGCCTGTCCTGTGTGATCCTGTGGGTTGAGTTACTCATGACTGTTGTTGTCTGAAGATGACATCAGTGGCAGAGCAAAGAGCATAAATAAACATTGCTGTGCAAACATTTTGACATCACTCTTGGGCTTGGTGATGTTCTGCACACTTTGGAGCATCAACCTCTGTTTTAGCTCTTAATATATACTTAGGGTTCACCACAAAGGGCTTCACAGGAAAACAGTAAATGTTCATTTACACTTAGACATAGTCTCACTCTAAACCGCTTTCAAAGACCTCACCCACTAATTACCACTTTTACAGTCTCTCTGTGTCCGCATCAGAACACTTCTACTCCAGTCTGGTTTTTATTTATGAGATGGGTAATTTTGGATGTTTTTAACAGCCTGTTTATCTCTATCTGTTGGTTTGGTTTAGACTTCAATGTGCTCAGACCTACTATAAAGTCTATACTTGATAAATATTCTTTTAAAATCAGTGTGTTGACATTATCGCTGATTTATATTGGATGTAAGGGTACGTTTACATGACAACAATGTGTTAAACTGAAAAACAATTTCCTTTGCGTACAGGCGACAGCGCTGTCAAAATGATTCCCGTTCACACGGATCTGCGAAAATTACACAAAAAAATCTGTATTATGCATGCCAGGCCGGTAGTTGGCAATGCCACTTTGTAAAGAAACACTATGCTCCAATATACTGAACGCATAATGCACACGTTTTAACAAATTCACCTTTTTGTAGTTTACACGGATACGATAAAGCTATCGTTTTAAAAACGTGCACTTTGAAACACGTTTTCAAAAGTTTGCATATTCAGGCCTCCGAAACACCAATGCCATGTAAATTACAGCCAAAAACTTTTTTTTAGTCAAACTGATTTTTTGTTGAATTCGGTGTCCTGTAAATGGCCCCTAAATTTCTCTTCTTTTGAAACCACATAAAAGACAATTTTTTTCTCTGAGAATTAAGGTGTAAATTACCTCCTGTTTTTGCATTACTTTGGATAACCTCTGAAAATATACTCGGCAAAAAAAAATCAGAATGCTGTATTTTAAATATAATGTTGTAAAATCCCAATAGGCTTTACAGATTATGATTGGAAAGGGCTTAAACAATGTTTTTCATGCTTGTTCGGTAAACCATAACAATTTTTTGCACATGAACCTGTGGAACAGTCCTTAATACACTAACATTTTACAGGCGGTAGACTATAATGGTCACAGTTCCAATAGCTTAGGACATTACAAAAACCTTTCTACTGACTAAGAAAGATGCCCTGGGTCCCTGTTCTCTTATCTAGTTCCGGCATGAAACTCTAGATGGCGCAGGCTGATCGGCCTTTAACTCATTTGGTAGAGATCACATTATTATTTACTACCAGTGTTGGGAGTAACGCGTTACAAAAGTAATGCATTACAGTAACATATTACTTTTTGCTGTAACGCAGTAGTGTAAGGCATTACTAATCAATTTTCAGTAATATTTTACTCGGTACATGTTCAGTAAGGCTTGCGTTACAAGTTACAACAGACTTTTAGTTTTAATTGTAAAAAAAAAAAAAAAATAGCCTACACAGCAAGACCGCGAGACAAGCAGGCTAAATTACCTGTTCGTGGTCATTCAATAGCCGCGTGTGGTGTCCAAGTCTGTTAATAAAAACTATATGGCAGCGTCTGATATATTTGTATAGCGATTTATTTTTTACAGGAGTGCCGTGAGGTATGATTTCGGCCTCTGTGCTCGCGCTGGCCAGTGGAGAAGCGGCTAATGGTGAAGATGGCATGAAGAAGACTGTGCATTCGCGAGATGGACGTATGCGCATTAGGCTATTCGTTCTGTGTTTTCTTTCTAAACAGTTAGGCTATGTTTATGTGGTATTTTTCATGTTTTCATCACGCAATCATGTTTTTGATGCGGTGGTGACGCGTTCATTTAAGGGCAGCGGCGCTGCCGATAGCACCTAAAGGCTGATTTATACTTCTGCGTCGTTGTCTGCGTTGAAGCGCAAGAGCTGTCACAAAGAACCGGCAAAAGCAATGATTATGAATATGTCAAATATAGCAAGGAGACATTTTACTTGTTTATTAATAAAGGCAGGATGAAGTTGACGATGCTGACTCGTGATCTTCGCAGTAGGAGTGCGCCAGAGAGAAATGCACATTTCATTTCATAAGCAGAGAGCAGTCTGTTTTCTTTCGTTTTGAATTGTTCTGTTTTACAAGTAGACATTTCAATATAGGCCTACATATATTTTTCAGGTCCGTGAATAGGCTAACTTATGCGCTGAGTTTCGGTTCATTATGAGTGAATTCATTGTCCTCCGTGTCCTGATTAGGCCTATTTATAATCGTCTGCTATATTTAACCTACTTCTTATTTATATTTTGGTTTATAATTGGTTGATGAAACATAGATTAAAATTAAGATACAATTAATACAAAACGAAATTCACTTTAAAGAAAGGCTTTGTGTCATTCTGTGTAAGGTCTCTGTGGAAGTTTTAAAGCAGGCTTTTAGTGCCGCTTCAGAGCGCTCGCGTCCGTAACGGAGAACTGTCACGTCTGTAACATTGTTTTTTCCTCATAAATGCGAACTCGAAAAATAAAATAAAATGAATATTTTATGTTCTGTCTGTGGAGAGCCAACCCTTCTTCATCCGATTTGCGCAGTGTAATTCACAAAATTACAACAACAAAAATCGTTGTCTCCTAAAAGTTAAAGATTTTTTTTTGTCACGCATGACTGTCTATTTCCTTAAATATAAAATCCATGTGTAGACTGATATTTTTCTAATGTCTGGACTCCTTTCAGGGAGGAGCCTATGGATAAACAGACTTTTTAATATTTTGGTGTATTAATGCATTTTCTGAGAATTTATTTTTCAAGTTTTGACAGTAGCTAAATGTCATGTCCATAACGCTGGAATTCCCAAATTTTAAATAATTTATCCTCAACTTGTTTTTTGGTGTCTACGTATTTTATAATGTTAAGTTAACTTCAAATAATACTAATAGTAATTTAAAGATGTGGTAGCATTGGATCTGGTATGGATAACACTGGGAGTTGGAAGGGGTGTGTCGCGATTCTGCAGGTTTGTGGATCTGAGTGTCGCGATTTCGGTTTCATATCGCATATCATTAAAGCCCTAGTCATTTTAGAATGTTAAGTTCTACTTCTGTATATTTATTTTGGTGAAAGTAACTCAAAAGTAATACAGGAGTAATGTAACGCATTACAATTCTGAGACAGTAATATTGTAAGGTAATGAATTACTTTTAAATAACAGTAACATGTAATATATAATGTATTCCAGTTTGGAAGTAACTTGCACAACACTGTGGCCAGAGCAATAAACTGCAATGTCCATAATTTAAGATGCCCAAGACAGTGCTTCTGTGAGACAGGAAGGACAGCTTTCAAAAAGTTGAAAGTGAGAGGACATTTATTTTTTTGCTGTGTTTATATTAAAGTATAACTGAATGTACTCAGATATGTGGAATACATTCATATCTGTTTATCTGTATGCACAGCAAATCTATATCATATGCTTTATTTTGACATGGACTATAACTAAAGTTTCTTATTAAGAAATAGTTCTTTGAAAGAAATTAATTTTATTCAGCTAGGATGCAATAAATAAAAAATGACAGTATATCAAAAGTGACAGTAAAACATCAATAGGGTCAAATAAATTTCAAATAAGAATCCTGGAAAATTGTATATATATTTATAGATAATGTATAAATCAGCAAATTAGAATTATTTTCGAGGGATCATGTGACACTGAAGACTGGAGTAATGGCTGCTGAAAATCAGAGGAATACATTATATTTTAAAACGTATTCAAATATAAAATGTATTTTAAATTGTAAAAATATTTTACCCAATATTACAATTTTACTGTATTTTTGATCAAATAAATGTAGCCTTGGTGAGCTATGTTACAAATCTTGTTGACGCATTGATCTATAGCACATGACATTCCATAAATCACATCCGATCTGAATCAGTACATGAAATCACAGATGTCCCATAATAACTGCTACTCAAACTTATTACAAAAACTACTGCAAGAACTAATCCCATCTGAACAGTAGAAAGTGTCATGTGAGGGTGTAACCTGTGAAAATGTTTCAGTATTATCCTGCCCTGTTGAAAGGAAATCCATTCTGTCTCTGAAGTGGTTTGATGGGATAAATTTGGATTAGCCTTGTGCTGAGGAGGCAATGATTTTCAGTCGTTGATTCGGGCTGAGACTCTGCTCTGCTGTCGGCATGACTTTATATATTGATATCAACTGAACAGGCTATGCTGGTTCAAAGCATCATGTAACAGGTGCTCTGCTCGGATTAATCTGTGTTTGTGAGTGCTGGCACATACACTGAGACCCTTTGTGGACTGTGTTTGTATGTGTTTAACTGTCCTTAATACAGATAACATTACAATGCACTGCTCTCTTGTTTTCCCAAGCCTCAGGGAATGGTTGTTTCACTATTATAGCAGTGTTTTTTGGCTGTTGGAAACTGATTTTCCCAGCAAAAGATCAAATAATGGAACCCCAGTCGCTGGGAAGTGAACTCAGAGCAAATGTAAGTGTTGTAAAATTGTCAGATTACCTTTAATAGTGTACCACATTTATTATTCTTATATTAAATGCCTTTTCTTTTTTCCCCATTGCTACTATTCACACATCAGCACTAAAATCCTCTAATTTGGCTGTAAATTACCTTTACACCAGTAATTCTCAACCTTTTTGACTTTAAGGCCCCCCTTTGTCCAAGACAGTATTGAAAGGTACTTCTATATAAGTTGATAAAGTAAACAAATAAACATTTTGTCTGTCGTTATATAACTTTATTTTTTAAAAATAATATTTTAATTAAGATTATGATATTATAACTAAATTTAAATATAAAATAACAATACTTATTATAAATTTTGCTAGTGGATAATGTTTAATGGAGCCCTGATTGGGAACTACTGATTTAAATAGCTGCACATACTATATTAACTGTTCCAGTAATCTGTCTGCTAATTTCTTCATCTATTTAGGCGGAGAGAAGCTCTTTAGTTTCAGAGTGTGTCTAATATGACATTTTTTTTATGTTTTCAGTACAGGCTTACAGTGAAACATTGTGGAGTAATTATGTCAGCTTCTTCAGAACATGTGACTCAAACTCTGTGACAGCAGACTTCTATCTATCAATACAAGACTTTTCTGACCATGTTTCAACATCTTAAAGGCATAGTTCATTCAAAAATGAAAGTTCTGCCATCACTTATGCCACAAGTGAGTTCTTTGAGTCCAGTTATGTTTATGTTAAATACAGTTATGTTCACACACACACAGTTCAGTTATTTACAGGAGTGACACCACATTCTATAACCAAATCCATGCAAATTTTCGGGACTCACAAACACATTCTTGGACAACACTTGCTGTAAACAGAAGCAGACTGGACAACTAGTTTTCAGAGAGCTGCTCTGCACAAACACATGTCTACCATGTGTTGCGGGTTTTCATGTGTGGTTTCAGAAACTTACAGCAACAGAGATATGAGCTTTGTGTCATCTGATGGTTTTAGATCTGGTCACTGTTTTTTATGTCAGTTTTGTGTTCGACACACGACTTAAATGCTCCTTTCTCCCTGCCCAGGTATAAAAGCTGCTGTTGCTTAATGAAGATTTGATAGATGAACTTGCAGCTCGATTAGACTCTTTTCATGTCAAAAGTGATAAGATTAATATGGTAAGGGCTTGACTCTCGCTGCAAGTTCATATAGACCATATTTTAGAGACGCTACTAATTTGCTGTGTGAACAGGACGTTTTGAGACTCGCATCTGTAAGTAAATGCAGTTGTCAATCCCAAAAATTGACAGTATGAACGTAGCCTTATTTACACTGGCTTAATCTGAATATGCCTATTTCCCTACTAAATGGTGGGTGAAAAATAGTAATTGGAAAAAGTAAATGTCTGAAATCACAATATTCATAAAACGGTAGACAAAAAGTACCTATTACAGTACCTCTGGCAGTATTCTGTAGTGTGCATCCAATGGGCAATTTAATATCACATGAGGCAATGGGAGAGGATTTATGAATGGTAGTGAAGGACAAAAGTTAGACATCCGGATTGCATTCACACTAGCACATTCATAATATATAATAATATATAGATAGATAGATTATTTCTAATTAATTAAATTGTTTAATTAAATAATTGGTTTAATGGATGCAGGCACTCATGTTGTTTCAAACCTGTAAGTATTTATTTCTTCGGTGCATGGAACATAAAAGAAGATATTTTGAGAAAAAAGTTTGGAACAAATGATGACACAATTTTAATTTGAGTGAACCTCTTTTGAGTTTGCCCTTTAAATCGGCAAAATGTTATCATAGAGGAAGCTACATATGTTGCCAAATATAATGTACACTTTACTTAGTTGATTCATAAAAGTTTAATTTGATGAATGAGTAGCACAAATGGTAGATCAGGGAAATAATGTAAATGTCATTTCAGAAGTTTGGATGGATGTGTTTCTTCTCTGAACTCAAATGTCAGTTCCATAAAAAAAAATTAAAAAAAATCAGGTTGTGGAGTTGAGCTGTCAAACCAGACCATCAAAAAGGACCGCTCTAAATCGGGGGAAAGAATCTGATTTGTTCAGTCTGCGCTGTAACATAAATCCCTTTAGCAAGCAAGATGATGGCAAATGCACTGCTGCATTAAAAGACCCCCTAAAACAACTTCTGAACGATGAACTATTTCACGGTTTGGTCTATATTTAAATGTGTGTTCAGTCATGAGACCCTCACACTCTGATCTTTAACGTACAGCTCTGAGGGATTTTAGACGAGCAGTGAAGGACCATTTAAGGCTTGGCCATTGTGGGGTTCTATTAACTTTCTCTTGACCTTATTGTGGTTAATGTAAAAGGTAGTGGGGTTTTCATCCCAGGCTCTGTAGATGAATGGATGGATGGTGGGAAACTGATGAGCCGTGACTATATGTCAGAAACCTACTAATATCAATCTCTGCCCTTGCTGACCTCATTGTCTCTAAGCATGAGTGATTTTTCATTTTTAATGAATGGCAGTGCCAGTAGGTCAAGGTTATTTATGAAAAACGACCAGTTCTTTCATTGTTAGGTCTCCATAGTGGATCAGTGCGCATGCAGTGGATATGAACACTAAAAATAGCCTGTGTTATTGAATAATCTTGCAGAAAGGGTAATGTGTTTTGACTGGAACTGACATTGTTGAAGACTGACAGTTTTGTAGTGTGAAAAGAACAGCAATCCAGTATGATGTGGGTGACACAACCAGCTAAATATCCCTGGGTAGGGGTGTTTGATTCCAGGTTTTTCTGAAGTAGTTACAGTTGTTTCTGTGACAGCTCCAGCCGATATCATGCACTCAACTGCTATGCACTATATAGGGTTTAGAGAATGAGTGAACAAGTGATTTCAGACATAGCAACAGTCAACTACAACAGGGCTATTCAGAGCTGAGGAATCGAATTTTAAAGTCAACTCCCTATCACCATTTATCCGGCGTCTGCAATGCATTGGCACTTATCTTAGATCGTGTCTTTGATAATTCACACATAGCGATCATCACTCACATGAACGAAAACTGATTTACCTCCACCAGCATTTTTGAAAACTTTCAGAAAAATTGCATGAACCCCAGAATATTTTGTTTTAGGAATATCTGCACATGCAATATATCAAAGGAAAGAACAAAACATCTGGTTAAGTGCAAAACTGTATTCTACCTAGTACCTATTCTCATGTTTTTTTTATCCACTTGATGTGGGATGGAATGTGGGTAAGTTTAATTAAAAAAAAACACACATTTTGAACAAAAAGCTGAGAAAATCATAAAAGACTACAATGTGCATATCAATGCTTTTATCGCTTGTTTCTGCTCCCTTTTTGCCTGTGTTTTGATCAGGAGATTCTTTACTCTTTCAGAAGTTGTGTAATAGCGCTCCCTATCATATAACAGTGAAAACACGGAAAGCCCAAAATTACGTCAATGGCGGGAAAGTATTGTTTCATAAATGCATTAAAAAAATTATACTGTTGGTCACATTTGATTCTGAATCAAATTAAAATTAACTCGAAATAACTTGATCTGTTAAGCTACACATCTTGGTTAAATAAAAGCTGCGTAATCTTCATGTCTGCAACCTTCAGGACTCCTGCATTGTTTATGGTACAGCAAGTAGTGACCAATAAAAATATTGACCAAATTGATTATTCTGTTTTTGTATACATTGGACTGCAACAACCCAAGCCTAGAGAAAACGCCTCGCTCCTTAACTTCCGAAAACCCCCACCCACCATGGAAACTGAAACGAGTGATATTTTTAGCTCGTACATCTTTTGTCTCCACTAAGATAAAACTTCAAAGGATATACTGTTGCTAGAGCTGGCAAGAGTGTCTCTAATAAGAACATTTACGATGTGGTACAGGATATATCAGACTTGTTAACCACAAAAATGAAAATGTTATGTCTCCAAGTCCCCATTTAATTCTACAGCTCTCATCCTACAATAAACGCAGTCTAAGAATAGTCCTGTCACCTCTTGTAAGAGTAATGCAGTCTCCATTTAGAATGTCAGTGCTATTGTAGTGTAACAGTAGTGCTTTTATAGCTCCGATTTGGACTCTGCATTGTCCAAAAGATGAGATCATGCCTTGCTGACGGACAATCACTAGCCCTTTTGTCTTAATCATAATCTAATATACACATTTGTTAAAAGTAGTTTGTGTGGGTCTCGTTGTTAGGTGTAACCTTGCACTGTTTCATTAGTATTATAGGATTGTGGTAATGCGATTGTTTGTAGACTTGTCAGAGACAAGACAATAGCAAATGCTTTCTGGTAGCTTATATCAAATTCCATGTTGTGATTAAAGCTACAGTTTTTGATTATGACATTTTTCCCCCTGAATTCACCCTATAGTTTAGTAAAAATCATTTAACTTATTTTCAAAAATCACTTCTTTATCTATTATGGTGCTTGAGGGTTAGGGTGTTAACGAGACGCTTATCTCACGAGACGAGACAGACACGAGATTGGGTTCACGAGAACGAGACGAGACGAGATTTTTGCACAATTTTACAGAAATCCTCAATGACAAAATTCATGACTGGAAAGTATGCAGGTGCATTTTGCAATGTTTAACTAATAATCTTATTAAGTAGACCTGAAATGACATGCATTAGGAGTATGAATTATCAAATGCATTGAAAGAAATAAAAGGTTTTTATTGACTGGCTTTTCTCCTGTATGATTTCACATTAGTCTCTTCAGACCTTACTGTAAATTTAAGAGCTTTCAGAACTTCTGATTGAGGCTGTGTGTGACCTCCTAACTGAACTCTAAAAGTCTTATTAAGTGCAAACAATAAGTGCAAGTGCAACCATAATCAAAGTTAGCACACAGACTCTTATAATTGTTTTGAAATTGCTGTTTTATTTGCACCGGCAGTTATAGGGTTAATGCGGTGAATTCGGGAAAGGCCGGTAGAGAAACGAGCCTGGGTGTTTGTCTCTACAGTTGTTCTTGCGTTCCGATTATAAGTTCAGAAACAGAGCCTCCCTTGTCTGTTGTCTTTAAGAAATTACAGTACTCCCTCAATATTCGAAGTGCAAACTGAGACGATAGTCCGCAAATAAACAGTCCAGTGAAGGGTATTGGGAGACGGACGATTGTATGTTCGCGGCCTAATTTGTGCGCAATGCACATCAGCGAGCTTGTGTTTTACTTTCACTTTAGTGATCGCGCGTACTCCGTGTATATCAGCGGGGCTGAGCGTGCATTATACAACATAAGATCAGACGTTTAGTCTATGTTGCGCAACGAATCCTCCGCCATCCTCACGCGATCAGTGAACTGTGATTCGTGCTGCACTGATTGCAACGGCAACTCGTGCTGGATGAGCAGAGCAGACTTTTACATTAGTTTATAATGGTTTTTAATTATTTTTATAAAAACAGCAAAACGATAGTTTAGGCGAATGTGAGTGTAGCGGTGGAATATTCTATGGTAATAGAAATCGCGAGACAGCTTTTCACTCGACGAGAAATCTCGTCATGTTTTAGTCTCGCGAGATCTCGTGGCACGAGATCTCGTTACACCCTATTGAGGGTAGATTCACATTCTTACAAAAGTGCATTTTAACCGAATTTCAGTGTTCACTCCAAACTGTTTCAAACAAACACATCGCAGTTGAGTTCTTTACATTTATGGCTTTGCGGCGAAATAGCTTGAGTTAATTATTGTGTCCTTTTGCCAGATGTGGTTTGTATTTTGGGCACACTGTGTTTTTAAATGGTTTGCAAATATTTGTGGGTTAACTGGGAGAAGAATGGAGAATAAAACACTGTGGCTTAGCTATTTCCTGTGCAGTTTAAGACAATTTACAAACATTAATGGTATGGGCATTAAAGCTATTGCACCTATTGTGAGGAGACTCCAGGAAGATTCATGCTGCTAACCCTGAGATATGAGGTTTGACACCTTCCGTTTCATTTTCCCGGAGTCAGCTAGACTGTGTCTCTTTGGGTTGCTATATATCTCTCCAATGTAGGCATTGATATATTTTAATAATGGTTTTTGAATCAGAGCGGTCTTTGTTCTCTTCGGAGTTTAGGTGTTGAGGTGAATGTCACAAGTTATTCTTGAGGTATTCATCTGTGATGTGGTTGTAGTTCAGAAGGATGTTGTGTGTTCTGTGACTGAGCAGAATAGGACAATAACTGTCTCATTATGTTTGCTTGGGGTAAAATAGGTCCGTAATTTGTACACCAGTGTACATCAGTCTCTGGGTGCTTTGGGCCTTTGTAGTTTGTTTTAAGTCACCTTGGAATATAAGAAATATTTCAGAAGAATCTCAATCCTGACCCAGACATCAGTGAAAGTAGGTTACAGTTTATGACACATGAGTGAGTGGAGGAGAGGAGTTTAAGGCAGAATGCTTGGGGAAAGAAATGATTGTGTCCTTCCTCCTGGTTATTAGTGTCACTCTATTTTTCAAAAAAAGTTGCGATGTAACGAAAGTATAGCGACAGATCATTTCCTCCGTATTGTGATTTAAAAAGTTGTAAATGAAACAAAGATTATTGAAGCACGTTTTAATACTATTTGGTATTTTTGGTTATTGATTAGATGGAGGAAAACCGGCTGAATGTAATCAAGCTGTGGTTAAATAGATTCTGCAACATAAAACAAAACATGTATTTTGACACTGTATCTATATTTGGTGTTTGTGAGGTTGAGAGTGTAGCTTTTCTTAAACTGTCAAATACCAGTGCATATGGAGTTGAATCATTTCCTTAAACTTCAGAGTGTTTGCTCTGGTAGTGGTTATGAAAAAGCCACTTTACCTCAAAACAAGGGTTAAGGGCGATTCACTATTGTTGAATGCTCAAAACAGAAGTCATAACGTTTGTATTTAATTTCATGGTCGTCACTGAAGAAAAAATGTGTCCACTGCATTTAGGATTCAGTGATTTGTTCCAGTTGTTCATTACATTATGATGACTCATTGCTGCCATGGCTGTTTCTGCCCATTTTAGTGCCCTAGGTGAGATCCCTATTAATGCCCCCTTTCCCCTCCTCACAACTTATCAAATCAATGCTAGAAACAAACTAAGTTGAGTGTTTGTTTTACAAATTATATAAATAAGTTCAGTAATAGCATTCAAATTATTCACCAACTTTTCTGTTCACTCACACTGTTCACTCACACTCTGTTCAGTGCAGTAGCTTGTCCATATTGGTTATTAATAATAAAGACACTAGTGTGCAGTGGCTTTGCATAGTTAGCCAAGGGTGTAAATGACTGGTCATTCGAGCATACGGCACTCGCATTAAACAAAGTTTACAAAGAGTGACCATTTTGTTAAAAAAAAATTTGATTATCGCTGTTGTAATGTATTGTTATTAGAGCCCGACCGATATATCGGTCTGCCGATATTATCGGCCAATATGTGCCTGTCGCAGATATATCGGTGTATATTAGGGCTGCAACTAACGACTATTTTAATAGTCGACTAGTCACCGACTATTGAAACGATTAGTCGACTAATCGAATAATTATTAAATTTTTCTCAAATTTAGCATGAGATTGCTTTAATTCTGTGGAAAATGATAGTAAACACAAGAAAGAAGGGGGTACTTCAATGAAAAATGCATATTTTATATAATTTTTTTTTTTTACCGAAAATACGCTTATAAACTACATCCAAAACAAAACGTATCGGCTTCCATATTATTTAAATCTTACCGAGGCGAGTCAAACTCTGTCCGTGCTTTCTCTTTAAATGTTCGTGCATCACCGAGGTGCTGCCGTGATACGCAAGGACTGCTTTGCAAACCATGCAGTTGGGCTGCAGTACGATATTGGTAAAAAAAAAATCACATTGCGATATTTTATTTCCCTGCGATATAAAAACAATTTCACCAGATGACTTAAATAGCTCTATTTGGAAAGAATGCATCATTCTAGAATGACTGGGGTGGATTTGTCGTGGAGTAAATCCACATAGTGTGGATAAACTAATATTAACAAATGTTAACTAATGTAGTTAACTAGACTTTAATAAATGGAACCTTATTGTAAAGTGTTTCCGATTTTTTTTCCGACGTTATTGGAGCACAATTCACAACCAGTGGTAGTTAGTTAAAAAAAAAAAAACGTCGGTCTTCCGACCTTTTACCATCATGCAATCTCAAAGATATTCAGTCAACTCAATTCACTAATATGAGAGAGAGAGAGAGAGAGAGAGAGAGAGAGAGAGAGAGAGAGAGAGAGAGAAGAGAGAGAGAGAGAGAGAGAGAGAGGACGGTGAGTGTGCGCGCGCGACCGGGGGTTTCACTAGGGCTGTTCGATTCCGGATTTTTTGGAATCGATTCCGATTCCGATTCCTGTTTCTGGAATCGAAAAGAATCGATTCCAAGAATCGATTCCAGACTGTTATTTTCGATTCTTTTTTTTAAAATACCAACACCGTGTCAAACATTGTCACGTCTTTTACCGTGCCACGGTGCCACACAGCGAGAAACTTTGTACACCTGGCGTGACAAGCGAGACGTATTGCGTGCTGTTCTGTCATAAATAAAACGAGGCATTTACTTCGGGGATTTGTCACGCGTGCTTCCTGCGTCAGGTGTAGACAGACACAGTGTAAAGACTATGAATATGTTCACCATATAGCTACATGGTACTAGATTCTATTTATATACATAGGCCTACACACACGTACACACGAGAGAAACCGAAGTGTCCGAGCATTAGAAATTAATTGGTACATGGTAATATATAATTACTATTTAAGAGGCACGGAAGTTCGATTTATGGACAACAATAATCAGTAGGCTACAAATGTCTTATTTAATAAATATAAATAATTCGAACACATAAACATTCAAATGGTGGATTAAATAAGATTGGATTTATGTAGTAAGATTTTATAACTAATCACTGCACCACAACCAGGTTTTACAGTTCTTAAGCATAAAAACAAACAATGACTCTGAATTTTATTCACTGACATCGGGATGTTGTCAGTGCAAGTCGGTATCACGAGAGCTGTGGAGATGATCATTCTGCAATTAACCAGGGCAGTGTTGGGAAAGTTCATTTTCTACATGAACTAGTTCAAAGTTCAGTTCACAAATTTTTAAATAAACTAGTTCAGTTCATAGTTCATATAGCCTACTTCAAAAAAATGAACTATAGTTCATAGTTCTTTTTTTCCATATGTTGCTGCGAGCAATTATTATTGCCACAGCCCATATACAACCACAGAGCAATTATTTTATCGACTGGCAAAGTTTGCACAGAAATGTAAGATTTTTCCCATCCTCACCGACCTTGTCATAAAACTCGTTTAAATGCGACGCCTCCTCGCTCGCTTCTTTGTCGACGACATGCTGCTTTTTGTTTTGATGACGCATGCGGCGGTGCGCGACACTGGTGGCTGATGTTGCCAGATTGGGTGTTTTTTTCGCTACATATTAAGGCCTGTTTACGGTGTGTTTTAGCTGGGTTTTCCCTGGAAGGCTCTAGAAATCTGGCACCCTATTGAACAAAGTTAAACAGAGAGCGCGCGTTCACAGACACCAGAATGAACGCGTTAACGTTCATCAGGCAGTAATTCAGTAAGTTCAGTTCACGTACAGCACTGTTTGGTGGTCTGTAAAAGGCTGTGAACTAGCTGGCCTAATCATTTATTTAGTCTGAACTTTATTGCTTTACAGGTGACGTCTGAAGTGATTGTGTTGACAAATTAAACCGGCTACAGGCCGCGGTTTTTGTTAAAAAAAAAATCTTAGAGAGGAGTCGATTCCTCTTAATGGAATCGATTCCAACCTTTGGAATCGATTCTCAATTCCCAACGCCTCGGAATCGAGGAATCGATTCTTTTTGGAATCGATTCCCAGCCCTAGGTTTCACTCTCTCTGCTCTGCTTCTCTCAGTTAAACAAGCGCAGCTGTCAGTCATCTATTCTATATCACACTCACCTGTCAAACTTTTGCGGGACAAACTCATTAGTAAGGCTGACAGAAAACAGCGCGCAAGTTCCAGTCTTCTTGCGCTTGATGTTTAAACTGACAGGACTCGCAAAGTGATAAAAATCCGCGAATCATTCACAAGCATTACTGGCCGGGGAGCTGCTGACTCGTAGCCTACTGATCATGAATCACGCATCAACTGACATCGCACATATCTGCCTTTCGTGGATGCGCACATCGCGATATCGATGCTAAAATGATACATCGTGCAGCCCTACAGGTAATCTTTTTATTCGCCGTATCCAGGCTAGAAAGTGCTCCCAAACTTTAGATGTTTTGGTACGCGCAGCTGCTGCGTTGGACGCCGCCATTTCTGTATGTTATTGCTCAGCAGAGAAGCTAATTCGCATGTGAAACTCTCGGAAGAGAGATGCCTCGGTCGGAAAAAACATGTCTGGCGACAAATTCGACAATGAAATTTATTGTCGACTATTTCTATTATCGATTTTTGTCGACAACGTCGACGAATCGTTGCAGCCCTAGTGTATATGACGCAGATATGCTGCCGATATGAATTTTTTTTTACAAAAAATATAACGCGGATAAAATTCCAGGACTTTTACATTTTAAATTCTAAAAAGGTTAAATAAAAATATACTAATAAAACAAAATAAATAAGTATAAAGTGCAGCACATGCAATGTATGCAATGACTGTGGCAACTTTATAGCCTGGCTAACGCCAGACCCAATTGACCCTTCGCAAAGACCCGCCCTCCGTAGTTACTGTCGCTATGTTCCGACAAGCTACGCCGCTCTCATGCTCTCACCATGTTCTCACGCAGTGAAAAATACATCGCGGAGCAGAGAGGAGACTGACAACACGCGGACAGACAGGACAGACCAGGTTACTTTTCGGTTACTTTTGATATTAAACAGTCTCACCTTTCAAATGTGGTCATTTTTTGAAAGAAATGTAAACAATAAATACCGTTTTGTAGCTCTTAATGTGCCGTGACAGATCGCTGTAGAGCATCAGTTAAAGCTGCTCGTGATCCGATCATCTCTTCCTTCTAGTTCATTTATAGCATCAAATAAACATGAACGAACATAAGAAGTAATGTTGTTTTAACCGCGGAAAGGCGTCAGTATATTCATTTTACCAAGTTCAAATCCTCCTAACTCTACTGGCTGCTTTTTCGGACAAAATGGCGGATGGCGAAGTTTGATTGGTTAGAACACCTGTCAATCAAGCTCCACGCGAAGGGTCAATTCTCGTTGAGACTTGGGTCTGGGAACCACATGTACATTTTCTCGTATTTGAGGCGTGGTTTACGAATGCCCGGCGCTGTTTATTGGGTGCTAAGAATGTCTATCAAATGCTCATAGCCAACATATGTCGTCATCGTCTTGCTGTTCCATCCCCGTTCTGTGATCCCGTTCTGTGATTGGTTCCCTAAATGAGGCAAAAAATCTGGCCATGGTATCCAGACTGCCTTTCAGCGTGAATTGAATCGCGCTGCGGTAAGGCAGTATGGGGAAACCCAGGCTAGCAACTTTAAGCCCTCGAACTTTCAGTGCATAGAAGAGCAAATAGTTGGAAATGGCCCTGATTGCTGCTTCTGCTGCTGATCTTCACCTCGTGTTGTTTTTGTGATAAACATGATTTTCATGGATAAGCTGATCTCTTGACTGATGTGCAGTTGCTGTGACTTGCTCTTTACTGTGCAGTAACATTCTGATCTTGGCCCTCCTCCACTCTCGGACAAATGAGTATTATTTTTTTTTGCTTCAATCCGTTGGGATTATGGCCCTCGTTTCTGTGTTGGAGAAGGAGGGATGAAAATGAGGTGAAAGGGGAAAGAGGATGAATCAGGAGCAGGTGGTTGTGCCAATGTCACATGACCAGTTTGTTGGTGCACGTGGATGGCGTTTCATTACGGTGACGTTGGATGCTGCAGTAATATGAAGGATTTGACTGGACAGACTGTGCAGTCAAGATGTCATATGTCAGCAATCATTGCCGATGTCTTCTCAAATCCTAATCACACACCTCATTAAATATCAAACATGCTTGAATTCAAGTTTGCCTTAAAAATGTTGAATAAAAAAAAAAGAATTAAAGTTGATTTATTTTCTTAATATAGGCTAATAATTAGCTGAAAGTGATGGTAGCTCTTTGTGGAAGGAGATATGTTTGTGCTTAGGCTAAATCATACATGCATGATGTGGAGGAGTTTATACAATAGTTGATTATTCATCCCCCCCCCCCCCCCCTTTTCCATGGACCTAAAAGCATGAAGACTTTCCTTTTGGAGAAGGGAGCTCTTTAAACATTTAGTGAACTTGTTGAAATAGTTGTATAAAGGTCTTTTTTTATTTATTTGGTTTTTGTGTATTCTGTTTGATTTATTTTTTAATATGCATATACATTTTGGTGTGTGTGATGTGGTTTGCTGTCTTAAATCCTCCTTCTGAACCTACAAATTGCAGTGGTGTTTATGCTGCACTTATTTATCCTGTTATTTAACCTATTAAGAGAGCATACCTTATGTTCTTTTGCTTTGCTTTCATCAAGGCCAGCTCGATATATTTATTTATCTTTGTATTTTTCTTTGTCAGGTTGACAGAGTCATCAGGGTCACTCACCGATGGACCAGTTAACTACAAGTACAAGACTAAATGTACTTGGCTCATTGAAGGATAGTGAGTACCACTATGTCAAGCTAATCTCTGGATGTTTTTTTTTTCTTTTTTTCGCAAATTTTCTCGCATTTACATCTTTATTTATTGTTTACCAAATGCTTTTGTTCAAAGCAACATTTAAATTAAAATTAGAATTAATAAAAAAAAGTGTTTGGAGCTAAAGTGTTACTAATGTCCCAATAGTGGTCAATGGGTCTCATTCATGAAAAAATTGTAAATATACGAGTAAATATGTGAGTGATTTGCGCGTAAAGAGATCTTCCCGAAAACTCTTCTCCTGATTCACAAATACTTCGTAAACGTCAGATGTGATAGTGAAACGTGTGTGTGTGTTAATGAATTCCAACCAGTCGTAAATGGGACGCGCGTGCACGTTCATTCTCAATTACCATACATCACGCCCATTAAATCCGATTGACAGCTATGGGCATCATACTATGACATGAATGCGAATTGAAAAAGAATAATTTCTCAGATGCAGAAATTGAAGTTTTATTATCAGAAGTTCATTCAAAATGCCACATTTTATTTGTAAGCGTACATAGTGGCGTATCAGGTCCTAAAAAAGGAAGCTTGACAGCATATTACAGATTGCAGTTAATGGAGTTTCATCTGTTAATCGAACAGTCCCAGAAGTGAGAAGAAAATGGTTCGACATTAAGCTTGACTGCAAAAAACGAATTAGTTCACTTCGGAAAAATCGTATTCAAACTGGAGGAGGACCACCACCGCAGATGCTATTACTGGCTCTAATAATAAAAGTAAAAAGAAAAAACGTATGTAATTACTATATATAATATTTTTTCAAAATGCTGTGTAAATATGTACCCGATTAAGGTGAATTAAAATGCAGCCTTATTACATTTACATTTACATTTAGTCATTTAGCAGACGCTTTTATCCAAAGCGACTTACAACTGAGGACAAAACCAAGCGAGTCATCGTGAAAAGGCAAAAACAACGCAAGAAGTGCTCAAAGTACAAAGTTCACACATAGCTCGGAGTAGTATAAGCCAAGCAAGGGAGGATTTAAGGGAAGGGGAAGGTTTTTTTTTTTTTTTTTTTTATGTTAAGTGCTCCCTGAATAGATGAGTTTTCAGTTGTCTTTTGAATGCTGTCAGGGATTCTGCATTCCGAATGAGGCTGGGCAGATCATTCCACCAGCATGGAACTGTGAATGAGAAAGTTCTGGAGAGTGATTTTGTGGCTCGCTGTGATGGTACCACGAGCCGCCGCTCATTGACCGATCGTAGGCTTCTGGTAGGGATGTAGACTTGTAATAGCGAGTGAAAGTAGGAGGGAGCTGAACCTGTGGTCAATCTGTAAGCAAGCGTCAACACCTTGAACTTAATGCGAGCAGCGAGTGGTAGCCAGTGCAGAGAGATGAACAGAGGAGTGACGTGGGCCCTTTTGGGCTCGTTGAAGACAAGACGAGCTGCAGCATTCTGGATCATTTGTAGAGGTTTAGTTGCACATGATGGAAGTCCAGCAATAAGAGCATTGCAGTAATCAAGCCTAGAAATGACCAGGGCCTGGACGAGAAGTTGTGTTGCATGCTCAGTTAGAAAAGGCCTGATTTTCCTGATGTTGTGCATAGCAAACCTGCATGATCGAGCGGTCTTTGTAATGTGGTCGGTGAAGGTCAGCTGATCATCAAAGATTACTCCAAGATTTCTGACTGACCTTGATGGGGTGATTGAGGAAGAGTCTAGCTGGATAGTGAAGTCGTGCTGTGGAGACTGATTAGCAGGGAGGACGAGAAGCTCAGTCTTTGCCAGGTTGAGCTGGAGGTGATGTTCCTTCATCCATGCCGAGATGTCCGCCAGACAGCTTGAGATCCGTGCCGTTACTGTGGGATCATCTGGTTGAAATGAGAGGTAGAGCTGGGTGTCATCAGCATAGCAATGGTAAGAGAAACCATGTGCCTGTATGATGGGTCCCAATGATGTGGTGTAGATAGAGAAGAGGAGCGGTCCAAGAACTGAACCCTGAGGAACCCCTGTGGCCAGTTGATGTGCTTTGGATACCTCGCCTCTCCATGTGACCCTGAAGGACCTACCTGTGAGATAGGACTCAAACCAGTGGAGGGCAGTTCCAGTGATGCCCAGTGATGAGAGGGCGGACAAGAGGATTTGATGATTCACAGTGTCGAAGGCAGCAGACAGGTCCAGGAGAATGAGAAACTGATGATTTGGAAGCAGCTTTTGCGATCCGCAGGGCTTCTGTGACCGACAGTAATGCAGTCTCGGTAGAATGTCCTTTCTTGAAGCCAGATTGGTTGACATCCAGCTGGCTGTTCAGAGACCGGAAGGATGATACTTGGTTAAAAGCAACTCGTTCAAGTATTTTCGCAATGAATGGTAGGAGAGAGACAGGTCTGTAATTCTCTAGAAGTGATGTGTTTGATGTTGGTTTTTTAAGCAGTGGAGTTACCCGAGCCTGCTTAAATGCTGTAGGGAAAATGCCAGTGTGGAGGGATGAGTTTATAATGTGTGTAAGAGCTGGTAGAAGTGTGGGAGAGATGGCTTGTAGAAGGTGTGAGGGGATGGGATCAAGAGGGCAGGTGGTAGGATGACTGGAGAGGAGAAGTTTGGATACTTCTTCCTCGGTTAGTGGAGAGAAGGAGGAGAGAAGGTTATTGGCTGTGGGAGAGGTTAGTCTGGGTTCCTGTGTGTGTGAATCTGAAAACTGACTGCTGATAGTTGTAGTTTTGTCAGTGAAGAAGTTAGAAAAATCATCAGCAGTTAGTGAGGAGGTGGGTGGTGGTGGAGGTGGACAGAGGAGAGAGTTGAATGTCTTGTAGTTTTGTTAATGTTAATTAATGAGGAAAACGTTCGGGTGTTAAGCGCACTATTTACGTGTGGCTGGGAGCAGGTGTAGATTTCTTGCGTACCAACTAACATTTGGAAAATACGAACATTTTATTGAATCCGAAAATTTACGCCAGAAGCACTTTACACACGATTTACACAAAAATTCGTTCTGCTCGTGTTTCATGAATGAGACCCATTGGGTTTAAATATCTAGTTCAGTAATGAAACTCTAGAGGGCACAGGCTGATAGGTTATTTTACATGCAATCTGCAGGCAATTACATCATTACCACATGGCACAAGCTGATTGGCCTCTGCTGATCCTGCAAGCAATGAGATTGCTTGCTCAACATTTCAATATTCTGGTTCATTGTCTGCTGTAAGCTAGTCCTGCAGCACGCTATTGGAGTTCCTCTGAAACCGTCCACCTCCCCCAGCTCCACCTGCCTAGATCTGTTACGGGATTTGTGTATGTCTATTTATGCAGTAGCATATCTTACATGCTCACAGCAGCGTGTCTGTGTATCTATTAGCAGCAAGTTCATACTTGCTCTGCAGCAGCAACAGTGTAGCAGATCTAGTCAGCAAGGACCAAATATATTAACATTGCTATATACTTAATAACATGCTAAAACTATTTCAAAAGCTGTCATGATTGAAATACAATTGTCTTTACTCTTATTATTAAGTGTCAAATTAATATATTTTCTGTTTTTATTTTAGCCCAAATGCTGTGCTGAGGTTGAGGTTCAACCATTTTGCCACGGAGTGCAGTTGGGATCACATGTATGTTTTTGATGGAGACTCTATTTACGCACCGTTGATAGCTGTTTTTAGGTGAGTGGGACTGGAAGCATTGTAATTCACACACCTTGACAGAGTGGATACAAACTTCCCTAGTCATTTCATATCAAGCAAAAAAACATTGCATTGACCTAAGACAGAGCTCATTATTTCATGAACAAAATAATATTATATATATTGTACATAAACAAAATTATAAAAAAACATCAACAAATCTTATGTCCAATTCAGTGAAATGAACATTGAACTTTAACCAATCAACAACACAGTAGAATCAAATCAGACGAAGTCACCCATGAAGTGCGCTTGAAAAATGTATGCTGATCTTTCATTTGTGTGAACATGTGACTTCTCTTTCCTACATACATTTTTCAATTGAAGCGTAGCGAGGGTGTTAACCTCTGCTGACCCATGGAATTTCAATTTAAAGTTATTCTTGTTTCTCTTCCAGGGTATCAGCGGGGTCTTGAAAAGTATTAAAAGGTGATAAATCAATTTTGGGAAAATTAAGACCCTTAAAAAGTATTAAAAAGTCTTATCATGGGTTTAGAAAGTCTTAAATTTTGAAAGTATTTTTTCTGAATTAGCTGTCCAACAGTTTGAGTACCAAAAACATCGTAAAAGTGTGTGAATTTAGTCATTTTTATTAAAAAAACGAACAGGTACATAAAAAACTAGGCTATTTTGGGTGCGTTCGTAAATTGACTCTCTGTCATGTCAATCACTGTACAGATTGCCTACACCAAACACTGATCCCTAAACCTACCCGTCACTGTAACCTAAACCAATGAAATCGGTTGCAGGGCGGGAAAAAAAAATCACGCGTATTACAACGAACTAAAACTGTTAAGTTAAAAGTATCACTGATGTAAATCGTTACAGCTTGAAGTGGCGGTGAGGTATTAAAAAATATTGAGAAGGTCTTGAAAAAGTCTTGAAAAGGTATTAAAATTAACTTCAAGATTCCTGCATATACCCTGTCTTCTATGAAATGGTGCTTAACTACTGATCTTTTTTTTATTTTACAAGCATTAAAATAAAAAAATAAAAATAACACAGATGAAAGCACTGTCAGTCTAACAATTAAAAAGGTTACTGGCCTATATTTTCCGATTCATCATTTAGCCATGTATTCTGCCATTAAGGAAAATAATGAGGATTAATGTTTTAATAATTAAAATTGCTAGAATGCAGAGTAATAAATGGCATGAATTCAAAATGGGGAAAAATTTGCATATCTTAGTTTTTTCAAATATTTTTTAAAAAATATCCGGATCCCATGTGTAAAACTTTGTTCTATGGAGCATGTTAAAACATTTTTCAGAATTAAGGCCTAATCAGAATCTGGACCTTAGTTATGGTTTGCAGGTAAACATCATCTTCGACTACAGTAAATAAGGTTAAACAAATTGTTTGTGGAAACATTATGCTAATTTGGTCCCATCATGAACTTTGAAGTTGTTAATCGATTTTTATGTTCTTTTGTTGTTATTTTTTAAATAATCCTATTTAACCATAGCCTGGCTAACGTCAGACCCTAGTCTCATTGAGACGTGGGTCTGGGAACCACGTGTTCATTTTCTCGTATTTGAGGCATGGTTTACGAATGCCCAGAGCCGTTTATTGGGTGCTACGAATGTCTATCAAATGCGCCTGTACGTAGCTCATAGCCAATCGTTTCAATTATACCAGATGACGTATGTAGAGCGACAGAAATTAGACGAGGAAGAAAACGATGGGTCAGAGATTTATATAATGCGTTCTAAACTACTTAGAACAACATCTAAGGCTGCATCGAAAGGTAACTTTGTGTCTGCTGCTATGTTGGATCCATAGGTATAAATAAACTGCTTCGCTGTGTCGCATAGACGTCGTCATCGTCTTGCTGCTCCCTCCCCGTTCTGTGATTGGTCCCCTCGCTGAGGCGAAAATCTGGTCCATGGAATCCAGGCTGCCTAGCAGCGTAAATAAAATAGCGTTGCGCACAAGGCAGCATAGGGAAACCAAGGCTGATTTAACCATGGAATTCTTTGTTAAAAAACTACATTTCCTATGATTCTGCAAAGAAATCTCTAAAAATCAGAGAAATGGAACATGCAAAATGCCCACCCACTCCCATGAAGAAATATTTGGATATACAGTATATACATATTTTGCAATAAATGTAAAATATAGTGTTTCTGTGTATTTATTTAAAATATTAAATCAATAGTTTTATATCTGTCCATCTGTGCTTCATGGGATTGTAGTTCTTTCCCTCATTAAAGTCGTCTAGTACAGTCTTTTTTCTTGCTTTTTTTTTCAAATACTTTTTTGCTTCAAATACTTTTTTGCTTCAAGTCAAAGTTTGTAATGTTGTGATTCACCTCATAACTGTTTGTTTGGTTTGGTTCATGGCTTATAACTCTTATAAATAATTTTTTTAAAAAGTCCCTATGGGAAAAATCCTTCCGGAAACAAGGCTGCTGAAAAAGTGTGTGGGCACTTTTGCTCTATGAGCGACAGCGAATAGCTCACATGTAATGCTGCAAGTAACAATCATCTTTGCTATTAATATGCATGAATATGCAAGGGGAAAAAATCACATTCTCATAAGGATAATTTGCCCGCCTAAATACAAAGGTAACATTAGTCGTCACATTACACAAAGTAGTCTGTTTGCTTCTCTCTTTTCTTTTTTCTTTTCTTCTTCATTTGAAGTGCTATCTCTTATTCCTTTCTAATGGGATGGACCTTGTGTTCAGATACCTGCTGTGCACTTTCGTCTGTGTGTGTGTGTGCTTGTTGGTGTGCGGTATCTGGTCCATCGCATCTGTGTCCTGTGGTGTGTCTGAGAGTCCCAGGCTCCCAGCTGGTTGTCCACTTGTGCTGAAGCACTGAATGTGAGGTTATCTTCTTCATTATTTGAAGAATATTGGACCGTCAAGAGCATGGAGATTTATTTAGATGCTGTTTGCTTTTCAACAGCTGTCCTCATGCTGAGTGGAACATGTGAACACAAAGGAAGTATTTTCTCTTATTTGTGTGTCATACTCTTGCATGTCCAGTGGCCTGGTTGTCCCAGAAACAAAAGGAAATGAAACCATTCCAGAGGTGGTGACCACATCTGGGTACGCATTGTTGCACTTTTTCAGTGATGCCGCCTACAACCTTACAGGATTCAACATCTTTTATTCGTGAGTATTGCTATACAGTGACAATGAAATTGTCACACAAATATATATATATATATATATATATATATATATATATATATATATATATATATATATATATATATATATATATATATATATATATATATATATTGTATTGTACTGATCACTCTCTCTCCCTGCTGTGTTTTTCAGGATAAACTCCTGTCCTAATAACTGTTCAGGTCATGGAAGATGTACTACGGGCAACTTCATCTCCAGCAGTGTTTTCTGCGAGTGTGAGCGATACTGGAAAGGTGAGGCGTGTGATATTCCCTACTGTTGGGATGACTGTGGCAGTCCTGACCGTGGATACTGCGACCTCACTGGAGAAAAGCTCTGCGTCTGCAATGACAGCTGGCAAGGTGAGGTGCCAATAATTGTTCAGATCTCTATATGATACTACTGTATAGAATATCTCCACATTGTCTGCAAAATGTTGCACTGATTTTTGATATTGTAGTAAGTTAAGTTTCTTTACTTTTACCTTTACATTTTTTTGGGTCAGTACGATTTTTGGTTTTGAAATAAATTAATAGAGAAAAGTTATTTTAGAGTGTAAAATTATTTCACAGTATTACTATATTTTTGGATCAAATAAACGTAGCCTTGGTCTGCACAACTTTAAAAAAAACTTTTGAACTGTAGTGTACGTTCGTGCATTTTTCCTCAATATTTTCTGTTGATTACGGAGTTCCAGAACATGACCGCATATACAAGGGATATTTCTTAAATCACCTAAACAAATATACTAAAAAAATCACGAGTCTCATGTTTGAAGTCAATAGTGCCACCTGCTGGTTATCAATGATAATCTGGTTAATTTTATGATGCACGTTCAACATGAGGTGAATTTAAAGTAAAAAGAAAATATATATACAATGTCATGCATACGGTATATGACAACAGCATACCATCTTAGAATCTCAATAACATTCCTCCAAAAAGATGTCGGTTCCTTTAAGCAGCAAAACTTTATGTAAAGTAGCCGAATGCAATTGAAACTGTACACTTAAAAAATCTATTTTTTCCCCAATATATCCCTATATATTATATATTTTCTTTATATATTTATATAGAGCGGGAGAGTGACTCGATTCTCAAAATGTGAATTACATCCGTTGGGAGATGAGTTGAAGGCTCATTGTAAATATAACTCTGAAATCAATTATTATTACCTTTATTTAACCAGAAAAACTCATTGAGATTAAAAATCTCTTTTCCAAGAGCGTCCTGGCCAAGACAGGCAGCAGCACAATTAACAAGGTTACAGACATAAAACATCTAAGATATGACATCAACATATAACAATTTGTGCCAGCAATGAATAGATATAAAGTCATAAAAAGAATCAGTTTCATATGCATTATCACAAGGGATAACAACAGCAAGGATCGTCCGAATAATCAATCATAACATCTACAGCCAGTTTGTGTAGCCTCCATGTTGTTTAAAAGCAATTTAAAATCAGTCAATGAAACAGGCACCTGAAGATTCAGGACATTTTGCAGCTGATTCCAAGCACAGGGGGCCGCATACCTGAACACCCCTTTTCCCAATTCGGTCCGGACTTTTGGGACAGATAATAATAATAAGTCCTCAGAACGAAGACAATATCTTCCTGTACTTTTCTTTTCGATGTAAGATTGGAGGTATGGGGGAAGCAGACCAAGAATTGCCTTGTAGATAAGAATGTACCAATGATTAAGTCTACGGGTAGACAATGCAGACCAACCAACCCGATCATACAGAGAACAGTGATGAGTAAGCGCTTTAAAGTTTGTGATAAACCTAAGAGCTCCATGATAAACAGTGTCCAACAGTTTCAAGCTTGTGATGGATGCATGCATGTATATAACATCGCCATAGTCCAGTACCGACAAGAAAGTGGCAGCAACGAGCCTCCTTTTGGCCTCAAATGAAAAACATGACTTGTTTCTAAAGTAAAAACCCAATTTCAGCTTTAGTTTTTTTACTAACAGTTGAATGTGAGGTTTAAAAGAGAGCGAGTCATCAATTAGGATACCTAGATACTTGTATTGAGATACAAACTCAATCTCGGAGCCCTGAGAAGTAATGATAGGTAGACGGTTCCGTGACTTTGATTTTGCACTGGAAAACAACATACGTTTTGTTTTGTTGTCATTCAAAACAAGTTTTAAATCAAACAAGGTACGTTGTACAGTATCAAAAGCAAATTGTAGCTGACAAAGAGCTTGGTTTAGAGTTGGAGCTGAGCAGTATATCACAGTATCATCGGCATAAAAATGAAAATTTGCGTTGGAGACGTTTTGATCAAGATTGTTGATATATAATATAAATAGAAGTGGTCCCAGCACTGACCCCTGGGGCACACCCTCTGTTATACTAAGAGGGCTGGAAGTGAGACCATCTACCTGTACGCACTGAGATCTACCTGATAGATAATTATCAAACCAACAAACTGTTTTTCCTGACAACCCGACACTGAGAAGTCTTTGTTTTAATATTACGTGATCCACAGTATCAAAAGCCTTCGATAGGTCAATGAAGAGAGCTGCACAATGTTGTTTTTTATCTAAAGAGTCAATAAAATCATTTACTACCTTAAGGGCTGCTGTAGTTGTACTATGTTTTTTTCGAAAGCCTGACTGAAAATTAGACAAAGTATTATTAATAGTTAGAAACTCTTTCAATTGTTCGTTCACCAATGTTTCCATAACCTTGGCCAGGGCGGACAGTTTCGAAATGGGTCTGTAATTATTTAAATCAGTCGGGTCTCCCCCTTTTAACAGAGGAAGAACAAATGCGGATTTCCATATAAGTGGAATTTCATTCGTGTACAGAGAAAGATTAAAAAGATAAGTCAAAGGCCATGCAATAAAATCAGATGCTAACTGTAGAAAATAAGGCTCCAGATTATCAGGACCAGCCGATTTTCTAATGTCTAAAAGTGTGAGGGCTTTATGCACTTCTGAAACTGAAAAAGGCTTAAAACTAAAAGAATTACTGTATCTAGTATGACTAAGAGAATTACCTTTAGGATGATGCTGATGTGAAGTATTGAGGGAATCGAATAAAGAACCAGAGGCAATAAAATGCTCATTAAGACAGCCAAGCATTTCAGCCTTATCAGATAGTTTACGTGTGTCCTTAAGAATATATGGTGGCAGCTCGATGCCAGTTTTGTTTCCAGCCAAGGATTTAATAATTAATAATAAATTAATAATTTAATTCCAGAATTTTAAAGGGTTATTTAAATTATTTGAAGTTTCTATAAGAAAATGGTCTGCTTTGGCCTTTCTGATAGCCACAGTGCACAAATTGCGCAGTCTCCTGAAGAGCAGCCAATCAGAATCTAGGCTTGTTTTCCTGGCTTTAGCCCAGGCCTTATCCCGCTCGTGAAGAGAGTTGGCTAAATCTACAGTGAACCAAGCATTGTTCCGGCCTTTTACTCTGTACTTTATGAGGGGAGCATGCTTATCAACAATTTCATTAAAATCATCACTAAAAAATTTCCAAGCATTTTCGACATCAGCAAAAAGACACATTTTATCCCAGTCAAAATAAAACAGGTCATGTAAAAACCCTTGTTCCGAAAAATGTTTTGTGTCACGCTTAGTAATGATACGTGACTTGGTTTTGGGGATTTTTGTGTTTCTGACCGTAGCAACAACACAGTGATCACTAATGTCGTTTGCAAAAACAGAAGCTGCTGAGTATTTGTAAGGAACGTTGGTTAAGATAAGATCAATTAAAGATGATTTATCTGGACATTTCAGGTTAGGTCTAGTGGGACTGTCAACGAGCTGGAAGAGATTTAGCGAGTCACAATAAGCTTTGAATTCATCGGATATTGGATGAAACCAGTTCCAATTTAGATCTCCCATGACTAAAATTTCGCTCTGATTTAGTCCTGATAGAAGCTGCATTAAGGAAGGCAAAGCATCCCTGACAGCTGATGGTGTCCTATAGCAACCAACCACCGCTATGTGGAGAGTCCTAGAGACCTCGAGATCAAGAGCTAAAAATTCAAATTGCTTACTCACTGATTTAGAGAGAAGCATATTTACACGAAACTTATTTTTGATATATACAGCGACACCACCACCCCTTCTGGGACGATCAGTCCTAAATACATTGTAACCATCAATACTGATATCCTCATTCAGAACAGATTTGCTTAGCCAAGTTTCAGATGAAACAATTACATCAGCATTAGTTGAGTGTGCCCAAATGCGAATCATATCTATCTTTGCGATCAAACTACGAACATTCAAATGAATAAAACCAAGGCCAGCCCTAGATTTAAAATCAGCAGGGGTATTGAAACTTATAGCAGAGTCTGGGCCTGGATTGGGTTGCACATTTCCTGAAACCAACAACATAAGAACAATTAAACACCTCAGCTTAAGTGATTTGAATGAATGAATAGAGGGATCTGAATGAATGAATAGGGTGATTTGACAATAGGGTGATTTGAATGAATGAATAGAGGGAATTGAATAATTTAATGAAAATTGAAACTGAATACTACTCCTGTTCAGCATTAGGACAACTTTTAAAGCGTCCAGATTGTACTCTAGTATACTCGTCCTTGACAGCTGCTGGACTTGATCAGTTTTGACTGCAAAAATTCTGCATTATGTTCTACAATATTTACTTCATGGAAGACATGCTGTTGTTCTGTCTTAAGTTAAAGCACAACACAAAGGTAAGCGAATTCTTGTACATTTTTTGTTGTCGGATTATCTGTGTTGTGCTGAACACAAAAGAAGATATTTCGAAAAATGCCAGAAACCATTTATTTTGTCATCATTATTTTGTAAGGAGATAAAAATTGTGCTTATCAACCTTGATTGATATTGCAATAAACTTATATTACATTATTTTGGAAGTTAAAGTTTTGGACGTTTTTTTCTTGGAGTCGGGCAGTTTTTGGTGAGGTTTTGGGCTGGAAATCGTGGATCTACTCTGGCAACACTGTGCATCGGCTCAGATCTAAATCAGAGATGTCAAAAAAGAAACACCATTGCAGGTGTTATATATAAAAAAAATATATATATATATATAATGAATAAAAAAGTAGCCTATTCTTTAAAAATCAGTCGAAATAATGCACGTTAAAATAAAACATCCTCGTATAGTTACAGTAGGTCTACTTACAGTAGGTCTGTCTTTAACAGTTTATACGTTTTGTAAAAAAATAAGTATTTTTATTTTATTTCATCTAGTTAGTTTTGTATCACATACAATGTGATTTTCGCAGATTTAAATCAGATGATAACAGCATATTTTCCCGTTGGTCGAGCGATTCGCGGACAGCTTTCCCTGCGCATGTCAGCAAACCAATGAGAACGCGGGACAATGATGACGACAAATAACAACAGTGCCAAAGCTTCGCTTACCCGAAACCCTCCGGCAGTTTTGAAAAAAATGACTGCGGTTAGTAAATAAATAAATGACGGACAGTTACATAGCCTACGTATTAAACACATGTTACCATGTAAGCTTTATGGTATACCTCAAACAATGGAATTTATGGCAATTTATAGTGATAATATTATTTAGCGAGTATGGCTTGGTGTATGCAAATCATTCGCAGCTTAAATGATAGATTGGAATTTTAAAGGAACTAACTACTTTTTGTATGTCTGTTATTGAGATTCCAAAATGATGGGATGTTTTTTATTTTATTTCTTTATTGTGGAGATAACTGGAAAAGGCTGTTTGGTGTGAACTTGCAGCCTCATTCTTTTAGAGAAATGTTTTACAACCACTAGGTGTCAGTGTTGGATCATTTTTGGATCTGTCCTTCAACAGTCTGGTTGCTAATTCTTATTCATGCTAATTCTATTTAATTCATAGCTTTGTAATGGCAAATTTTGACCTCAATGTTTATTTTGTGTTACTTGTACTTTTCTAACCATTGATTCAGCAATTTTTTTTTCACAAGCAATCTTAATTAGTTTTGATGTATTGTCTATAACATGGTTAAGAAGTCAAACATCTCAAGTTGTTGACAGTTCAGGTAACACTGAGGGCTCAAAATTAGAGTTTATGACTCACACAGGTCATGTGAACACACCTCTGTGTAGTTAAATTTGCTCGTCGTGTTTTTTATCTGACACTTCTTTCTCATATCAGGTCCAGATTGCTCTTTAAAATTTCCTTCGACTGAACCGCACTGGTTTCTGCCTAACATGAAGCCTGATGGACAGTCACTAGGCCGGGCTTCTCATAAAGCAGTGGTTCTTGGGAAGCTGATGTGGGTGATTGGAGGGTTCACCTTTAACTACAGCTCATTTCAGATGGTTATAAAGTAAGTTTTGCTGTCTGGTGACTGGTTTAGGTTCACACTGGTTCCTTTTAGTGATGCGCCAATCATGATTTAAAGCAAATTTATTTTTGATTATTTGCTCTATAACAGGCAAACGTGATATTGATGATAATAATATTAAATGTTTCTTAAGCACCAAATCAACATATTTGCATGATTTCTGAAGGATCATGTGACACTGATGCTGAAAATTCAGCTTTTCTATCACAGGATTTAGGAATATATAACATTTTAAAATATATTCAAATAGGAAAAACTTCAATTGTAATACTAATAATATTTCACAATATTACTGTTTTTACCATGTGACAATAAGAAACTTCTTTCAAAATCAGTATTGTATACATTACTTCTCCCACTTTTATCAGCTAGCAATGAGTACAGCACACTTTCTCTTTCTTCCTTTCCTTACTGCTCTCGGTCTGTTTTTCAGCTATAATCTAGAGAGCAGCACATGGGATGTGGTGCCAATCAACGGTGGCCCTCTGCAGCGCTATGGACACTCTCTGGCTCTTCACATGGTAAACACAATGCTAGTCTCTATACTTTGTATAACAATGCCTCAGTGAGTGATTTAACTGCTTGCCATTGATATGCAGAGCCATTGATTTACAATTGAAAAGATGTAACCTCTGTCATTGTTGTCAATAATGTTACAAGCTCAAATAGTGTTTAGCTACTGGGATATTTTAATACTTTTGTAGCAACAGTGCCCACTAGTGTTTATTATTCAGAAAATTATTCTAATAATTATCAAGTATTGCGGTAATCATTGCATTAAAAAGCTGGACAGTTTATGGCTGAATGCTATATAAAGGAGGTGTTAAACATCAAGTTTCAGGGTGATTTCAGATCGAAGTTGAGCAATTAATAAGAGTGATCGAGCCATCTATCTTAACCTAGCATTACATTTTACATTGTTTAGTGATAAACAGTACTTTTATGTATGTGTTACCCATGGTATTTTGTCAAATGCTTTAACTGTGTTAAATTGTGTTCATTTACTTCCTTCATTCAGCTTGTTAAGGAAGCAGGCTGTCATAAAAATGACAACAGTTCTAAATCAAGCCAAGTATTAATTTTAGTGTTATGATAAAGGTTTAAGTTTTCTTATGTTAGGACTGACAAAATAAAAATAAAAATGACTGTTGCATTGGCCGGGAATCGAACCCGGGCCTCCCGCGTGGCAGGCGAGAATTCTACCACTGAACCACCAATGCTCACATGACAGTGAACTGGGAGGTCTCGTGGTCATGTGGGACTGCACAAACACCTCACACTCTCAGTTATGCTACACATTTCTTTTATTACCCTTACATTCATTTTTCCAGCCCTCTTTTCTCTCTTATTTAAACTTCTACAGTTTCTCAACTCTCAGTACTGACCGACTTTGGTGCGACTAGAAGCCACGTGTGGATTAGCCCCACATGAGCACTCAAGCACATCCCATAATTCCATGTGAGCATTGGTGGTTCAGTGGTAGAATTCTCGCCTGCCACGCGGAGGCCAGTCGCATGTAGGTGTAGAGCGCTGCGAGCCAATAGGAACGCAGGAAATTCCAGGGAGGCGGGCCAGAAAAAATACACGAAATTAGAGGTTCGAGTCCCGTCTCTACCACAAATACCATAAAGTGTATCTAGATTAAACAATGATTACAAATTCATTTTAAGTACGATTTACATATAATAAACTAACGTTGTGCACAAAATAGAATAAAACTTGTAAGATTTGTTCTTGTGTAGGATGTACAAAATTTGCAATTATCTTAATAAACATTTACATTATAATAAGGTATAGTTTTCTTTAATATAGAACATATTTCAATGTGAATAATTGTAAAGAACATTTTGATAATATTTTAGACCTTTATTTTTTAGAGATATTCACATTATATTTGTTTAACTATGTACAGAAATCCAATATATATATGAAATATAACCAGTAAACACAAAATAGTACGTTTCTGATTTTATTTATAGCACAGTAATATATATATATTATTATGTAAAACTGAAAAAGGTAATGTATTAAATACTTATAGATTAAACAACAATAACATTAATAATAATAATAAAATATAAAAAACAAAAGATTGAAAACAGGAAAAAACAAGATTTTTTAAATTAAATAATTATGTACAGTTTAATAATAACAGTTATTAACATTTAGTGTTTACACATCTGAGCAAGATAAAATAATGTCAATAAAATTAACTTAAAAACACACTAAAGTACAAAGTAAACAAGGACAAAACTGTTTGATTTTAATGAACAATGGAAATAAATTTAACACTCCTGTGGTGCTTGGCCAGCAATCCATCAATGGCATTTCTCATTGGATCTGTCCATCTGTTATAGTCCAACACAAACCACCTGTCTTAATGGGTCCAGTCCGAGCAGCACAGGGAGAAGCAGCTGAAGGCAGTGGTGGTGTGCTTGGCAGTTCTAAAAGAGATTCACAAAATGATTAAATTAAGTATTTGTGTTTTGTGTGCATAGATTAGGCAAACAGATTACACACATTGGCGCCTGTATGAATAATATAATTACCTGCATCTAAAAGAAACTCCTCAGATGTTTGTTCCTTCACTGTCACAGAACTCGGAGTAGAACATTGAAAAATGACAGTCTGTGGGGTGGCCTCTGGTTCAGCAGCAAGAGGGGTCTCAGCAAAAGAGGAATCCTCTAAGCATTTCTGAAATTGAGCAAAATTATTATAATGTTTAAAAAAAAAAAAAAAGAGTCTGTTATCAAAGAACTTTAAAGGCTTACCTGAGATGGAAATGAGAACTCAGTGCCAGATGAAGACTTTCTTGCATCCCTAGGTCTGTCTTCCTGCTTTTGTGTTTGTCAAAGTCAAGAGGCACACGTCGACAGCCTGGCTCCACATATTGTAGGCCAAACCTCTCTCTTGTCTCCCTGCTGGAGATGTGGAAGGATGGATATTTGGGTTGCCCAGTCACTCTTATAGATGCCCTGTTTAACTCATCATAACATCATCAGAACGGACACAACAGTACGGGCATTCAGCTTGACCAAATCTTCTCTTTGAGGTGTTGACTTGTCCTGCAGTGAAGGGTTGTCTTTAATTCTTTTTGCCTCTTCTGATGGGTCCCGGCGTAAATGGCCTGATGGGCATTTCCTGAAAGACACTTTGACTTGCCCGGGGAAAAATACTGTTTTCTTCATGATGCTGTTCTGAAATCAGAATGTATTCATTAGCGTCTCAGCATAAGCATTTAAATACTTACAGTAACAAAGTGAAATAAGACAGTTAATACTTAAGCATCAGTGATATATATAAAATAGTTATTTTAAAATGCAATAATATTCCATAATATTACTGTTTCTTAACTGAATAAAGGCAGCCTTAGAGCACGTAGTGTTTATTAAATTTGCATTATTTAATATTCATTATTTAAATAGCTTAATATACTGTATGTGTAAAAAGATTTATATAAAAAATGTATATGGATATGGATAAATGTATATATGTAGCCTATGTATAAAAAGTTAACAAGTTTAACTAATTAAAAATGTTAAATTATACCATTAAATGACCTATATATATATATATATATATATATATATATATATATATATATATTTATTTGTTTGTTTGTAATTTAAATGTAATATATGTGTGTGTGATATTAATTACATTACAGGAGGACCAAACCTGCAGAAATTAAAAATGAATAAAGAAATATGTAAATAAATAAAAAGATAAATTTGATAATAGGAAAATAAATAAAGGAATAAACGACTTGATAAAATAAATATGATTTATTCTTAATCAAACTAATTTTTGTATTTTTTCCCCTAATTTATTTTCTGCTTTTATTTATTTGTTAATTAATATTTGGTGTAAGACCAACTAACATAACTATCATGCACATACAAAAAATGTAAGGATATAAAACTAAAGAAAGAAAATTGAAATAAATAAAGGTTAAAATAAATAAATCTGGAAATAAATACATATTGGAATAAATAAAATATACAAATAAATGCATGCATAAATAAATATAAGAATAAATGGAACAAATAAATAAATAAAATAATAAATAAATACAATTAAAAAGAATACAAATACATTAAAATATAAAAGCAAAAAATTATAAATTAGGGCGAAATTATACAAAAATACATTTGATTAAATGAATCATATTTATTTTATCAAGTCGTTTATTCCTTTATTTATTTTACTATTATTATTACATTTATTTGTTTATTTATTTATTTATCTATCTATCTATTTATTCATTCATTCATTTTTAATTGCAGGTTTGGTCCTCCATACTACTGCACATTACATCTTACTGCACTGTTAACATATATTTTAAACATAGTAAGAGATTATGATGAAACATTCACCTTTATAAACAAAGATACTCTTATAAAATAACAGCTGTATTTACAACGAGGAGATTACTGTTTCTTATCGTCACAATCCATTCAACACGATAACAATACGATTACATGATAATATACATGCAATTTAAATGATAAAATATTATAATAATAATGTATATGCGGTCACCTGAGGTAAAATCTGTCCGCAGGTAGTTTATACAGTAACAAAACAAAACAAGTTTGCTGAAGAGTCGGTAAACAAACATCTCTCCGATCGTAAAACCACTGCGAATGATTGACAGATGACACTATGCTTTTTAAATTCCCCGCCACGGAAAAGCGAAACAGCGCCAGGAAGTCTACGTGTGGCCAAAGGTATATTGCATCCGTAGTGTTAAGCACTACCATAGAGAATGAATGGGAAAAGTTAAGGGAAGTTAAGCTTACCCATTTTCGGCTCCCGCGCGGCAGGCCCGGGTTCGATTCCCGGCCAATGCAACAGTAATTTTCTTTTGTCAGTCCACACAAAACAAAAATGTATGACTTTAAAATGAAGGACATGAAGGAACAATAGAAAACTTTCAAAAAAAATGTTTTGTCTATTGTGAAAATGTATGCTGAAAACACATTTATACGAATCACATTCTTTCCGATTAATTTTCCACTGTAGTTTTTTTCTCTCCGTCAGAGCCTGTGCTAATGTCTGCAGATTCATAATAATGTTTATTCTGTTAATGGTTTTGAAGAACTGAAATAAGCAGGAGCTTTCTCTCAGTCCACTGTGCAAACTGGTTTCACTGGACTTTAACCAGCATAGCAGTGAATATACCTGAGCAGCAGTTTAATGGACACCAATAGCTCACACTTTATCATCACGCATATAAACTTGATCTCTCATTCACAGTGCACATTATGTTTTAAATTAACTGCCTTTATTGTGGAGAAATGTCCCAGGCAAATGGACAAATTAAAATCATTGTCCTGTCCAAACTACACATGATTGTATTTCACTGAGCTGTTGTCTGGCAGATGTCTTTATTTGTCATAAACTGCTGAATGCACTTTGATGATAGGAATGCAGTAGCGGGCCAGTCAATGTGCATTTACAGAGGATTAGAAGTAAATGTGCGTGCGTGCCCGTGCGTGTGTGTGCATGAATGTGAGAGTTCAGTCAGCATAATGAGATGGCCTTTTGCTTACTGTTTCATGAATCATAAAGTGGCTTTCTCCACTTTTATCTGAATATCAACTGAATATGAAACACATGATGCATTTATAGATATCACACACACACACACACACACACACACACACACACACACACACACACACACACACACACACACACACACACACGCGCGCGCATGCATACATTAGGATAAGATTTTAATCACAGTTTGCATTTATTTGATCAAAAGTACTGTAATATTGTGTAATATTACAAATTAAAATAACTCTTTTCTATTATATGTTTTAAAAATTTAAAATGGATTTAAATCTATTTTAAATTTTATTTTATTTCTGTGATGGCAAAGCTGAATTTTCCAACATTACAGCATCATTACATTACAGTCTCCAGTGTCACATGATTCTTCAGAAATCATTCTAATATGCTGATTTGGTGCTCAAGAAACATTTTTAATTATTATCAATATTGAAAACGGTTCTACTGTTTTAACATATTTGTGTAAACTGTCTTACTGACCCCAAACTTTGACTGCAAATCATATATCAATAAATTAAATCAATATAATTCAGGGTTAGGAGATTAGTCTGTTTTCATAATCACAATAGTAATAGCAATAGTAAAGAGTAGTTTTCAGTGGTTGTATAGTCATGTTTTTGTTAGTTAAAGAGATGCAGCAGTGTCACTAGGCTTGAGTCTGTTCTCCATGGAGTCCTTTTTTAGATGCAGTGTATTTATTGGCTGTTTACACCAGAGAACATGTGCTCCTGTGATGCTGGGAAATTGGTGTATTTGAGTCGATGTAATGCCTCAAATGCTTGCACAGGATCTCATAATGTCTTCTTTTCTCTTCTCTGCTTTACAGGATGATATCTACATGTTTGGTGGGAAGCTAGAGGCAGGCTCCGGGAACATAACAGATGAACTGTGGCTGTTTGATACACAGAGCCGTTCCTGGTCCCTCAGGACACTCAGTCCTGCGCTGCAGTCCCAACACTTTGCCGTGGAGGGACATACTGCTCACATAGTGGACAACAGAAATGGAGAGCCTATCATGGTGGTGCTTTTTGGCTATTCACCAATTTATAGCTACCTCAGCCACGTCCAGGAGTACAACATTCGTAAGTGCAATATGTAACTGTTATTGAGAAGATATTTTTACTTGAATGATGGTGCAATCAAGTCATGTCAGAAAGATTGTATTTACAAGTTGAATGCACATGAACGTCACCACACAGTTATAATAATGTGTGAGAAACTTGGATTGTCTTTAAAGGGTTAGTTCACCAAAAATGAAATTCTGTCAGTATTCACTCTCCTCATGTTGTTCCAAATCTCTGTGTGTTTATTTGTTCTGCTGAACACAAGGAAGATATTGGAGAATGTTTTAATCACACAGATCTCATTCCCCATTGACTACATAGTAGGAAAAATACATACTATGGTAGTCAATGGGGAATGAGATCTGTTTGATTAAAAATTCTTCCAATATATCTTCCTTTGTGTTCAGCAGAACAAATAAACACACAGAGATTTGGAACAACATGAGGGAGAGTGAATACTGACAGAATTTTCATTTTTGGTGTGAAACTAACCCTTTAAGCCCAGAGTTTCCGAGGTGAATGATTTTTTAATTTATTTGTAGATGTAGAGTTAAAAACTCCTGTTGAATTTTCATGTAGAAAGTTACATTACATCTTCAGGTCGAAGCAAGATGGCAATTACAACTTCCCAACTCAAAAATATGACCTTCCCAGGAGGACTTGAATGCACCATGAGTGTGTAGTTTCATGACAGTCTTAAAGGTTAGTTCACCCAAAAATAAAAATTCTGTCATTAATTACTCACCTCATAACGTTCCAACCTAGTATGGCTTTTGTTAATCTTCGGAACATAAATGAAGATCTTTTTTATGTCTGAGAGTTGTCTCTCCATTGACAGCTATGCAACTGACACTTTGAAGTTTTATAAAGTTCACAAAGAGATTCCTAATCCATATGAACTGAGCAGTTTAGGCCAAACATTTCTGAAGAGACACGATAGATGAACCGATTGATTGAATTTAGGCTTTTATTCACATATAAACATTGATCAGTGAAAATAAACAGAAGCTTAACCGATCATGCTTGATGCGTGAGAATAAAGCTCTTGCGGAAGCTCAAACGTGCAGCATAACACTCGAGAATGAACCTCATTGGTTTGGTTCTCGCATGTCAATCGATCACTTTTGAGTTTCCGTTTACCACTGATGTGTGTGTTGATGAATGTTTATATGTTAAATAAAAGACTAATTTCAATCTGTTCATCATATAAAGTGATTTTGTCTCTACAGAACATTTTAGACTAAAACGCTTAAAGTCCCCGTGAACCGGAAGTTGCAAACGACTTTTCTCCAGTGCTGTGACGTATTTCCGAGAGAAACGGAATACTAAATGAGGCAAAAAGTGAGCGTGGCTTTTTTTTCCAACTAGCACCTGATTGGATCTAGAAAAATGCACCTCCTCGCCATCTCTCCTTTCACATACCGTGTGCCTGTCTAATGTCAGTTGGAGGGGCGTGGTTACGAATGTTAAGCAGACACCTAAACCGTCAAGCCTACGTCATCGGGCAAGGTCCTCCAGTGCAGAGGGGAAGTGTGGATTGTACTTGCATGGGATGAATTGTTCACCACAAAACGATCAATTTAGGCAAACAAAGTATGGTCAATTTTGATTTCATGGGGACTTTAAAGGTGCTCTAAGCGATGTCACGCGTTTTTAAGGCCAAAACATTTTTTGTCACATACAGCAAACATCTACTCACGATCCGCTGGCTGCCTGTCCCCTGAACACACTGTAAAAAAACGCGGTCTCTGCAGACACCCCAGGCTCCACAAACGGCTACAAAAACAAACTCTAGCGAACCGCTCTAGGAAACATAACAAACTGTTCCAGCCAATAACCGACAAGAATGGTTTGGGGGTGGGTTTGAGGGGTTAGTGCGCGGATGAGGAGGAGGGAGGGTCTAGCTAGCCTCCGTTTTGTTTGACAATAGTTCGAACGTCAACAAGAAGTGACGTCACCCAGGATCGCTTAGAGAACCTTTATGGATTAGTTTTACTAGCTATCTCTTTATGAACGTTCTGAAGTGTCAGTTGTAGAGCTGTCAACGGAGGGACAGAAAGCTCTCAAATTTCATTAAAAAAATCTTCATTTGTGTTCCGAAGATAAACTAAAGTCTTACGGGTTTGGAATGACATGAGGGTGAGTAATTAATGAAAGAATTTTCATTTTTGTGAACTCAACCTTTAAGATGTGGTTGTGTTGATGTGAATGTGACATGCAGACAGTTCCCTTTGCTTCCAGCAGATGGCAGTGTAATATAACATGTCATTAGCACTGCACTTTACTGATGACATGGTGACTTGACATGGCCAGACTCATTAAAGTGAAGGTTCTCCTATTTCAGTGGTATTTTCTAGTCGACTCGCTCCACTCTGTCACAAACACACACCCACTCAAACACACACTCATGCTTTAGGTCATTAAGAAGTGGTGGTACCTGAACTGCACTGTCTGGGATTGAACAATGATTAATGTGTCTGAGCTCTGTTGAGACTCCACTTAAATCTTTATTTCTTATGCTCTCACTTTCCCCCACTAGCTTTTTCTCAGTTTTTACTCCTTAAATGAACACACATGCTTATTAGAGCTGTTGAAAATGATGGTAATCGCACCCCTACTGCATGTGCATCTGTGAACTTGATGACACAAAGAATTTGGCTAAATTAGATTGATGTAATATTTGAAAAGAAGCTTCCTTAAACTTGAGGTAGGTATATATGCAGTGATGTAACAAGCCAGGATATCAATGAAAAGAAAAGAACGCTTAACCGTAGGATCTTCTCTGTCTCTGTAACACTTAGTCATGTGTAATTAATTACAGACGTTCTACCAGAGAGCAAACCACGGTCTTGAAGTCAGACTAGCATATAAAATGTCAGCATTTTAGATAGCCATGCAAACCTCTTTTTTTAATGCTTTAGTGTATTTAATTAAATTGTTTTACATTTTATTCCCATTTTCTATTAAATTTAAAAAAAAAAAAAAAACATTGTTGCATTGGCCGGGAATCGAACCCGGGCCTCCCGCGTGGCAGGCGAGAATTCTACCACTGAACCACCAATGCTCACATGACTCATTTTTTCTAGTGACACGTGCTCTTCATGTCTTTTCTCATTAATATTATATAATAATATAATATAAAGTTTATAATATTATAAAGTTTCTTTAGGATAGTTCTAGGAACTAGGCACCAGGGTTGTTCGCCGAGAACTAATGGTTCCCCTAGGAACGTTTTCCTGTTGCATTCGCACCGCAAGTAGGAACTGACATTTTTTTTTGACGGAAAGGCATAAGTTACCTTTTGCCGCCGCTGAGAACGCCAGAGCCTGAGCAATCAATCAGTGCTCGCATTCTCCGTGTTCATTAGTTTACGATCGGTCAAACAGTCCTGTCTAAATCTGTTATACATAGAAAGTAGGCAGTATATATGAAAAGTTAGTGTATGCAGTGTGGTTGATGTCAAGTGTCGCCAGCTGAGCAGAAGTTGCGTTTGATTTTTCTCCTCAGCGTAATGGTTAAGAGGCCCATCTATCACTGTTTTCCATGTTTGGATAGTTAGTCTGTGGTGTAAAATATATAGGCTAAATCAGTATAGCTTTTTAAAAAATGGCAGGTGGTGTTTTGCGTGCGTTCGTCCATTTAATGAACACTAACTGATAGTTCCGGTTTAACTAAAATCGTTCCTATTTTCTAAAGTGCGAACGCGCCGACATCCGGGTACTTTCACCAATAGTTCTAGGAACTATGAAAATGTTCCTCTGGTGCGAAAGCCCCTTTTGTCCATCATACCAAACATACTTTGTTGGGTGGTTTTAATTGTTTTCTATGTAAGATCTTTGTAAGACCATCACAATTCCAGGTTTCAAGCCTATGTGCATGTGAGCTCAAATACCATAACATTTGAAATGACAACAATAATATAATAATAATACTTAATAATATTATAATTAATTAATATTGGTTTTGGACATTTAGGCTACAATCGTAAACAACGATAGTTGTATACTGTGTGTTGTAGTACGATACTGTACTACAACGGGTGTAAAGATATTTAAACCGAACCGAAAAACCGTGATACACCACCCACGATACGCATCACGATACATGGCGTACCGAACACGCCAGCTCATTGGATCTCATGTGTTTTATGTGTAGGCTACACGAAGAATACAGCATTATTAGCCTAACCACCAATAATTGTAATAAGCTCTGCGTCTTTTGAATTCGGTCCATTTTGTCACGAAATTCAAATTTAAAAAATGCTGTTTTGATGCTCTTTAATGTGGCGCGACAGATCACTGTATAGGTGCCTCAGTTCAAGCGTGAACGCGATCTTCATTCACTAGTTAAAGAATAAACATGAATGAACATATGAAGGTATGTTGAAAGATACAGAACAACTTATTGAAATGTATCTCGTGTAATCGATCAATCAGTTTCGTCCGTGGAAATTCGTCAATAAAACATCTTGTAAACAATGTCACATAGCATATTACCCCAGGCAAGTCATTCAGTGTCCACAGCTTGTTAGTTTGCCAGATAAATTAACTCTTTTGCTAAATATATGCACTATATTAGCCTATATATTCATTATATTTGACTTAACCTATTAGTATTAGTGATGTCTTGATTATTTAATGTATGGTTGAATAAATCTGTCATGCAAATGACATCCACTGTGTAAATTATTTTTCAATAACAAATTGGAGTAAAACATTTATTTTAAAAATAGATTTAGAAGCAAAAACCTTATGTGCAGTTTACATACAATTTGTTATTTGAGTGTTGATTATTATATCTAAAAATAAATAGCAACTGAAATTAGGCTAACATGGTTTCTGTTGTTAACCTTAAATATTATAGTAATGGTCTCCCTATATTTTACAGCATAACCAAGATCATTTTATCCTTAAGAAACGTTTAATTATAATTTAATTAATTTAAGGACAGAGACACCATTTGTTCAGTAAACCACTGTTTAATAAAAAAAAGAAGCTATTTCATAAATAGTTTTCTCCCCCCTGCTGAACCGAACCATCACTTTAAAACCGAGGTACGTTCCAAACCGTCAGTTGTGTACCGTTACACCCCTAACTACAACTTTACATATGCTTTCCTTTTGAAATGTCTCTTTATCAAGGAATCCTGACCAAAAACAATTCAGTTTCCACATATGAAGCAACTCAAAGGTTTTCAGCATTGTTAATAATAATAAATGTTTAATGAGCATCTATTCAGCATGTTAGAATGAATTCTGAATTATAATGTGACATGCACTTATGAGTTTCTGAGAGTAAAGTCTAACTCTATGTCAGGCACTAACTCCTGGTTGGTGGCAGAGACGAATGGAGCGCTGGTGCAGGGAGGATATGGTCACAGCAGCGTTTATGACAGCTCCTCAAATTCCATATATGTCCATGGAGGATACAAAGCCCTCCCTGCCAACAAATATGGCCTAGTGGATCATTTATACCGCTATCAGGTCCACACACACACCTGGTGAGTATCCACACTGTGTACATGTTATACTCTTTAACTATGAAAGGGTGTATGCCTGCCTGTGTATCATTGTGTGACTGTGACTAACCATTTCAGCCTCTGCCCTCTCAAAAAAAACAACAACAACAACAGATACTTTTCATCCACACACAAATCAGACCCTTAGCACACATGTGAGCAGGATTCGCACATCTTCCCTAAGAGAGTGAGTGCGCTGACCAAGACTTCCTGACATGAATGAAATATGTTACAAATAAGCTGTTAGTGACACTATAAATGATGCCAGGTTGCTGTTGCCAGGGTGAGTTCTTAGCAGGTTTAGTCCAAGAGGAACTAATCCAACATGCCAGACTTTCCACAGGCGTTTTTACACATATTTCTGTAATAACCCAGTGAAAAAAATAATTATGGGGTAGAAATAAGATTTTTTTCCCATCATGTTGTTCCAAACTTGTATGACGCTTTTTTCTTTTTCTGCGGAACACAAAATAAGATATTTAGAAGAATGTTGGAAACAAAAAAAAAAAAAAAATAATAATAATACGTATTTTCTTTTGTTCCATAGAAGAAAGAAGGTCATACCGGTTTGGAATGACATAGTGAGTAAATGATGACCGAATTCTCTCATTGGTTTTCTGGTTTTACCTGGTCTGCAGCCTGGTCAGGCTGGTCTATACCCTGATTTCATGCAGTCGCCATTTTGAAATCGAAAGCGAGGCTCCGGTGGGAAGAACCCCGGAAATAAAGATAAACAACAATGCCTTGGACTACCAACCTGAAGCTGCTGCCACGATTCACACTATTGGATGTTAATATCGAATATAGGATATGTATATAGTTCGTTCCTGCTTCTTTTTATTACTTTCTGAATTATATATATATATATATATATATATATATATATATATATATATATATATATATATATATATATATATATAAATGAATTTCACTGTATATAGTCTAAAGTATGAAAGAAATGTATGTACATTTTTAGAATAACTAATTTCTACATTAAAAACAACAATACGCCTTCGCATTCCCGACTCTCCTATGATTAAAGGCGACACTTCCGGTTTTCTTCCCACCGGAGCCTCGCTTTCGATTTCAAAATAACGGCTGCGTGAAATCAGCATATTGGCTGGTTTTAGAGGGGAGGGGATTTTAAGCTGGGAGACCATTTTAAAACTAAAGAGCAACTTTGACTATCTGAGACTATCTAGAACATCTTAAGACTAGCTAGACCATACTGGGAGACCAGTTTATTCCAACTAAGATCAGCATATTGCCATTTAAACCAGGTATGATCCTGCTAAGCACCAGTCTGGTTTTAAAAGTTTTATTCAGCAAGGAAGCGTGTAATCTGTGCACCACTAGTGGCACCAAATGGAATTACTGTTTAAAAAAAGAAAGAAACTATTTTTTTTTCTTCTAACAATTACAAGTTTTAGACATTTCCCAATCTTCCATTGCTAAGACAAACAGGTAGCCCCACTCAAAACTCATGCTATTGATGTTTGACCAACAACGTTGTCACATCTGATCCTGTCTGGTCGCTCAAACAGATGGATTGTGTGCGGTTTTGGTGCTACTAGTTGTATCGAAATTACACTATTTACCCTTTCACTAAAAACCTATCTTGGAAAGGTTATGCCATTTGTTTTTATTATGAACATTGCATTGGCCTACAATTGAACTCCGAGGTACCACCAATGCTTTTATGAATGTTAGGGAGCGCTTCTTGGAGCGTAGACAAAGCACAAAGTAGTGGTAGAAGTTAATTTGAGGTTTCGTTCTCGCATTCGTTCCTTTTCACGCTCAAAGACGGTTCACTTAAAAGTTGTTGGCTGCACAAAGAAAGCTTTTGTATCCATTTCTCTTAGAACGTCACCGTCTTCTGTGCTTGCAGATGGAAGACATTAAAAAACGAGACGCATGCCCTTTTGTATTTACTGTCTCTTTGCTTGGCCTAACGGTGAAGCCTGTCTCTAAAAGCTCTCTTACCCCTTAAATGTGAGGATCTCTCGCTCATGCACACACTGCGTTCCTCACTCTCTGGCTTTTGATTGGCAAAGCAAGTGAAAGGAGCTGCACAATGCATCAAACAACGCTTCGCTTACAGGGCTCGGGGTGTTTGACAGAGTGTAGCGAGGAGTGCTGAGTGGATACAGAGTGACACAGAGTGTGTATCCTCACAGACACAATCACAATGAGGTCGAAACGGAGATAACAGATTAGATGGAAAGCAAAAGGGAGAAGTGGTGAAAGAATTTAGGAACCCATTTTGCATTTTTGAAGATATAAATTTAGGGAAGAATTTAAAAAGAGAAAGGGAGAGAAAAGTCCGTTGTGAAGGGAAGTTGAAAATTAGTTGTTAGTGAACTAATTTCTCAAATGTGTGTTTATGAAAGGGTTTTAAAGATGTTTGTATATTTGTGACCTTGTAAGCTTTTTTTTTTCTTTCTCAAATGTGCTTTAGTCCATCCATGCGGACAGAACATCTACTACAATATTCATGAACATGTCCAAAGCAGTCTGAACAAATAAATCAAATGAACAGCGTATTTTGAATGATCCGAATCATACAGTGTAGTGTGGCCCATCTAAAACATGATTGAACAACTCTTAGGAGCTGGCTCTTTTTAGAGGACTAAAAACATTTAGCATTACCAGTGTAGTCTAATTCCTGAACGAATGATTCTATTTAGTGAATCAAAAACAGTTACTGGAATATTCCGAATCTCTTAGGCCTTGTTTACACCTGGTATTTAGATTAACAAAACGAATTTGACCGGACTGCTTTCGTAGTGTAGATGTTCATGTGGTCGAATGCGTTCGAACATCTGCAAAAGACCACCCAACTCTCCGCCTGCTGACCTAACGCGCAAACATCATGGGAAGTGTGCTAGCCAGACATGATTTAAACTTTTGGGGCTGTAGACCTAAGTTTGGTTTGAAGACGATAAACGTACAAAGCACAATATTCTCTCACCACTCCTGATTTGCGGCTATCAGAGCAGAAACGAAAGATGCTTCACGTGTTTTTCCTTCGTCCCCAGTCGCGTTCATATATAAATTGTGTGAGCTCATTTCATCCATTAGATCTGAAAAACCCATGCATTTACCCACCCATAGACCCTCCCCTCAAATAAATCAGGACAGAAGTGGTTGAAAGTGGACAAAAGAGATGGATTAAAACACAGGTGCAAATGTGGATGTGTCTCCCTCATTTACTTGTGATCTGATCGACTAAAACAATTCTTAATACCAGGTTACGCAATATGCAAGTTATTATTACATCATGTTCGATTCGAAACAAACTGTTACTCTGTTATTTTGCACTTAAGGCTTATGAGACTTAAATCAGTGTAAATACCGACTGGTTCTTAATGTTTTGTGAGTGTGTGCACAAGTGCGCTTATGCATACACGTGTGGGTAGATGTCTCTGTGGTGCCATATTACTGATGGCCTCCGTCTGCGTATCTGACCTAGCCTGTGGAGAGTGACCTTCAGACCAACTGTTCCATCCCATAAGCTTAACACTCATGCACATGCTGCATTACAATAGCCAATGAGATGTGTGTTTGCCTCTCCCCAGGTTTATTCTGAAGGAAAGCGGCCTGGCAAGATACCTCCACTCCGCTGTGCTGATCAGTGGAGTTCTTCTGGTGTTCGGGGGAAACACTCATAATGACACCTCGCTCAGTAACGGGGCCAAATGCTTCTCCTCCGACTTCCTCTCCTATGACATAGGTATGGACTACCTGTGACCTTCCTTATCTTATCTTCCTTATCCTTATTCCTTAGCAAAAATAATGATCTGCAAATTCCAGTAAAAATTATAATAGTGCCTATGTTTGTACATTTTGCACTCATTTTATAATGCTTTATAACATACGCTGCCAGCGCACTTTGGATTCGTTAACCATATACATTACGATTTATGACTCTTGAGTATGCATGGATCCAGTGACGTATTGTGAGATACAGAATGCACGCACACTCAGCGGTACAGTTACTGTAAATTGTTTCATTCAAGCTGCAGTGTGATATTACTGACAGTTCATTACAGAAAGCTGATAAGCCAGTGGAGATCTACGGGAATGCACAGTTGAGTCATAATGGAATTTCCCAGAATATTGCCGACATATGCAAGCGAGACACATACAGGATGCAATGACTACATGTGTGGTGTCTGTAATCAAATCTTTGGTGGTACCCTTATAGAAGACCTCCCAGTGCAGAACCTTTAAATAGTCTACTACATACCACCTCGTCAGTGCTCTCACTTTTCCCTTTTTGAAAAGTAAGTGTCTTGGCTCTGTTCCAAAACCAAGGGAACTCTATGTAGGCAGCATTTTAAAGCATCTTATGCTCAAGATTCGAAACCTGTTCAAATGGTATAACCTAGCTGCCATCTAAGGTTCCTTCGTTAGTCAAATTCTAAAGTCTATCCCGGAATGCACTGTGTTGATCAGGAAAAAAAAATGACAAGATGGTATACAAAGGTTACAAAATGTCAATTATGTCCCCAATGCAACACTTTAACAAAAAAACAACAACTAAATGGCAACCTAGGTTCATTGGAAAACCTTGCCTCTACTTATATTTTTGCAAAACTCCAAAAACATACCTATACATACAATTCACAGCAGTTTTCGGCTCATATTAAACACTAGTGGCAGTAGACATTTTACTTGTTTTGAAATGTGAAAGAAGCATCGTAAAATGATTCATTCATTATATTTTTATCAACACTTGAATGTAAATGTTTCATAAACAAATAAAATTTCAAACAAAAAATTAGAAAATAGCATTTTGTCCAGATTAGAATCAGAACAAGGATCAAAACACAGATGGAGTCCATCAATACCCCATACCTTGCAAAGACGTGTACTCAGGGCTCCAGACTGCGACCAAATGGTCGCATTTTGCGACCAAAATTTGAGAGTGTGCGACTGAATTTTACATCCAGTCGCACATGTGCGACCAGTAAATTTGTCCCCCCCTTTTTTTTTTTTTTTACACGTTAAACGTGGAAGAGGCTTATCAATGAATCCGGAATGTGTACTAATGAGTGTGAGAAGAATAGGATGCAAGTGTAAGTGGCTAATGTGTGGAGAGGGAGGGTTCTAGAGATATTTGAGCGCGCGTCTGTTTTAAACGTCTGTGGGAAGGAGACGGAGACAAATATCACAACATGTGCGTCTGAGCAATGAGCAAGCAAACAAACTATTCTTCCCACCTGCGGCTAGTGTGCCAGTTAAATTCACTTGCTGGCTTCCAAAATAATACATCACAACAGCGATAATAAAAAAAAAAAAACATGAACAAAATGACTAAACACTGTTCACGTGAGTGCCAAATGCTCGAACATGACCGGTCACGCCGTCATCACCCGGGAGTTGATAGCGCGCGAGCGCAGGCGAGACCTGAACTGCAGACGTTACCATCGGCATTTAACTAAACTCATTTAAGCTTTGCCAATGTAAACATTCAAGAGCAAGACGCGAAAGAGAACTCGCGTATAGAAGATTTGTGTGCGTGTGTGCGCCCGCACGCGATCGCGTTTGTGTAGGCTACTCATCTCAGACAGCCAGATGTATGACAGCGCGCAAATATTGAGTTCTCTTTCAAGTTTTGCACTTGAATGGACAAATTCACATCAAAAAGTAAACATGTCCGTCTTGATGAGTATCCTAGCAGACATAGTCTGTTTATGCCTTAAGTGAACTTATCTACTGAATCAGCTCTGAATTGAATAGCTTTTGTAACTTTAATAAGGATTATTCTTTAATTTATACAGTCAAATATGCAATGTTATTTTACATTTGATTATTTTTATTCAACTTCTGTACCTGAAAACTAATGTAAGATCTACCTGAAAAGCATAAAGTCATAGTTTATTTTATTAGTATCTTTGCTCTATTGTATTTATTTGTGCTTTCGCTTGTTGTTAGATTATTTGTTTCTTTATTTTATTTGACAGCAGTCTTTTTTCCCCTGAACATACCACATACCGAATCATACCTAAACCGTGAACCTAAAACCGAGATACAAACTGAACCGTGAGCTATATTTGAAACGTTGCAGCCCTAGTACAGTGTCACAGTTGGAAGATGATTCAGAGTGAGAAGTTTGTGTGGCGAAAAGGCCACTGCAAAGGCATTGTAATTTCTGCATCTATTATCAAAGTATTTATTAGTAAATAGTAATATACTGGAAATTAGTTGAAATCTGAATATTTGGTTAGTATGTTGATTTACGGTGTGTGCTCCTAAATTTTCTGGTTGTGCCCCTAAAAATTTCAGTTGGGGGCGCGCGTGCTCCTAGTGAAAAAAGTTAGTCTGGAGCCCTGCGTGTACTACTTTGTGGTTTCGATATTTCATTTTGCAGTTTTGACATAAATGGTGTTGAATAAATCCTGTTAGCTTAATTGTGCGCAAGCAATTTTCTATCCGCTCCTTCTGGTTTACGTAGACCATGTTTTTGGATCCGGAAATACTGTACTCTTTCAGAAGATGCATAACAGAACCCCCTATAGTATAGGAGTGAAAACAAAGACAGCCAGATCAACTCAATGGCGGAAAGTGTTGTCATAAATGATGGAAAATCTCGTCAGTGGTGGGGAAAGAGTTAAATTAGACTTGTAACCCCCTCACACAAGCACTTGTCAACACAGATGTATATTGTTGGTGGCATCTCCATTAGTTTGATGATTTTTTTGTTCTGTCTCTTTAGTGTTACCACATTTTTGAGTATAGACTGTGCATAGAAAAATCGGGCTGTGCATGTATTATGCTGACATATAAAAACTGAAGTATACTTTGAGCTTTAGAAGGCAGCTGCCAATGTAGGCTGCAATCACGACAGCAAGGTGGCTTGTTGGGTTTTGGAACAGAGCATGTGAGTGTGTGTTGCTCCAGTCATGCAGATCATTTGTAAATCTGTAAGCATACACTCAGCTGAGGGGCTGCGAACGTAGGTTTACAGATATCCTCAGTATGACCTTTCTCAAGGCAAGACCTCTGTGATGGATTGCTTCTGAAACCTTTGACCTCTGTGGTATAATGTCTGGCCATAGGCATCTGTGTGAGGGTATGTGGTGGAGTGGTACACATTAATTTCTTCATTCACCGAGTGGAGCTTTGTCACAGAGCTTTTAAAAAAAATACGGAATGGTTTTTGCTTGTAGGCTTTGCAAGTTCATGAAACTTTCTTCTGCAGAGTCAGACACTGTGAGCTTTGACAACACTTTAAATAGTAATTTATTATGGGCTGATATGGATAACAAAGAGTGTGCGTTTTGTTTTACATTGCTCTTACCTTGAAATATTAATAAACACCAATTAACATACACAACTTATTTCAGCCATTCCTTGCAAGCCAACAATGAATTTTACGACTGTTGTTTGATATTCTCTATGGCTTACGATCCCAGTGCGCGGTGCACACACTATAGGTTTACTATGGCCTTTGGCAACTTTGGCTAATGTGCGCTTTTTTAAATGATAGACTTTTACGAGGAATATCAGTGAATGATTTAAAGTGTTCCTTTTCAGTGCTGACAGTAATATTTAGCCATCATTAAATCCTCATAAAAAGCAGTCGAATGCCAGTGGGCCAGATGGTGTCTGTTATTTTATGAATCTTTTACAGTACCTTAGACAAGGAGGTTGTGGAGCCAAGGGAGTGTGAAAGAAAGGACGAGAGATTGTGCTCATTCTTAGTGAATTCCTCCCACAGTGTTTACTACAGTAGAGTGGCAACTTTCACTTCCACCTGGCGCTTCTCTACTTCACTATGTTTGTACAGTGTTTTGCAGCTCAAGTAAAGGCAAGGGCTCGTGGACTCTGGATTGTGCTGGTTCTGTTCTGGTGTCAAGGGAGTGGACATTTTTGGCCTAGATCTGGGTTGGCTCTGTGTGCCCAAGCCACTTTGTCTGATTGGACAAGTTTGCTTGGACAGCCTTGACTGGCTTTACACGTACTGGCTGCAGTCTGTCCAAATATACATCACTACCATTAAAGCACTGGCCTAAAAATCTGCTCTACTCGCTTAATTCATTAAAGTAGCAAATTAGGCCATTTTCTAATCACCAGCAGGCTTCCTGGAAATGTTCCTGGACAATTGCTTGTAACTGTTGGTCTTCTGTTCTTCCTGCTGTGGATACAGAGGGCAACCTTTCCGACCTGCTGCAGTGTGTATGAAACAAAATGAAGTAATGAACAGACTCTTTTCTTGACTTTATACTGCATAAAATGCTGTTTGTACTTGTATTACTGTTTATTGGACTGATTATGTTTGCATTGAGTGCAGTGATTATGCTCATTTTGAATTGCACTGCTTTGCAAACCAGCTTTTCACTGCATCTGGCACTTTAAAGCCTGGTGCAACACTGTCAAATATATTAAGTTGATTAACTTTTACTGGCATAGAAAACCTGCAGAAACCGATTGCCTCAATTTACACGCAAAATAGGTAATCACTTTTGAGTTGATAAAACTTACTACAACTTTGTTCAGGTGTTCAATTTATAAAAGCTCAATTTAATTAAGATTTATATTAAGCATTAAGTCTTGCAATTTATTTGTTCATATAATACTAGAGAAATCTTAAATTTCTCATAACAGTATAAAGCATGAAACAGACAGCATATTTGTTTCATAAAATGTTTTTGTTCCATAAACTATATAAATAAATAAAACTTTAAGTTTTATTACTTTTAAAGTGTGTTGTCAGAAAGAAAACCCAAATGGTTGAATTTTATCATCGAAGGTCAGCAGCAAAGACAATGGCTAATAAAGTGAGATTAAATCTATAAATTATATTTGTGTTATTTAACATTTAATTATTGCAGGTTTGTGTAATATTCAGAGTTTGCATTTCATTGTTTTTATCAGGGCTTAAAAACAGAAGAAAAAATCATTTGGTTCTCTCCGAACAGAACCAGTATTTTAACGTTTCTGTTCATGCATCCCTTCTGTAACAAAACAGTTTGATTAGAAAAAAAATACCGGTTACTAATAATGGTATTTTTATCCTTTTTTTTCCCTATACTTTATACCGAAGCTTGAATAGAACTTTATACTAAATAGCTTTATACAAGAGCTTGTGACTAAACCTTGTAACTAAACAGTCGCTTTACTTGCCTCATCATGAATAAGTGCTGCACTCATTTTGGAGACGGTCTCTGCTTGTTTTCCGTGAAAGGGTAAATAAAGAACTGGTTCTTTGAATAAGTTATTTTTTCAAAAAACATGATGTGTTGTCTAATCATTGCCAACACAGCCTGTACATAGCACTTCATCTTTTATAAAACAAGATTTTGGCCAAGTGTATTAAACGACAGTAAAAACTGAGCACCCGCATAGGTACAATAATCTTGTAAGTTGTACAATAAACAGTAAGTTGATGAAAACATAATGCTGAAATTCAGATGCATTAGATTCTGTTAATGATTGACAAGACACAAATATCTGACATTTGCTTGTGAAAAACCTTTTTCACAACTCCATTTTGGCAAAATGTTAATATAACGACACACTCAAGTGTCTGACCACACATAAAGCCACAATACTTCGACTTATTTAAAAAAAAATAATTCCGATATTTTGTTCTTTTCTTTCTTTTCTTTCTTTTCTTTCTTTTCTTTCTCTTTCTTTCTTTCTTTCTTTCTTTCTTTCTTTCTTTCTTTTCTTTCTTTCTTTTCTTTCTTTCTTTCTTTCTTTCTTTCTTTCTTTCTTTCTTTCTTTTCATGCAAAATTTCTTGCAATGAGGGACTAAATTCAACTGACACAGAAAACGTTTTTCATTTGCGTATCCTCTTGCCACGTCTTTTCCAACTCTCGTACCTCTAATTAGATTCAGGGAAAATAAACCCTAATTAAAATTGTAGCACTCTGGCTGAGAGGCGTTGTGAATCAGTGTTTTTTTTTCTTCTGCACAGACCTTTTGTTTTAATACAACCAACAGACTAGGTAGCAGATTGCCTCAGCACAAAAACATATTTTATTAAGCTTGCAATTAAAATGGTTTTGGTTTCCTTGCTACCGCATCTTCTGTTCTCTACCTCTGCTCTATCTGCTCTTGTCATCCAGTGTTTCTTCGCTCTGTTTCTTTGTCTCTTGTACATTTAGCTATGGGAGTTGAGCAAATATCCTGTGAGGAAATGAAATCTAGGAAGAGCCAACGATAACTATCTGGAGCAGTTTTAGCATTTGAGAGAATATGAGTGTCACCTTTAGATCTGTAGAGGTCTGAACCAGGTTGATTGAAATCAGGCATTGATTTACTCCAGCCAGAGATCTGTGTGGTGGCCGACAATGTTAGGCTTTGGATAAAAGCATCTGCAAATGCATACAGGTAAATGTTTCTCAAAGCGATTTATATAGCATTAAAGGTATTTTTTCTGTGACAGACTTTTTGCAATTCTGTGTGATTCAGAGGCCACTTACAAAAAGCTTTAAAACTGATCAACAGGATATTGAAGGTTTTTAAAGACATTTCTCCCCTCATCTAAGCTAATCAGTTGTAGCTTGATGGGAATAGAGTGGTACTTCTGTTCAATTCACTCCAATAGTGATTCACAGCCTTCATAGGTTATTTCATAAGCAGCTCCCACAGCAGTTAATAGGCTGCATGATGTCAAGGTGTATGATATAGTTAAATGCCAGGATGTTACCATCATTCTACAAATGATTAAATAACATATGCATGAAAATCTAATTATTATGAATGAAATCTTCCTGACATTCCAGGACAATGTTTTGTTTATCACATTTCCTAATGTGTCCATTAATTAAGCTGTAGTCCGAGATTAGCTAAATTCTTTTTGTGTGGCCATTTGGTTTGTTTTGCAAAATGAAATTTTGTGTGGATGCAGGTGTGACCTTAGTTAAACAGCAGCTCGATCAGTACTGCACTCAAGAGTGCTGTTTGCAACCTGGCCACACTTTCTTGACTTTGCCTGAGTACTCTGAGGGGTAAATGCCAAATTTACATATTAATGCTGTCTGTGGCAGTCTGTGTCGACTTTGAAAGTATGTGATGGCTTTTGAAACTGATATATATGAGAAAAAGAAAGGACACCCTATTGAATTGTATGGTTTTATGTGTCTCCGATACATCATAGAAAATCATTTGGTCCTTGGCAGGTCTTAAAATTAGGTAAATATATACAACCTCAAATGAACAACACTTGACATATATTACACTAGGGCTGACTTCTCGAGGATTCCACGATTCGATTCGGAGAGGTCTGATTCGACTATGAACCTCATAGTTGAATAGTAGGGAAGTGTTATGTAGGGGTGTGACGGTTATTATATAACCATGAGACCGACGGTTATAGTTGAACACCGTCATTAGAACTCTATAACCGCCAAAACTGTGCTATTAAAATATTTTTTACAAACATTTTTTTATCATAGAGAATGTTTAAATACTAATATCATCTTACGAGGGAAACGAAGGCGGAGTTGGAGCTTCGGAGGCTACTCCTGTTGGAGATGATTCGGAAGAGGTCTGTGCTCCTTTACCGAGGTGCGCACGACAAAAAATGACGCGTTGGGTGCGCAAGACCGGCGGCAAGACCCCATTTCGCTTGGCTGTGTCTGTGCACGGCTTTTTTTTGTAACAGCGCGCGCGACACCGCGTCCGAGGATGACCGACTTCAAGCCGAATCTGCCCCAGCATGTAGGCCCTACATGCTCGGGGTAGGCTACGTATCACCGCACCGGCACGCAGTTTGCGCGTCTAAATTGCAAAGTTCATTGCAAAGTTTTTTTGTTAAGGTTTTGTTTACTGTGTGTGATTTATTTAAAACAAAGCACGTTCATTGCAACGTTTTTTTTGTTGTTGTTAAGGATTCATTTAATGGAAGGCACATTCACTTCTAGTTGTCTTGCTGTTCATTTTTAATAAACGTAGAGCAAGTTGTCCTATAACAGACGAACAGTTATTCAACCGAACATCTAGCTGCTATCTTAAAAAAAAAGTCGTCAGTCGACTACGGCAAAATCTAACGAATCAGACTCGACTATGAAAATCCTCAGTCGAAAACAGCCCTATATTACACTGTGTTTTTAAGCCAAAATTGAGAAGCCATGTGTGAAAAACTAAGATCTCTGGAACAATGTCCTTTGGACAGACGAGACCAAATTGGAGAGGTTTGGCCATAATGCATAGCGCCACTTTTGGTGAAAACCTAACACAGCATATCAACACAAACACCTTATTCCAACTGTCAAGCACTGTGGTGGAGGGGTGATGTTTGGGGTTGTTTTGCAGTCATTGTACCTTGGCACCTTGCAGTCGTTGAGTCAACCAAGAACTCCTCTGTATACCAAAGTATTCTAGAGTCAAATGTGAGGCCATCTGTCCTGACAGCTGAAGCATGGCTGATATTGGGTCGTGCAGCAGGTCAATGATACCAAGAACACCTGCAAAGCTACATCAGAATGGCTGAAAAAGAAAATAAAACTGCAGTGGTCCAGTCAAAGTCCAGACCTCAACCAGATTGAAATTCTGTTGGCCTTAAGAGAGCTGTGCATAATAAACACATACCCACAAACCTCAAAGAAATGAAGCAATGTTGCAAAGAAGAGTGGGCAGAAATTCCTCCAAAACGATGTGAGAGATTGAAAAAGTCATACAGAAAAGGATTACTTCAAGTTATTGCTGCTAACGTGTTTCTGCAAGCAAATTAATCAAAAGGTGTTGTTACACATGGTTTTTACTTTTGTTAAATAAATAATGACACAGTGTAATGTCATTTGTTGTTGTTAATCTGAGGTTGTATTTACCTAATTTTAAGCCCTGCTAAAGGGGTTTTTACCTAATTTTAAGCCCTGCTACCATATTTTTTTATTATATGCTCCTTACACACACACTCACACTCTCAGTATAAATATATTAAGAAACATATTATTTTAAACATTCATTATATGGGGCCTCAAAGGTCAAGCAAGAGTCTAGATCTAAATGCAGATAAAAAGGTGTTTAACGGTTCAAAACGTGACACATCCATGACTTGACCGTGAAACACATGATACAGTATGAAGCGTAGCTCTTGACATTGACCCGTAACACCATGAACTATAAAGGCACATGCACACGAAAAATAACACCCCAACACATGGACTGAACACATGGTTAAATAACTGAGAAAACGATAGGATAACAAGAGACACCAGAAAACAATTAGCATTATAGACTAATTAAAGGTGGGGTATGTGATTTTCTTTTTTGACCATTTTTTCAAAATCACTTGAAATCCTATTGCTAACCCACTTACTGGCTGTAAATTAGAAGCACTGAAATTAAAATTAAGCAATTTAATCATCTGTGGAACGGGCAGGACTCGAAAAAACTCCAGCCAATCATTTTCAAGACCATCTAGAATCATTGGACAGAAAATGCGTCAATCAAACGGTCTTACCATGACTCCCTCCCCCACCCCCCACCCCCTGGCGTGCGTGTTTTGTTCATGCGCATACTCAAAGCTCGTGACACAGTCACAGGAAGTGCAAGTCGCCCCGGTAGAGAGAGAGAGAGAGAGAGAGAGAGAGAGAGAGAGAGGAGAGAGAGAGAGAGAGAGAGAGAGAGAGAGAGAGAGAGAGAGAGAGAGAGAGAGAGAGAGAGAGAGAGAGAGAGAGAGAGAGAGAGAGAGAGAGAGAGAGAGAGAGAGAGAGAGAGAGAGAGAGAGAGATAAGCTTGTGCTTGATTGCGCGTCCATGTTTTTCGAATGGGTGGAGTCAGGGCCAGCGTTGGAGGAGAGAAGGTAGGACCTTATGAGTAGTGTATTTTCAAAATCTGCTGGCCGTTTTGCAAGTCACATACCCCACCTTTAAAGAACTACAAATACCATAAAAAGAACCAAGGGTGTAACTTTGGTTTGAGAAGTGGGGGGGACACAAAATGTGGGATTTTTTTTTTTCTGATTTGAATCCCATTTCCTGCATTTACATACATTTAGGGACTATTGTACTATGGTGATACAAAATCCAGGAAATAATTAAGTTGATTATAATGATAAATTCTGCCAAAAATAAAAGTAGGCTACTAAACTATGTATAACAAAAATTTGGATGGTCCCTTTAACACATTCTGTTGACTATAAGTAATGTTGCACCTACATGTCTACTAACTCTCATTAGAGTATTAGTAGAGTGTTAGTAGACTGGTAGGGTTAGGGTTAGAATAAGTTGACATGTAGTTGCATATTTACTTATAGTCAGTAGACAGTCTGTTGGAGGAACATCACAATAAAGAGTTAGCAGATATTAAGCAGAGAGTCTACTAATACTCTAATGACAGTTAGTTGACATGTAGTTGCAAAGTTACTTATAGTCACCAGAATGTTCAAAAGGGACCATCAAAATAAAGTGTTACCAAAAGATTTTACTTTTTTGTTTAATAGGGGCCGATTGCCAAGACTTGAGGTAATAATTTTATAAAGTCAAAAATGTTCACCATTAATGTTTTGTGTGTTTGAAATTATGTGAGACCCAATTTCCACTGTAATGTAAAAACTACATAAAGATAGTATATTTTAAATAATTGTTTAATAGCATCTTTTTATGAATGAAGGCCAGTATCACTGATATTAATATAGCTACTGACGTCTTGATTAAAAGGATCCCCTCCTCCTCCCCCAAATTTGAAACATTTATTAGGCTTCAAAATATAACAACTTTTAATTTAAGTAAACTTTAAACAATCTTCACTTAAACCCACAATAAATGTCATATTTGCCTGTGCCCTTCCTGTCTAACAGGTACAAAATATACAGAAATTGAATAAGGTTATCAAATAGTCTGCACTGCATACATTATAAATTAAATATAGATTAATCCTTATTAAATCTACAACGTTCTTTAGACAAGATCAGTGAGTAATTTGCTCTGTTCCCCTTTGTTCTTTGGTTAACTTTACTGACAGACAGAATTGGCTGCTTTCCCTTTAAGATCTGTCGCTGATGACAGGATCTTACCCGTTTAATTTTCTCATTTACGCTTGACTTTCATTTAAGGTTTTATTTAACTCATTTAAGACTGTTCTTGTGAGGATAAAATTGACAAAACGGAAATTTTGGCATAAATGTGTGTGTTATTATTATTCAAGTGCGAAAGAGAACTGGATTCTGGCACGCTGTCTGTGAATGTCCTGACGCACACGACGCACAGACAGCGCGCCAGAATCCAGTTCTCTTTTATACCTGCTCATTAGAACTTTCAGTGAGCTCTTTTTAGAGTGTGGACTATGGTGTGGACGCGACGTACCTGGACGCGGACGCGCGCATCGGCACAGGCTATAGGCTATTCTGCTCCTCCAGGGCGATGACGGCGTGCGGTTAAAAAAAAATCATAAACGAACTTGAAAGTGGGGGGGACACAAACGGGATTTTGAAAAGTGGGGGGGACATGTCCCCCCTGTCCCCATAGGAAATTACGCCCATGAAAAGAACTACAAAAGAACGAACTCATGAATGGCCAATTTCAAAATTGTTTAAAAAAAACCTATTCTATTCAACAAGGATTTATTAAATTGATCAAAAGAGACAGTAAACACATTTATAATGTTTTTTTTTAAATGACTATTTTCAAAAACAAAAAAAATCATAGCAACCCAAAATATCTGAACTGTAGTGTTTTTTTTAATAGTGACAGGGTAAAATTGGGGTGAAATGGGAGTGATTTCTGAGGTTATTTTGATATCAGTGATACAAGGTCCTGTAAAGGTATGTCCTTACAGTCTATGGTCCTATGACTGTTTTTTTCATCTCTTTTGCAGTCTTAAGCCCCGTTCACACCGCCAGCGACTTTGTCGCTACATGTCGCTAGTCTCTGTACTTTGAAGTCGCTTGTGGGCGTTCGTAGTGTTGTTGTTCTAATTTTATTGGTAGACATACAAAATACCATCACAAGTGATTTATATAACTATATCATTTTAATTTGACTAGGAATTAGGCTCAAAGGAAACAGTATGCTGCTGGGAGAGTGTTTTTATATTACAACAGCAGTGTTCAGTGGATTAAATCATTTACTAGATTAACGATTGATCAATCAACAAATTAAACTCACTCATACTGTCATAAATTACTAAAACGTCATTCGAATTTGACAAATAATAAATTTTCTTGTCCCTAATAGTCAACATAATGCAGGGGAAACTGTAAATTGAACTGCAGCAGTGCTAAACTTGCGTCATAAAATTACAACACTCAAACTATAAATGTATGAATTAAACTCACTGAGACTGTCGACAGTTTCTTTTCCATGCCTCATTTTATTATAGGCCTATCCACGTATGTGGTTAGTCAAATCATATAAAACAAACTCTTCTGTCTTGCCTGCACTCGAGACGGTGACGTGAGCTCCACAGAAAGTCTTCTTTCCTATTGGTTGTCGCTCACGACAATCGCTTCTCATTTGCATAAAGTTGAAATTTCTCAACTTTTGTCTCTTGTCGCTTGACGCCCACATTCTGTCGCCAACGGTCACTGTCGCCGAAAGTTGCCAGCGCTCCATTGAAATGAATGGGATCATGTCGCTGGGTGTCGCTGGCGGTGTGAACGGGGCTTTAGAGGCATCTTTGTTCACTTTCACTAGACAGAACTGCACTGTTGTGTTGGTGGTGTACTATCTACTGTGTGGTGTTAATCTCTGCTGCTGCCATTAGTGGTGCTGTAGGGAGGCTGTTAGATGTCTCAATCTTTCCTATGCTCTATATATTGTTGTTCTGTTATATAAGAATCTCATGCTACAAAACATCTGTTCACAAGGGGTTGTTAACGGTGTGTCTTCTTGACACACCTGCATGTGCATATGCACATTGATGCCTTTACTAGTAGGAAAGCCTGTAGAATGTAAAGAGAGTCTTTGGTTTCCTCTCCCTAGCTGATTAACTGACCATGAGTGCGGGTAATTACTGAATTAAAGAGCGTGTAACGAGCCGAGAGTGTGTCCGATCTGGCAGCTTGGGAGAAACATATGCCACAGAGCTCATGTAACCTGGACAAACACGTACAGCTCAAAACACACAGATGTCTCTGTCAGTAAAAAGGCTTGGTTTGGTACATAGTGCTTTGTACATTGCTGCTGTGGCTTTCACTTCTGATGAGTAAAGTATCTCTGCACTGATATTCAATTCTGGCCGATTTTGCCACATTTCCTAAATCAATGAAAAATAATAAACAAAAAAATTAAAACAATTGTTTTAAATAGTAAAAGTGAATAATTTTAACAATGTTAATAAATGGTCAGTTCTTCTTGAGATTAAAGTGGATGTTAGATGCTGGCAAAGGTAAAATACACTGTTCAAAAACTTTTGAATTAAATTAATTAATATATTCATATGGATATGTAAATTGATTTAAAATGACTGTAACGACATTCATAATGTTGCAAAAGATTTCTGTTTTTAAATAAATGCTGCTCTTTTGAACTTTCTATTCATCAAAGAATCCTGAAAAATCATCACAGTTTCCACAAAAATATTAAGCAGCACAATCTAAAATGTGATAACATAATAATAAATATTTCTTGAGCACCAAATTAGTATATTAGAATGATTTCTAAAGGATCATGTGACACTGAAGACTGGAGTAATGGCTACTTTGCTATCACAGGAATAAATTATATTTTAAAATAGAAAATGTCCATATATATATAATAAATTGTCATGATTTGATTTTGTTTCATGTTCCTGTTTCATGTAATCCCTGTTCTAGTCATGTGATCCAGCCATGTGTTCACAGGTGTCCCTTGTCTTGTAATTAGTCCTTTTGTATTTAAACCCTCATGTTTTTATATTTTGTAAATAAACTGCACTTGTGTTCTCTACAAACTTGCCTTCAGTGGACCAACATTGCAATAATTAAAATTATAATTTTTTTATTTTACTGTATATTTGATCAAATAAATTCAGGCTCAATGTGCATTAGATGTATCTTTCAAAAATATTAAAAAAAACCCCGAACTGCTCAATTTTTGTACGGTAGTGTAAATGTAAAAATAGAAGAAATGAGCATTATCAATTGAACATCCAATATTGATAAATGAAGTAATGCTCTCTAAAATGATCCATTAACCGGTGTGGTGCAGAAATATATTGTGCATCTCTAGAATAAAATATCAAATGACTAATACTATTATTATTAGTTTTAGGATTGTGACGTAATGTTTTATAATGATATTAATGTACTCTGTGAATCTAATAGCTTTTGATGTTATTTTCAACAACCCGTTTATATATACTTTTTATTTATTTGCATGTGTGCTTTCCAGCATGTGACGAGTGGACAGTTCTTCCAAATCCCAGTCTTCATCGTGATGTCAACCGCTTCGGACACACAGCTGTTGTCAGTAATGGGTAAGTTCTTGATGTGAACTCTTTCCATTTACTGATACCATCAGTATATACACTCTTCCTGTGCCCAGGTTGTTATTTTTCCACTAAATTTAATTTAGTTAAACAAATCATCATGGGTCGGGGGAAAAATCAAATGTGTGGCCTTATCCTCTCATTTCCTTTGGAAAATTGTTTTGGCAATACAAATGGGTCGAATTACAAAAAAAAAGGTCTGTTTTCTCTTCCACTCAGCTCAATGTACGTTTTTGGTGGTTTCTCTGGTGTGATTCTGAACGATGTGCTGGTGTTCAAGCCTGCCAGCTGTGAGGCCTTCCTGGAGGTGGATCTTTGTCAGAGCGCTGGTCCTGGTGTTCGCTGCATCTGGATCAAAGAACGCTGTGTACCCTGGGACTCCAGCCATGCTAATGACAGTGTGCCTGCCTCATTCTGCCCTGCGCGCACCAGTAAGAACCTATCATTTTAAAAAGCTTATGTCAAACACCGGCTACGCAGAATTACATGTATGGAGCTGTTTTTGAGTATTTTCACCATTACATTCACATTGAATTAATTTCTTATTTACAAGAGTCAGTAAAAGTGGGTCTGGCATGTCACAGAACCCTGAAGGGGTGTGTTTTGTGGTACAGGTTGACTACATTATTCCGTCTAAAACAAGGATATTTGACAAAAATAAATAAATAAAAACACAACATTCCAAGAACTAGGTGCCTGGACTTTAAAGTAGTTTAGTAGTCATTATACAAAAAAATTTGACCACAGAGTACTGTGACCAATCAGTATTGAGAATTTGAGCTGACATTAAGAAATACAAGCAAACAAAATAACCACAACTTGATTGAAAGTTACACTAAAATTGGACAAAATATATTAATATTACATATCAATATAGTTTTCGTTATTCAGTTCTATGCAACAATCAGATCAGCGCACGAGAGGCTAGCACCATTTTACCAGCGTTGCCCAGCACGGCTACCACACCATGTTACCGCACAGTAGGGCTATTGCAAACAGAAACAAGTATAGTACGACTACATAGAAATTTCATGTCAGTGCATTATTTGAGCGGACTTTGCTTTTCCGATGAGCATGAGCTGTACATGAGTGGAGTGTTCCCATTGGCCGTGAGCAACTGAGCAGAGCGCATGTGCATAGAGAGGAATATTGAGCAGAGAGTCACACTGTGCAGTGATAACAGCTAGAGCGAGAGTGAAACCTGAGTGCTGAACACTGAGGGACGCCATATATTTTCGGCTCATATTTTCGGCTGTTTTTCTTTCTCAGAAAATAACAGCCAATAACAGAAAATTACATTTTCGGCCGATAATTGTTCGATGCCGAAATTTCGGTGCATCCCTAATTGGGATAATTTCCTAAACATTTCACAATATTAAAGGGTACCTATCATGGAATTTTGAAAATTACCTTTCATGTAGTGTGTAACATAGATCTAAGTGAACAAAAACATCCTGCAAAGTTTTAAATATGAAAGTTCACCATATACAAAGTTATTGTCTCTCAAAAGTAAGAGTCGACTCTGAGTCGTTGATATGAATCGATAGACGAACGATGCATTTTCTCTAACTTTCGTACGTCACTTGTACAAGTTATTTGAATTCGGCACGGCCACTCAGTGCGCGCGCCCAGCAGACAGAGAAACCTGACAACAACATGCCGACGAGACTCTGTTCTGAAGTGCGAATCAAAAGCAAACTTTTTTTTTTCACTGCCCAGGGACAAGCATGTGAAGACTCAGTGGCTAGAGTTTATATTTACAACTATACCACACAAGTATAGCCACCTTGAGCTGTGTTCGCGTTATTTTAATGACGATCGCTTCACAAACACAAATGCTTTCAAGTGTGGATTCTGGAGTCGCCTGATACTGAAGGAACGTTCAATACCAAGTTTATTTGGATCAGCTTCCTCCTCCGAATCACAACCTGTAAGTACTATTAATAATTGTTGCTTTTATGTGTGTGTGTGTGTGTGTGTGTGTGTGTGTGTGTGTGTGTGTGTGTGTGTGTGTGTGTGTGTGTGTGTGTGTGTGTGTGTGTGTGTGTGTGTGTGTGTGTGTGTGTGTGTGTGTGTGTGTGTGTGTGTGTGTGTGTGTGTGTGTGTGTGTGTGCGTGGGTGCGTGTGTGTGTGTGTGTGAGAGAGAGTGAGAGTTACGCTCAGCAGCTTCTAGGTCTCCATGTCATTTTTTTTGTTTTTTGAAATATGTGAAATTATGTGAAGCGTATTGTAGTACTGCAGTGCTTTATCAATATGTTTAAGCTTTGGGCTAACGCAAAATATAACTGACTGCGTCATCTGACCTATCACCGCCGATTAGCGTCACGCAAAGGAGGGGTTTGGACAAATGAGTCGTCAAACGAATCATTAGGGAGTCGGTGAGGAAATCAGGTAAAAATAAATGCATATTATAAGACAACAAAAGTGTTTTTTGTCATTGCATGCATGTAAAACTGTTGTTGGGGACTCCCAGAACATTATTAGGAACATTTTAAATGCCATAATAGGTACCCTTTAATGTTTTAAATTTTATGTTTACACATCCTTTCATCTTGTGGGAATATCTATACACCTGGGGCCGTATTCACAAAGAATTTTAAGGCTAAAAGTAGCTCCTAACTGGCGAATTTAGGAGCAACTCTTAAAAATAATGGGCGTGTCACTCCTAACTTTAGGACTCCTAATTTTTTTCACTAAGAGTAATTCACTAAGCATTTTAGCCCTAAAAGTAGCACCTAAGTCTGGGACAGCTTAAAAGAAGTTGAGAGGACTCCTAACTCACTAAGACCTATTCACAAAGGATTGTAGCGCACACCACCGCCTCTCGCAGTTGCTGCGAATGCATTGATCTGCAAACAAATTCTCTCCCATGTGTTTTGCTTGATATCCCAGTGCCGAATTTCCAATTTATTAATTTTTCTCAGCACCAACTGAGCCAGCAGCAGTAATGGTGTTCACACCGAACGCGAGTTTAATTATTTGCGCGAGTAGATTACATACAAAGTCAATGCAAAGACGCCAATAGACGCATCATTCGCGCCGGGCATTGCGAATGACGCGAATTGGGCGACGCGTTTGCCGCGAATGTCCTCCGTGCAGGTTAAAAAAATTGAACTCGAGCGAATGTTCAAGCGTCTAACTAGACGCGATAGACGCGTATTTGACGCTCTATTCGCGTTCGGTGTGAACACACCATAACTGATCCTGCGTTATGGGCTTTCTTTTCCGTTTTGGTGAGTTCATAATCCACCGTCATTCAACAATTACATTACTTCAATAGGAGCAACATTTCCTTGCTTTAAGTAGTCTATTTAGGCTAATAGAATGTCAATTAATGTGTTAATGCAAAGTGTTAATCCAAGTGTCGTTTTTCATTATTAGGCAAGTGGCGATTTTCATTAGGGTATTAGGCTACCTTGATTTAATTTAATTTAATTCATGACTTTTTTTCTCTCTCTCTGCCTTTTTAGAATTACACTTCACTGGGGCCTGCAAAAACATGATATGCATTTCGATGACATTACTATTATTATTTTGTGTAGGACACAGACAGACATATTTAGATGTCGTAATTCCATGATTTGTTGCGTCTGTGTTATGATCCGCATGATCGCCCTTTCATCTAACAACCAATCACCGTGATCATTGCGAGGAAGCTCGTGCATGAGAATTGACGTCATCCATAGCAACGAAGACTCACTCTTAGTTTAGGAGTTGTCATTTTTCCTTACTAAGAGTAGGTCTGAAAGGCGTTGTGAATAACTTTTAAGAGAAAACTCCTAGCTATAATATTTTAGTGTGATTTAGGAGTACTCCTAGTGGTAAGATAAAATTCTTTGTGAATACGGCCCCTGGTCTACTATCCTACATAACCATCCCAGTGGGGTTAAGTTCACTGCACATCTCATTCATTTGAGTTGGACCATTTAGCTCTGTATGTCAAACACACACCTGGAGAGTATGTTTCCTTCCAATAAATCCTCTGTCAGGAGATTATTGTTAAACCACATATAATCCTATTTACACTTGATACATTGGGGGGGGGTTATATGCAGAGCCACTCACATGTTCTGCTTTACCTTGATGGTGTGCTGCCTGTTTTCCACTGGGTAAATCCTGCCTGACTGTGGAAATGCCTGTTGATAATTGACTGAACAAAAGGTCAGTCGGCGCATAATAATCTCATAGCGATGTAATTATGATTGCGATGAAACTAATCTCCAGCGATTGTGGATACAGATGTTTTTTTCTTTGGGCAAAACTGGACCTGAGAGGATTACTGCAATTACCGCATTGAGTTTGGTGTTTTATCAGAGGTGGATTGGACTTTAATTAAGTAATGGAATGACACACAAGTTCATGATGGATTATCCTGTATTGTGTGTATTTCAGAGACCTGCAATCATGCAGTTTATCATTGTACGTAGGCACTATTTGGGTGGTTGCTCTCTGGATATATCTGTACACAATAATATCTGGACTTTTTTCCTACTCTGTATGTTCCTGATATTATGCGTTATGTGTGTGTATATAATATATACTACTACACTTTCATTCAAAGGTTTGAGATTTGAAAGACTTTAGATGCAGAATAAAGCATTAATATGTGGCTTAATATGTGCTTTATAAGTTACTAATAAATAACCAATGTCCTAGTAATATGCATGCTAATAAGTGACTAGTTAATAGTGAGAATTGGACTCGGAACTAAAGTGTTACCAAAAATTCAAAAGAACAGTGTTTATTTGAAGTAATATAAATCTTTTGTAACATTATAAATGCCTTTACTGTCACTTTTTATCAATAAAAAAAATAACGGACCCCAAACCTTTGAAAGGTAGCATATATATAATATTTTATGTTTAATTTTTCACATCTTTTTCCAGAGATCATTATGTTAATCAGGGGCGTCAGTTGAGTATTGTGGCTGCCATACATTTGGTTGCCCAGTAAAAATACTAATACAAAAACAATAATACATTGACTTGGTTTGTACTATTATAGGCCTGCATTATTTGCTCTAACGTTCACGCAAGAACTGTCATTCTGACTGAGCGCAACAAAGATATTTAAATAAACACTACTCTTCTAATGTTTAAAGCCTTGCAACGGCCAGCAAGACCAGCAACGGCCAAGGCTGGAAATATATTAAATGGATATGTGCAAGCAGGACATTTTTTTTTATATATTAAAGGCTTTAAAACAATATCAATTTAAATGGCCATTTTTTGTGTGTTTTAACTGTCCCAGAGACAGTCACAGAAAAATAAGGTGTGAAGGGGTAAATAAACCTGAGTGTAATTTTGTTTTCACTCCTATTTCTTTTATCCCATCCTTCTAGTTCATTTTTGTCCTGGATTTTCTCGTTGTTTATCCTTTGAAATGGTTCCAGACAAAAGCCAGTTCCTGTGTGACGTCTCTTTCCCAGAAATAATGATAAAAATGATAAAGCAAACCAACAAAGAGAAAACATCCTCCCAAAAAGAAAAGAACAGGAACAACAGTACTTATGTGTATTATGGTTATTCATGTCTAAAATGAACAAATTCACTGTCAGGACAAAGGTTTTTTTCTCTGTCCTTGGCTCTTCCCCTCAATTTTCCAGTTTTAATTTCGCTGTGCCCTGTCCATATCCACCTCCGCTGTTCAACTTTAGCCCTTACCCATGTGTCATTGCAGACACTCATTTTTCACCACAGTTGTGAAGTGTTTCACCTTGAGATCTCTGAGTCAGACCCTTGTTACCTCCAATTTTTGTTTTATGCTAATTAGTAGATATTTTCCTTGTCTCTGATTCTAGTTTTTTTAAACCACAGATGGAGCTGATAAGCAGTGTCAGCAGTTTTCTGACTGTGCTTCCTGTACGGCCAACACCAATGACTGCCAATGGTGCGAAGACAAGAAATGCATCTCTTCTTCAAGCAACTGCACTGTGGTATGTCAAACAGAGGCAGAACTATTAAATAGATTTAACAGCATTTATAGCAATTAAAAATAACATTTCTCTTTGCCGTGTCATGTTTTTCTGCATTCAGCTTACAATTGAGCTTGCCCGCCACCCTCGAGGTCCCCTGTACCTCAACCCTCCCCTGCCATGCTGTCTGATCACCAGCTCTCTATTTGGAGACCCGGTCTGCGTAAAACCGGTCAGGTATGCAGTAATATATCTTATGATAAGATTGATTGGCTTAGAGAATTAGCACCTGTTACTTCTTGATTTCACTTGTTTCTTCCTCATATAAATGTTAGAAAATACAACACAATGTTGTACAAAACTTGCTATTCATATTGAACATATATAACCAGAGAATTTTACAAATATATATTTTCCATCCTCTTGATTTTTAGTCTGTGAAGAACTATACTAAATGCAGTGTTCGAGGTGAGCAGGTTTGTACCAAACTGGCGAACTGCAGGAGTTGCTCGCTTAACATCAACTGTCAGTGGGAACCACAACAGCAGGAATGTCATGCTCTACCTGGTGAGCTGATGGATGGATGGACAGACAGAATGAGCATATGCATGTCCATATAAACAATGAAACAGTTAAACAGAGGAAATGTCTACTTTGATCACTGTTACAACTTCAGATGATGTCTAGGGTAGAGGTCTTCAACCCCGCTCCTGGACACCCACTGTCCTGCAAAATGTATTTCCAAACAGCTTCAACAGTTGGTCAGTTCTGTTTGATTAGGTTTGGAGATAAACTCTGCAGGACAGTGAGTCCCCAGGAGCTGGGTTGAAGACCTCTGGTTTAGGGTATAGGTGCAACATCTTGCATGATCATATTTGAGTGTGTTTGTTTGTTTGGCAGAAAGATAAGATAAAAAGACAAATATGATGCAGAGAATGTATTGTATACATTTGAGAAAATTGGATAGGATAGGATAAACTTTATTTGTCCCGAAGGGAAATTTGTCTTGGGCAAAGTGCTACCATATTACTCAACACACAACACAATACACAACACAGCAATGTTTAAAAAAAATAAAAATAAAATACAAGATATGTAAAGTACTTAACACAGTAAAATGCTACTGCTAATGTGCTATAGGTGCGTTGTTCCGGGGTCGTATTCAACAGTTTTATCGAGACTGGAACAAATGAAAGCTTCAGTCTATTATTTTATAAATTGGGATTCTCAGTTCTTTCCCGATGGCAGCAGTGGTATTCGCTAAAAAGAGAATGTTCAGAGTCAGAAAAGAATAATGAATTAGAAGTATAAACAATAAAACAAATATATACAATATTTACAATGGCAGGATGAAACCAAACATCTGATAGAGGGTAAAAAAAAAAAACCTAACTAAACTGCCACCCTCTGTAGTTTTTGTATTTGCCTAGGTAGTGTACTCACTTAACCTAGTGTGCCTAATACAGCTCAAAAACTATTTGAACTGTACAAGGTTATCGTTTATGACATATCTTTTTGTAAGAAATTCAACAAGGACATATTAAATTGATCAAAAGTGACAGTGAAGACATTTATAATCATTCAACAGATTTTTTTTTAAATAAATGCTGTTCTTTTGAACTTTCAGCTTATCAAAGTTTCCTGAAAAAAACAAACATATCATGTTTTCCACAAAAATATTAAGCTGCATAGTCATTTTCAACTGTTATTATTATATGTGAAATGTTTCTTGAGCACCAAATAAGCATTCTGAAAGATCATGTGACACTGAAGACTGGATTAATGACTACTGAAAATTCAGCCCTGCCATCACACAAATAATTAAATTTTATAAATATATTACAATAGAAAAGACATTTTGTAATAATATATCACAATATTATTGTTTTACTGAAGTTTTGATGTATCCCTCAAAAGCAACCGAACAGTAGTGCAAGTGTCAAAAAATTGCCACACTTGTCTCTGACGGCCCTAGATTCTGGAAACAGCACAGGAAAGTGATCCATTCTTTTTTTTTCTCAGAACACCAGGCAGTCACAAGCACTGTCTACCTGTGATCATTTTATGCATTCAGGTTTTTTCAACATTAAGTTTGCTGATGATATTTGGAGGCCAAGATTTTGGAAAGGGTATAGTTAGGTAAACGTCTAAATAGACACAATAATACTTGTTTGTGTGTCTCAGAAGCAGAAACAATGGAAGCGCATTTTCACACTCTGAGGGCATCTCTCCCTGTTTGATCTGATCTAGTTTGAGAGCATGAACTGAAGCTGTTGTTTGATGTATTAATATTCTTTTTTCTCCCTTGGGAAGAAATTCTTCTCTACAGGCCCACACATTGTAACTATGCGCAACATTTTCCAGTCTGCAGTAAAGAGACACACACACACACACACACACACACACACACACACACACACACACACACAAACACACACACACACACACACGCACACACACACACACACACACACACACACACACACACACACACACACACACACACACACACACAAAACTACCCAATCACAGAAAACCTTCTGCATTTTTACATTTTCAAAAAACATCACTTAGTATGCTTTATAAGCTGTTTTCCTCATGGGGACCAAAAAATGTCCCGACAAGGATTTCAGATATTGACATGTTTGTGGGGTGGCATTTTTTTTGTCCCCGTTTACTAGGATAGCACACACACACACATGTTTGTTTCACTATATTATTGAGGAAACATCGTTTCCTTATTGCATGGACTTCGAATGATTTTTTAAAAATGAGGTTAATGATATGTCCTATGACCTAACCCAACCTCTTCCCTGGAGTGTTTGGTTAATGGAGCAGAGATAAAGGGGCACAGTGACTGAGGGGGTACATTCAGGGTTTGAGCTGGTCATTCTCCCACAGTCTCTGTGTCCGATATCAGGATGTTCTCAAGGACATGAGCTAGAAAGAACTTCACTGCTCAGCTGTCATATTCCTGACTGATAGCTCAATTTGAAAGCATACTTACACACACGGACAACTTTGTCTGAAAAGGACATCAACTGTGTAGTGAAGACATGAGTATATTCAACCATGGAAAATGGAGACCTTTGGAGCTGGATGGTACATCTCACTGAGTTCTGACCTCGACCAGAAGGCCAATTTCAAGTGCAGTAATTATTCAAGTTTGCTGAGCTATTTATCCATTTATGGCTGAGCAGCCTGTCAAAAAACCCAGAGTTTATTGTCCTTTTTCCCTTTTCTGTGCTCTGTTTTTTCTCTCTTAGTCAGATGACAGCCTTTATCTTGGATTATATTCAGACGCTTTTTACAAAATATACCCTTGAAATGAAAGGGATGATGGTTATTTTACGCTATTTTTTAGTACTGTGTGGTTTTATAATTGACCCTTCGCAAAGACCCGCCCTCCTTAGTTACTGTCGCTATGTTCCGACAAGTTACGCCGCTCTCATGTTCTCACGCAGTGAAAAATACATCGCGGAGCAGAGAGGAGACTGACAACACGCGGACAGACAGGACAGACCAGGTTACTTTTCGGTTACTTTTGATATTAAACATATTAAACAAAGTCTCAGCTTTCAAATGTGGTCATTTTTTGAAAGAAATTTAAACAATAAATACCGTTTTGGGGCTCTTTAATGTGCCGTGACAGATCGCTGTAGAGCATCCGTCAAAGCTGCTCGTGATCCGATCATCTCTTCCTTCTAGTTCATTTATAGCATCAAATAAACATGAACGAACATAAGAAGTAATGTTGTTTTAACCGCGGAAAGGCGTCACTATATTCATTTTACCAAGTTCAAATCCTCCTAACTCTACTGGCTGCTTTTTCGGACAAAATGGCGGATGGCGAAGTATGATTGGTTAGAACACCTGTCAATCAAGCTCCACGCGAAGGGTCAATTGACTGTGCATTTCCTTTTGTCTTGCTTTTCAGGAATTTGAGTGGTTTGTGTGGGTGTTTGGTTAACCATCGTCATGGTCAATTATTCTTGCACTACTGTTCAAAAGTCGATAAGATTAAAAAAATATATATTTTTGAAAGAAGTTTCTTATACTCACCAACAATACATTTATTTGATCAAAAACACATTCAAAACTGTAATATTGTGAAATATTATTACAATTTAAATTAAAGCTTTTCTATTTTAATAAATTCTAAAATATAATTTATTCCTGTGATAGCAAAGCTGAATTTTCAGCAACCATTACTTCAGTGTCACATGATCCTTAAAAACTCGTTTCCCTTCTGATTTGCTGCTCAAGAAACATTTCTTATTATTCTCATCAATGTTGAAATAGTTGATGCTTAATGGTTTTGTGGAAACTGATCATTTGTTTTCAGGATTCTTTAAAGAATAGAAAGTTCAAAAGAGCAGCATTTATTTAAAAACGGAAATATTGTGCAACATTATAAAAATGTCGTCTTTACAGTCAAATTTCTTCAAATATATCTTGTTTTTCGCTGTATAATACACAGTAAGCTCCTTTTATCAATATCCTGATCAGAATGATTTGTCAGATATCTTGTGTGAGTGAAGCCTGGTTTTATCCTGGATTTTTCTGCTTTTTTACAGCACACTTGTGTGGAGAGGACTGGAGTCAGATTGGAGATGCATGTCTGAGGCTGAATGCCAGTAAAGAGAGTTATGATAATGCCCAGCACTACTGTAAGAACCTGGATGGCAACATTGCCTCTTTAACCTCAGCCAGGCATGTAGACTTCATACTGGATGAGCTGCAGAAGTATCAACTGCATGGGAGGGTGAGTCAAGTATTATCACTAATCTTTGTGTGGAGGCTTACATTGATTCGTCTTGTACTTCTACATTTTCCAAAATATAACTTGTTTTGTTGTTATTAAAAAACAAACAACGAAGCCCAGTCCATGTGATAAAAAGTAACACAAAAGTAAAGTAACGCATTACTTTCCAAAGTCACTTTTTAGGGGGTATCACAATATTGTAACACATAACTCTTAAAATAAACTTTCCCCAATAATGCTGATTATATATCTCACCATATCAGTAGTTTTTTTTTTTTTTTTTTACTGACACAAGCAACTGTCCGTTCTCCTGATTTGTTTACCTAAATCAGTCCTTGATTGCAAGTATATTTGCCCTGCACTGCTCTGAATCCCATTTTAAAGTGATTCTTTAAATGTTTAATGAATGTACAATTTACTTGGCAAGTCCAGATGTAATGCTAGATGTTTCGGGTGTAAGTTTGTTTCTAAATGTCAGTAAAGCTTAAACACTCAACTTTACATGTCAAAAAACCTTACTCATGCCTTCAGTTAAAAGCTATTCTGCACAAAATCTGCGGAATCCCCCCGGTGCTGTGGTGTAAATATTTGTCATGTGTTAATTAAAAGTAAAGCAGTGACTCTCTTCATAATCCGCTCCCTTGCTGATTGCGGCGTGAGCCTCAGTGTTTAAGCAGCTTTTGTCCTTTGAAGATTAACACCGTTTTCTAAAGGACACACCTTTGATGTGAAAAAGATTCACATGCGACGGTTTCTCAGTTGCCACTATTTTTTCTCTATTCTGTCACTCACAGACAGTCACACTCACTCCCTGTGGGTGCACAAACTCACAGGAGATCTTAAACCTTTTAAAACCTTTTAATCAAAGCACACAAGACCTTTTCATACAGGGAAGTTGGTAATTTGAATGGAAAATCTGAGGGGTTGTTGGGGTATGTCAAATTCAGTTTGTTTTGCCTTGAATTCATAATTAAACTGCATTGGTCTTTGCCTTCCCTTAAAGAAGAGAGAAAAAGAAAAGAAGTGTTTTATTACTCTATAGGATGTGTTAAACAGAGTAGACAGTCATGTTAACCATCAAAACGTCAAGGTGCTCTGAATGAATGTCCAGCTGGAAGTCTGCAAAATCAAGTTCAAATAGAGGTTTATGAAGACGAACGCTTTTTTTATTTTACTGTATTTTCCGCATCTGCAAATATGCCAGTCTGTTTATCGTTTAACTTCAGACCTCTTTCTGTTCTTTACACTAATGTTCATAATCAGAGTATTTATGGACACAGGGCGTTAACAGCTCTTTGCACCTGTGTTCAAAGTGACTTTAATGCATTTAAACACATTAGATATGTGGCTCACTCAAATTTCAGTATAGCAAACAGTAACGGGTGCAAAACATGTATGTATTTATTTATTATAAATTTATTTATATTTTAAGAACCATGATAAATATTCATAATAACATGTTTCTGCATTAGTTGCAGCATCTGACTTTGATTTCGACGAAGAAATGTTTTTTCAAATAATAATAATGAGCAGTGAAGCATTTTGTTTCCAAGGAATAATATGGAAATGCATGTAAATATGGTTTTCTTTTCAAGAATTTCATTCTTTTATTGAGGTCATTAACCCCTAATTATGCTAATTTTGTTTGTTATGTATGTTGCACAACATTTTCAAGATGTAATCTAATCAATTTCCCTAACTGACAATAGCCATTTTTTACCCATACCTATGTGGATGTTACATATATATGTATATATTTCTCTCTTGCAGAAACTTACTCCCTGGGTGGGTCTAAGGAAGATAAATGTTTCATACTGGGGGTGGGAGGACATGTCTCCCTTCACTGCCAGCACGCTGCAGTGGTTACCAGGGGAGCCAAGTGACTCAGGTTTTTGTGCGTACCTGGAAAGAGCTGAGGTAGCCGGACTCAAAGCCAAACCCTGCACTGCCAACACTGAGGGGCTGATCTGTGAGAAGCCAGTTGGTGAGAGAAGTTTTTTTTTTTTGCTCTGTTTCTTTGTAACATAAACCTGGAGGTGATTCAATGCCTGCTCTGTGGTGAATGCTGTTCTTAAAGGTGCTCTAAGTGATGTCACGCGTTTTTAAGGCCAAAACATTTTTTGTCACATACAGCAAACATCTCCTCACTATCCACTAGCTGCCTGTCCCCTGAACACACTGTAAAAAAACGCGATCTTTGCAGACACCCCAGGCTCCACAAACGGCTACAAAAACAAACTCTAGCGACCCGCTCTACGAAACATAACAAACTGTTCCAGCCAATAACCGACAAGAATGGTTTGGGGGTGGGGTTTGAGGGGTTAGTGCGCGGATGAGGAGGAGGGAGGGTCTAGCTAGCCTCCGTTTTGTTTGACAATAGCCTAGTTCGAACGTCAACAAGAAGTGATGTCACCCAGGATCGCTTAGAGAACCTTTAAGCCTGTTTTATGCTCCTGCGTCGAATCGACGGCGTACCCCTGCAGACCTCTCTGCGTCACCGCGAACCCCTCTCCGACCCCTACGCCGTAGCTCGACGTGCACCTCCAAAAAATTGTAACTACGCGTCGAGGCGACGCAGACCGCAAGGGCTGTGATTGGTCAGATACACCGCGATGCAACGCAACCTGACACAGAACCATAAAACGGCAACGACGCCGTAGGAGTTGACGCGGAAGCTTAATGAGGCCTTTACACATTACCACTGAATCGGCTCCCACTGAAAACTCCACAGGGTTCTTGAAGAATTGGGAAGTGTGGAAGTAGGCTTTTATTAATATATTTTGTCTTAATTTGATAATGTTTTCAGTTAATAGTTCTGTTGTATTATTCTCATCTCTGTTAACATAAACTTTGTTTAATGCCTATTCCATGGAATTCTGCAGATTTTTCCTTATATTTTATGCAGATGTAGTCTGGGCTTGCCCTGGCTTTTTGTGTCGCATATGTCAAGGTGATTTGGTGTCTGCATCTGCCATAACTTTCTTTTTCATATAGTGTTATCACACAAATAAAGAAATTAACATATTACTTGGTTTTATTAAAGTTTTAAAGGAAACAAAAATGACAGTTAAAACGGAGCTATAGTTCCTTGCATTTTATTTTTTTTTTTTTTGTAAATGAGCAGAGCTGTTGTATACTCTCTCACATCCTCTGTTTCTTTGGCTGCAGTATGTTTATTGGACCTGTTTGTTTGAAACTCTAGAAAAGAGACTCAGAGGAAGCACAAATTAGCCCTTGAAGAAGATTTGGACCCCCCTTCACACACATGCAAAGAGCATAAAGAATGAATGTAAACTCGTCCTCCCCTCATCTCTGTTTATTCTGCTCATTTTCATTTCTTATTTATGTTCTTCTGCTCATTGTGCTCATTTCAATTGTTTCTCTTACTCTACAGGAGGTAACAAACCAGATTTTTGACATAATCATGAATATAATAAACATTGTTAGTAAGTAACATATTTTAAGTGTGATAGAAATGGCAGAACTACATAGCCTTAGAGTATATTACAATACATAATTGCAGTGGGGTGCAAAACTCTTAGGCCGCATTGAAATGTGAGATTTAAAATCAAATTTTAACAAATATTGGACAAATTAAAACTTTTATGATGAAACGTATAATACAAAAAATAAGGTTCTGTTTCTGTTGCTAATCAAAGTAAACTTCTTGACATTGATTATGTGACTTTACAGATGTTCTTGCTTCTATTAAAGCATTAGATGCTCTTTGAATCATTCTCAAAACAGATTGGATAACAAAGTTGTGGAGTTCATACCAGTGTTATTAAAACTATTAAACCTATTAAAAATCATTTGCATTAATTGAAATAAGGTTAAAATAAAATATAAATGTTTGATAGTAAACTTAAAGAGAGAGAGAGAGAGAGAGAGAGAGAGAGAGAGAGAGAGAAGAGAGAGAGAGAGAGCAATTAAAGCAAAATAAAAAAGTACAAAAAACTAACAAACACACACACACACACAAATAAAAAGGCTAAATCAAAATATAAATAAATAGTATTGGTTTCCCTTTATGTTGATGTTCCCTTTAACACATTCTGTTAACTATAAATAATATTAAAATATCACTGAATCATGCAGCTCTATAAATAAAAAACTGGCCATAAGATCTAAAACTTTTATTGTCATTTTGAATTGTTATTTTAGGTGTTTTAAGTGTTAAATTCAGTTTTCTATTGTTTGACATTTTTGCCTCGTTTTTCAAATGATCTAATTAGCTTAAAAGTAATTGCAATACTGACTACTGCATTTTCCTCCCTCAGTGAGCCCAAACCTTACCATGCGTCCATGTAAGATGCCCTGCTCCCTGCGAACCACCTGTGCCAACTGCACCAGCCAGGCCATGGAGTGTATGTGGTGTGGCAGCACCAAGCGGTGTGTGGATTCCAACGCGTACGTCATCTCCTTCCCTTACGGCCAGTGCCTGGAGTGGCAAACTGGAGACTGTGGAGGTGAGTGCTCGCATTTACAATCAAGGACACACACACATTAAGATACATGGCAGACTAGAAACTGCAGTTATGAGTACATGCTACTCTGGTGAACAAACACACACACACCTTCTAACTCGTTTACTTTCCACCTTCTCATTTTTCCCTTCTGTTGTGAGCCTAAGGGAGATTGAGTTTTGAGAGAGCAGATGTTATGAACGCTATGCCTGCTGCACAGGCAGGTATCAAACTCACTATAAACTCCTGTCACACTCTGACTGGCCTCCACCGGAAAAATCTATAAACTATCGACATCTGTCCGGCCTTGCACAAGAGACCGAGACCCTGCACAAAGAGAAAAAAGAACTTTCATCTTATTCTGACTTTTGACTTGTGGCATAAAGTCTGGTTCTCTTTGCAGGTTTTCTGACCAAGAATTGCCACGTGGACCGCAAGAGACTGCCTGATTGTCATGTAAAGTGACCAAAGACCGTTTAGTGATGGGGTTTTCCAAAAAGAAATTATAGCAATTCAACACTGCAAAAATTGACTTAAAGCCAAACCAAAAATAAAAATCCTACAAACATTTACTCACCCTCATGTCATACCAAATTTCTGCAAACACAAAACATATTTTAAGAATGCAGTTTTGCTCACCACATCCTTTTGTATGGATAAACATTAAGACATTTCTCAAAATATGTGATAAATGATTTAGACTTTTTCCAGTTGTAGCGCCACCTATGGGCAGAATGACACACATTGGCGTGAATCCTCAGAATGTCTGGTTGTCGATGTATGCCAAGTTTTGTTAAGTTTGAATTTTGCCTTAAGCAGATAAGTCAATTCATTAAATGTGCAATTTGCATATGTGAGAGAAATGAAATGTAAGAAATGCAGATTTTTTTTAAGCCCTCTTAATTCGAGCACGGGTGTCCAATCCTGCTCCTGCCGATCGACTGTCCTGCACCTCCAACCCTAATCAAACACACCTGCCTTTAATTTTCAAGTGATCCTGAAGACCTTAATTGGTTGCTTCCGGTGCGTTTGATTAGGGTTGGAGATGAACTGTGCAGGACAGTCGATCAGCAGGAGCAGGATTAGGCACCCCTGTTCTAGAGATTTCTGATTATCCCACCAACTTTGGTGTCTCTACAACTTGGTACAGACCTGGCAAAAAAAGAATAAGAACAATAAGAGTAGGAATTAAAAAATCGGACAACAAATACAATAGTGTTCCAAAATTTGGAATGTGGACCCCAGAATGTGACCTTTTTTTGCTGGGAAATAAGCACAACAGTTATGTGAAGAAACTTTAATAGAATAAATCTTTTGTTAAGATTTGATGTCTCTAATCTGGCAAATCTAGTGAGTATTCCATCATTAACATTGGTCATTTTATCAGTTTGGTCCTTTGTAAACCCAGCTTTGTTGTTGAGACATTTTTCAAATGCTCTTATTTCCATAAAGCCAGTCACTGAACTGTTGATTTCAGCCATCACTAACCATTCTTATATACATCGTGTGTCAGTGTGCGAACTGTGGGCGGTTCATGTGTGTGTCGTCTGAAACTAAGGCTGTTCAAATCTCTGCTCAGTCACTTTACGATTCAACAGCTCCTCTAGTTCTTTCTAAGTAGATTTGCAGAAATATCCCTATACACAAGAGTGATATCATGTGGTCCAAAACAACACAGAACCATGCCAAAATATCTGAAATGACTGATGGTAATCGTCTCAGAAAAGCCTTATGAGTAGCTGACGCGGACCAACCTTGTATAGTCATCAGCAAGTTTGTAGACGCATGGAATCATTCTTTTCTTCTGCATTAAGAGGCACTGGAGCTGGCATCGTAATGCGGCGTAAATGAGCAGCTGCAACAGGGACGAGGATGAAAAATAGATATACAGTCCAACTGAGGTGCTTAATAACCAACATATTTCTCCAGAAAAAAATACTACTACAAAATCCTGACTGGCGAAATTGCCTGTCTATAGTGTCTCAGGGAGTTGAAAGTCTTTTCATGGCCTTGAGACCCTGAGACCACAAACTCCCCTTCCATTCGCTATTATAGAGTTACACAGATATTACTGTTCTTTCTCTGTGGATGTGCTGGTCATTGATTTTATCTGGACCTCAGAGACTAAAGGCCTCCAGTGCATTGTTAACTGGGATGTTGATGGCTGTATTTCATAGAGGCGATCTGTCAGACAATAAACATCATTAAGGTCAGCTCTCTGATGGAAGTGAATTGCTAGAGGACCCCTTTTCTTCCTCCAAGGAGTTGGTTCATGGCCGCAGCAAATATTTTGCAGAGTGATTCTTTGGTGTGAAATGCCCCATAGATGTACCTGTTGTGATAGAGGATAATTTCATTAGAAAAAGTGCAGTTTTCATATTTAAACAAAGGTCCATACAGAGATAAAGAAATAACTTGACAGCATGATAATATGCACCTAATCAACATGGAAATGAACTTCTGCATTTAAAAGGCTGTATTTGCTGAGTATATTGAGCCAGTGAAGAAGTTCAGATAATATCGTACAATGTGCCAACATGTTGCAAGTCGGCTGTGTCCATTGTGTTGTATTGTTATGGTACGAAATGAGTTTGAAGTATTTGTAATTTTTTTTGTTTTCAAAAAAGTCTTTGTAATTATTCAGTCTTTAAACAGACAAATGTGTGAATATTCTTGATGCAAAAAGTAAAGCATTATGGTGAACATACGTTTTTCATATTTTTCCACTTCCTTATCATTTCTGTTCAAATGTATAATCTTACCAAAAACTTATGTCTCTATTTTGTTAGTAACTGGATAAAAGTTTCCACAATAGAAAAGGTTCACCCTTAAAAAATACTTTGCAAAATAAAAATACTCTGTCTTATGCTCACCAATTAATTAATTTGATAAAAAATACAGTAAAAAGAGAAATATCCTGTATTATATTATTGCAATTCAAAACTTTCTATTTTAAATTGTAATTTATTCTTGCTGAATTTTCAGTAGCCATTACTCCAGTCTTAAGTGTCAAATGATCCTTCAGAAGTCATTCTAATATGTTGATTTTATTATCAATGTTAAAAATAGTTAGTGTTCACTTGCATGAGACGAGTGACCTGTCTTATATCTAACGTGGACATTTCATATCTAACGTGGACGTACCTACCTCAATGTCTATGTGGTTTTGCATGTGACTTCCTCTCTCTGGAAAGTTACATAGACCGGCAATAATTATCTATTAAATCTTTTCTTTTCCGCTTTATGCTTGTTAATCCTGACTGCAATCTATTTGACAGGTGAGCCTGTCCACGAGACAGATGTTGTCTTGCTGTAGACAGAGATTTCATGTTGTCATTGAGTCAGACATCCCTAGAACAGATTTAAATTGTTACATTAAATACAACTTTAACCAGGGATGCAAACAGCGCGCTTTTCGGCGCCTCGCGCTTTTTTCACGTCAGTTTGGGTGACTTGTGTGAATCGTGCAGATTCGAAGAGTTTTTTTCTGGGGGGGGGGGGGGGGTGATTTCACCAACAGTAATTCTGGATTGCATCCACCAAAAAAGTAAATAGGAAATAAGCAAATCAAAACACTGCGCGCCAAAACAGCAGGCCTATCATATGCGCGCAAGCGTGAGCCACTAGCGTTTCTTCTTGCTGCGTAACTGTCACTACAACAAATTTCTCCCTGAGGACCAGAGTTCGGCGCCGCGTATTCCCGTCTTACTGGCATTTGACTTTTTTTATTTATAATGTTATATAATCTACTAGTCATGTAATTTATTAAACATTTCAACAATGCCTATTTCAATTGGGTAGGTAGGTTGTGTGTGTGTGTGTGTGTGTAATCTACATATATATCATTACGTTTTAGCTAACGTTACATCAAGTTCACATGTAAAAGACCTAACGTTAGTGCTTGCTAGCAGATCAAATTATGGATACCTGTAGCTACATTGAAAAAGTTGTTCGACTATAATCATGTTCGTTTGCACGTTATGCATTTTAATATTAAATTCCTGACTTGGCTAACGTTACTATCGCCTATCTTGTACAGTAATATTAAACCCTACGTTACCGATTTTCCAATGTTGTTGTTAATGCTAGATTAGGGGTAATGCTAGATAAATGCTGCATGCATGCCCATGGATTTACTATGGTTAATGTGTAAGGAATAATTGACGACAGGCCGTTGAATTATTATAAAAAAAATAATGCACAGCCGAGGTGGTAATGCGGTCATTGTTTTTTTTTTTTAGAGTTAGTAACGGAGGTTTGAGCCACTGATAGCAGACTAATGATAGGGACACACTTACGACTTGCTGAAACATTTGAAGACTGACGGTTTTCATCGACTGCAGCAGGTCTTAACAGGTCACCAACTGTGAACACACTGAATGCGCTGAACACGCGTTTGGGCTTGATCAGTCATAAGTATAAAATTACATTCATAACTGGCCTTAGAGTAAGTGTGTCCCCGGCTTTTATGCAGTTATTAATGCAGTTATTAGAGAGAGAGAGAGAGAGAGAGAGAGAGAGAGAGAGAGGAGAGAGAGAGGAGAGAGAGAGGAGAGAGGAGAGAGAGAGAGAGAGAGAGAGAAGCGAAAAGCATGTCCGTCAATATTATTATTTATGTATTAATTTAATTCGTTCATTCTTTTTTTCTATTATTGACAGTAGATAACCTAATAAATGAAACACACAAAGCCCTTTTAAGAAGTAGGCCTATCAATAATTATTTATTTGTTATAGGCCTATTATCTGGAATAATTACAAAAACCCGTGCAGCAGGACTATTAATTTATTTATATATTCAGTTTAATTTTCTATTTATTATAGATAGGACTATATACTTTATTTATTTAAATTAAACTACATGTGTCCATTGATTGTGAAGTTAGACATAGAAAATTGCAGATCAAGCGCATGGGGCTGCATGTTTTTTCTTTTTATAAAAATTGTATCCTATTTTCCGTTACTACAGTTAACTACGCACAGTGGAACTGTAATGCGGTCAAAGCCCCGTAGTATAACTATTGCCCTTGACTTTGCTTACTGTTGGTTATAGCTAGCAACATTGCGTCAAACATTACTTCTCATAACTTTTTTTCTCCATATCCGTGTCCTTGATTTTTTCATAGTAACGTTTTGTTTACGCGATCCTACTAAAAAATAGTTTTGCTATTTTTAACCTTTTATAAATCCTGCTAAATTTGCCTAAAACGCCTAAAAAAGGCCTAGCCAAATTAAATTGCATGCTGTTCTTGAACCATTTGGAGTATATACATGCTTTTGGTCTCTTTTGAAAGGTGACACTCGGAGGTTTGTTCCTAAACCATCAGAATGAATTACTGTAAGTCTGACTGGTATTGAGTAATATAACTTTGAACACACTGAAAAATGACCAGAAAAAAAATCCGCCTACATTTTTTTTGTAAACAGATGCCTGCAGATAACTACAGCTGGGAGCTATTAGCTGGAAAACACAATGGGGTCACAGCATGAAGCCTTACCAAAACACAGTTTCAAATTTGATTATAATATCTTAGAAAATGAGTGTTTTACACATGTTTATCTAAGTGTATGTCTAGGCACTTCCCAAAAAAAGCCACTTGGAGACTCCAAATGACCCTTTGTGACCATAGACACACAAAATGCTGCCATTCTTGAATGCTTTACTCTACAGTCATAAAAGCAAGAAGAAGAAGTGCTAGATAGTTAAATAAGAGTTTATTGTTCAGAATTAAAAAATGAAATTGAAATTCCAAATTCGTCTCGGTGTATTTGATTTTCAGTATTTCATTATGTGCCTATAGGGGTGGGCCGGGGATGGCAGGGGTTGGTGGCAATGTAAGTATCTGGGTATTTTCCGCAGGGCGAGGGCTTCGATTACCTCTCTCTTTTTTGACCATACATGTGTTTGCATCCCTGTTTAACACAAGTGTTAAAACATTTATAAAAGGAGTTCTTTTGAGAAAAAAAAAATCACAACATTGAGAATGTTGTATAGATTTGCATATGTAATGAATGTTTAGGTGTCCTTGGCTAAAGATAATCCTCCTTTCTTTTGCTAAACACAAAAAAGGAAAGGAGGGAGCGAGATAAAGTGAGAGAGCGAGAGATGAGAATTGTGATTGTAATTATGAAACACCTCTGTGATTATGCCGAATGCACGGCACGGCAAAATGAATCATTGTATTTGGCGTGAATATTGCAGGAGGAGAGGGAGCTTCTGGGCAAAAAGTTCACCTAACACATCTGTGCTCTATGGAAATCTAGATCAAGAACGCAAAAGAACATGCAAATATCCACATAACTTCCACAGAATGTCAGAAAACTTTTCAAATCTTTTTTCCTTCTTTCCATGTGTTATTCATTGATATAAAATGTGTGTACAGGTTACAGTAAACAGCTTCAGTACATAATCATCTTCATTAAAAGTAAAGAAACAAAATGAACATTGATATTGTCACTGTCTCCTATTGCTGTATTTGATTTTGAAATTAGCTGATGATCAATAAAATGCAGCTCATTTCGGTTGCTTTCGATGACGTTAAATCTGCAAATTTCTCATGATTTCATGAGACGGTCGGACAGGATATCCCTAGTTTTCAGTGGTCTTTTGCAAACACAAGATTTACATATGAAGGAGGAAACAATGGTGTTTGAGGCTCGCGGTATGTCAGTTCCATGTACAGAACTCATTATTATTCAACTATGCCAAAGTAAATACAGTTTTCCATTCTATGGCACCTTTAAATGACATCTAGAAATCACACTTTTAATATGCTACCTCATATAACAAGGTTTTTCTCTAGACCGTGATTAATGGTTCTTCAAAGAAAAAAGAAAGGGTATAATTTAAAAATTAGAAATATCTTAATTTTAATTGTTTTAGCTTGTTAATATTTTAAGTCATTTTAAGGGCTATTATTAGTGGGCTCTTTAAAGGTTTCGGTTGTTTGAATACTGTATCGGCTGATTGTGAATCATTTCCCCATTCTATTTTTACATTTAGATGTCCTTTCTCACTTTATTAACCAATGTCTTTGCTGCTTACCTTTGATAATCCAATTAATCCATAATCCATTTGATTTTAGTTTATTTTTTATGTTTTAATTTATTTAGAAGTCTTTTGCTTTTTACATGTATTTTCAATGAATAACTGCAGTTGTGATAATGGCCTGGAAGACTAGTAGATTATAAAACTGCACCTTAAAAAGTTCTAAATAGAAACTCCTTGGGCCTATCTTGCACCCAGCGCACGATCTGAAACGCAAGTGTCAAAGCGCAAGTAACTTTGTGGGCGGATCCCGGCGCTGTTGCTATTTTCCCAGCAGGATAAATGCCTCTTGCGCTGGCGCAAATCTAAAAGAGGTTGGTCTGAAGTAGCTTCATTATTCATAGGTGTGGTTTGGGCGTAACGTGAAATAAACCAATCAGAGCATGTCGCATGGCGGATTGTTATTATTATGGCGCATTTACCAGGCGCGCTTCAGAATCGGTTCACAGCCGAGGAGATCGATGTTCTCGTCAGGGCCGTAAAATAAAGAGAATTGACATTGGGGATAGGACAAACCCACTCAAATCAATAGAAAAAAATATGAGAAAGCTCAACTTAACTGGTAAGTTAAAGAGTAAGGTTTTTAATGTACTTACATTATGGTAAAGGTGATTTCGCAGTCTTCAGATTTTTTTTTTCCTAGTTCTTGACGGACAAAATAATTTGTCAGATGTCCTTATATACATATGTGTCTTGCCACTATTGGGCAAACAGGTCTGATCCGTCATTTCTACAATTTGCCTGAAAAATTACCAATATACACTGGTAAATGTGTAAGCTATATTTATGCCTATTTTTTCACATCTTCATGGACACCACAATGATTTCCCTCAGGTGGTAATATATTTCCTTGTTATAATGTATGATTTTCAAAAATAAAAACTGCTGCATCTGTGTTGATGAGAGAATCAAAGTGTGTGCGCGTTGTGCACCCGCTACATTATGGCCAAGCATGCGCGCTTAAATAGCATTATGAACAACGCGCAACGCGCCATTGACTTTAGACCAGGTTTTTTTTGGTCAGTGGCGGAATTGTTTTCTGGAAGTGCAAAATAGCACTAGGGAATGTTTGCGCCGAAAACGCCTCGTTTTTGCGCCGACCCGCCCAGGGAGCGCAAGTTCATTTCCTAGTTTACCGACGCGGTCTGTGGAGGGTAAAGCCGCTTTGCGCGGGTGCAAAATAGGAATGATACATGCGTCAGTGTACAAAGTCAATTGCGCTGGGTGCAAGATAGAGCCCCTTATGTCTCCAAACAGCACATTTTTGAATATGATATGGAAGGTCAAACAGCTCCTCTTTACCATCTTACTTTCACTTCTGAGTATCACTTTGACTGTGGTGGCGTTCCCTCAGTGTGTCTTTCTGCCCTGTTTTTAATGACACACTCCACATCTCTCAGTATCTGCCCTCGCCATTAACCCCGAGGCACTTTTTGACCCTCACACTGTCTAAGGACCCATTAGACGGGGTTTGGTCGAGGGGTACATTGATGGACGCTTCTTCTGTCCCTATTGCATGCATACATTTTCTGCTCCCACACACACAAATATCTAAAAATGAAGGGAGGTCATTTCTGAGGGGCTCAGAAAACTTTTATGGAAAACTGTTATAAAAAAACCTTGGCACAGAGAATGTAAATTATCTGATCCTGTCCCGTGTGTCTCAAATGTCCAGCACTCTGAATGTCAGGCACATTGTATGAATACACATTCATAATGTAATAGCACAAAACTCAATTTATTTTTAAATTAAAAGGTCATTCAACAACACAAAGACAGAGTAAATTTCAGTGCTGGTAACAAATTGATATAATTTGACTTTGAATGTGTACAAAATGCAATAAGTCACGTAATACAAAAGACAAACAACTCAAATGTTTTTGCACTCTCTCATTAATAACATTTAGTTCTTATGTATATATCATATCATATGTAGATTTAATATTTTGAACTAGCTTTTGGTTTTATGTTTTCAGTTTTGTGCTTTGGTCATACTATTTTCTTTTGTCAGTTTTTTTAAACAATATTTCTATTTAGCTTCCATTTAGGTTACACTTTATTTCGATGGTCCACTTTAGACACTAACTCTACTATACTAACTAAAGTAACTTTGCAACTACATGTAAACTAACTCTCATTAGAGTATTAGTAGACTGTTAGGTTAGAATTAGGTTTCGGTAAGTACAAGTCGACGTACTTGCAAAGCAACTTATAATCAGTAGAATGTCTGTTGGGGGACCATCAGAAGAAAGTGTTAGTATAACTTAGTAAAACTATAAGCTTTTCTAAGTTTTTCATGATTTTTTTTAAGCTTTATTTCAATTAAAGTAAACCATTTTAATAGTTTTAGTGGAGATTACTGATGGTGCTTTAGAGGTAAATAAGGCTAAAATGGCTGGGAAACATTTGATCTTTTACTAATTTATCTAAATCTTCTCTCTTTCTAGCTCAGAACTGTTCAGGTCATCGTACATGTGGTCAATGCCTAGGACAGCCTGATTGTGGTTGGTGCGGAGACCCCACAGACACAGGTCAGGGCCAGTGTATTGAGGGATCATACCGTGGACCAATGAGGAGCCTGAGTAGAGAGAGCCGAGAGAGGGTATTGGACACCAGTATCTGTTCAAGGGAAAAAGGCTATGACTGGGCCTATATAACCTGCCCAGGTACACATAAAAAACACATGTGCACTGATGTGAAATTATGTGTGTGTTTGAAAAAAGTCACACATTAACACACATTCTTCTCTCCTTATGTTTCAGCATGTCAGTGTAACGGACACAGTGTGTGTGTTAATGGCAGTGCATGTGAGCAGTGCAAGAATCTCACAACTGGGTCGCAGTGCCAGATCTGTCTACCTGGTTACTATGGAGACCCTACTAATGGGGGGAAATGCCAAGGTGAGATATTTTTCTTT